>CAUYUJ010022552.1:0-25000 GCA_963575745.1 Prorocentrum cordatum
GGGGGGGGGGGGCGGCGGCGGGAGGAGGGGGAAGAGGAGAGAGGAGAAGGTACGATACCAGAAATGCCTTTTGAGAGCACAGTCCAGCTGTTGGTGCTGCTCGTCGTCCCAGATTGTGACTTTTCGAGGTTCTGCCCTGCTTTGTTCCTCCCTCCTCTCCATCTCCTCCTCCTCATTTGCATATTCGAAAGCCTCCCGTGATAATGTCCTTCTCCTCCCCATCATCATCAGCATCAGCATCATCGGCATCACCATCGTCATCGTCATCATCGTCATCGTCATCATCATCATCATCATCATCATCATCATCATCATCATCATCATCATCATCATCATCATCATCGTCGACATCATCATCATCAAAATCAGCATCATCATCAGCATCATCATCACCATCATAATAATCAGCATCCGCATCCATCATCATCAGCATTATCATCGTCGCCATGAGCAGCAGCAGCACCATCACCAGCATCAGCATCAGCATTAATATCACCATCATCATCATCATTAGAATCATCATTACCCCGAGCATCATCATCATGATCATCATATGTTTATTATTATTAGTATTCATCGTCGTCAGCGCCATCGTCAGTATCATAATCATCATCACCATCATCGTCAGCATCACGCCCATCGTGTTCGTCATGATCATGCGCATCTTCATCATCACCAAAATCATCGTCACTACCATCAGCATCGTCATCATCTTGATCATCATCACCATTGTAAGCATCGTCAGCATCGCCATCAGCATCGTCGTCATCATCAGCAGCATCAGCATCAGCATCATCATCACCAGCAGCATGTGCTATGTCTTCTTCAGTAAGTATCATCGGCGTCATCGTCATCATCGACATCACCAGCATCATCGTTATCACCATCAGCATCATCATCATCAACATCATGCTCATCCTCACCAGCATGACCAACATCATCATCGTCATCATCATCATCATCATCATCATCATCATCGACACCATCAATATCATCATTACCACCGCCAGCGCCATCACCATAATTATTATCAGCATCAGCAACATCATCACAATTCCCATCATCGGCATCATCCTCATCGTCATCATCGACATCACCAGCATCATCGTCATCGTCATTATAATCATCAGCAGCACATCATCGGCGTCGGCATCGACATCGTCAAAGTCATCGTGGTCATCCTCATCATCATCACCATCATCATCAGCATCATCGTCATCATCGCCGCCATTGTCATCATCATCCGCATCATCAGCATCAGCATCATCATCATCATCATCATCATCATCATCATCGTCGTGGTCATCATCATCATCATCATCATCATCATCATCATCATCATCATCATCATCATCATCAGCATCAGCATCAGCATCGGCATCGGCATCGGCATCAGCATCGTCGTCGTCGTCATCGTCATCGTCATCCCCATCAGCATCAGCATCACCATCATACACGTCGCTGTTCCTGCTACTTCTCCTTCCGCTCCTTCTCCTCCTCCTCCTTCGAGCTCAAGGGGAGCGCTGGAGCCGTCATGCGCCCTTCTCCTCCTCCCTCGCCCTTACCCCATCCAACACGGCTGGATGGGAAGAGTGGGAGAGGGCGTATCGCAAACGTGGGCACAACAGCCAAAAGGGGGGGTGCGACCCCAGAGGAGAGGGAGGCCGACGGAGGGGCGACATGACGAGGAGCACCAGGAGGAGGATAGGGAGAGGGGAGGAGGCGGAGGAGGAAGAGGAGGAGGAGGAGGAGGAGGAGCCAGGGGAGCAGCAGGCACGACGCAGGAGGGCGGGAGAGGGAGGGAAGGGGTTCGACAACACAGCCGAAGCACTCCCAGAGCACCCCTGGGAGGACAAGAGAGGAAAGGGCGGGGCGAAGGGGAAGGAGGGGGAAGGGGAACTGCGGGGGTGCTCTCGGGGGGCGTCGGCGGCATCGGCGCCATGTGGTTGGAGAGTCGCTCCGTGCGTTCCCCCCGCCCCCCCGCCCCCCCCCCCCCCACGTCCGCACTCTTTCTGCCACCCCGAACCTGTCCCACCCGCCTGGGCCTGGCCGTGCGCGGGCCGGCGGCGGCGGCGGTGAGAAGTGAGCAGCGGGCCTGCGCGGCCCACGCGGCCGGGCAGCGCTGGTCTGAGTGGCGGGCAGGCTCCAGCTCGGTCGCGCTCTGCTCTCGGATGTGGCGGCTCACCCCAGCAACCGCCCCGATCGCCCCACAGTGCGACCACGCAAACAGTGACGGGGAACTCTGTCGTTGACTCCAGCGGTGCGTTTTGCGTGGTTTCTGCCCCCCTCTCGTTCTCCTCTTCCTCCTCCTCCTCCGTCTTCCCCTCCTCCTCCTCCTCCTTCTCCTCCTTCTCCTCGTTCTCCCTCCAATGCGGCGCAGGCCCCGCAGCAATTCCCGTTGTATTTTTTCGCTCGGCGCCCTAGCCCCCTCTCCGCCTCATCGTGGCAATTGGGTGGCACCGGGACGACCTCATCTGTTTCGTGACGTTCAACCAGTGGCGAAGGGGGACGAAAGCCAGGCTCGGCAAAATTGTTTTGTCTTATCCCGTGGTGTCCGTGGAGGCGGTGAGCTTCGGAGTGACAGATCGGGTCAGGTCCATCACAGGTTCGGTCGTCCTCTACCTGTGCTGGTCCACGTGCTCGTTCTCCCATGTCACGTTCGTGTTTGCCGCGATCCCGTCTTGGGGTGGGGGGGGGTGCCGTCTGTGCTTTTCTCCGAACCCACCTCAGGAGTATTTTTTTATGGGATTGTAGTTCATTGTTGTGGTCGTCATCCTCCTTGGTCGGCGTCGGGGCTTTCTCTCACAGCAATCAATGGGTTTAGTTTGATATGGCAATGTGTGTTCTCGGGCATGCATGAGAATTGTGTTTGTCGCTCGTACGTTTGACTTCTCAACACAATTGTGGTGGGCACTCTGTTTGTCAATGCGTATGGATTTGTAGACCAGTCAGTGTTGCGCCACGAGGATCCTGAGTGCTCAGTTCGCAATTGCGGTGAAGTTTCGCAACCTTGTCATCAGGTAGTTCACAAGTTTCGTGCTGTGGGACATCCTCGCCTCGTCCGCGTTCTGAGCCGGCGGGAGGCCTTCTCATCAAATCTTCGTCTTACGGTCATGCTCCTCCTCATCCTCCTCCTCCTCCCGCTGCTGCTGCTGGGCGTTCCCGCTGATCGACGCGCCACGCCTGCCGTCAGCGCTGGCGCCGCGGCCAGCGCGTGACTTGCCCTGACCGGAGAGGGGGGAGAGGGGACGGCCGACCGCCCCCCTGCTTGAACCATCCGGAGGCCCACCGAGCAAGAGGAGGGGAGGTCGGAGGAGCCTCCTCCTCCTCCTCCTCCTCCTCCTCCTTTTCCTTCTCCTTCTCCTTTTCCTTCTCCTTCTCCTTCTCCTTCTCCTTCTCCTTCTCCTTCTCCTCCCTCCTCCTCCCCCTCCTCCTCCTCCTCCTCCTCTCTTCCTCCTTCTCCTCCTCCTCTCTGCCCCCCATCCACGCAGCTCCCCCTCGAGGTGCGAGCCAAGACCAACCAGATGCTGACCAGGTCCGACCACGCGCCAACGCCCGAGAAGAAGGCCGCCAGAGAGCCGCCGCTCATTGCGGCCGCCGCCGCCCGGGGGGGGGGGTCACCTCGGCGCTGCCAGCCTCGAGGCCGCCAGCGAGGGCACGCGTCGGGTCATTTTTTTTGCAGCTTCGGGGGGGCCGTTCTCGGCGGCGAGCGAAGGGGAGGGGAGTGAGAAGGAAACGGCCTTTGTCAGAAGGCGGCGGGACTTCTCGGAAACCCTCGCGCCTTCTGAAAAGCGTTCGGTGTCTTCGGGGAGGGCCCAGGAAGCTCTTTCAGAAGGCCGGGGGGATTCCGAGCCTTCTGAGAAGACCCACCCCTTCTCATTTTCCCCCCGAGCTCGCCGCCGACCTTTCCTGTCGCTGTTTGTATTATGTCGTGGGTTCGACGCGGATTCGACGTTGATTCGACGCGGATTCGGCCCGGATTCGACACGGATGCGATCCGGATTGACATGGATGCGACACGGGTTGCTTGCGCGGTGGGACAGACGATGTTCCTCAAACATGCACGATATGTCAGGGGCAACGTTGGGGGCGGGCTCAAAGGGGATGCGTGGACCTCCAAACGCCCATCCCTGGATCTCCGATGGCAGCATGCGTTTGCAATCCCTGCGCGTGTCGGAGATGTCGGTTCTCGGGGGCCGTGTTCGGGGCCGCGAGCGAGGATCTCTCCGCCACAGAAAATGTACACAGACACCCTCCAATGGATTCTTCCTGGGCCTCAGGGGAAGGTGGCGGGGTAGAAGTCACCACTGGGAGCTGGCGACCTGATACACCCCCGCCCTCCCGGAAGATGCACGCAAAATTCGTCGGAGGGCGTCTGTCTATATACTTTCGTGGCGTAGCCTCGAGCGTGGTTTCACCCCTCGGACCATGAACAAGTATGACTGAAGGTTGTTCATTGTGTTCGGCCTCCCCAGAGAGGGCTTCGGGCCGTCACCAGACGATTCGGAATTATAACTTGGTCCCGTGGAGTGGGTCGAGGTACCTCTGCTGGGGGTCGACGTTACGAAACAATACGAAACAAACCAATAGAAAAAATAGCATGGCATCGGGGGTCTGAGCATGCGGGTTTCAAGGGAGCTCAGGGGTTCGATTGCGCGGATATTCGCGCGCTAGCAGCCAGCGCAAGCTCGCGCGTAAGCGCCATCGTTTCCAATGTAGCGTGCCGCGACGGCGGCCCGCGTAAGCCACCGCGTAAGGTCGCTGCGCCATTTCGAGCAATACCCACTCTTTACGTCGCCCATGCAGACTCTGGGAGGCTTGCTTGCATGGCATCCCCCCCCCCTCGCCGCCTTCTCGACACGCGCTGGGCGGAAAAGGTGTGCAAGGGAGATCCCGACCTGCGTAAAAGTCAAGATGTTCTTTTGGGCCTCGCCACGCCCACCTCCCGCTTCCATAAGCAAGTCTACCTCCTGGAGGCTAAATTGAGAGAAGTTCCTCCGTCGTCAGGGGCAACTTGGTCTTGGTATATTTTTGGCCATGGTGCCTTGGAGGATATTCAGTCAAGAGGAGCTCTTGCACAGTGAGCTCCTCTATGATGTTTTTGAGAGTTGTTTCACAGAGTACGTGCACAATGTGAATTACCCCAGCACAGTCGTCGGTTCAGGGGCAGTTCGAGGGATACGGCCCTCTGAGGAGGCGCCTGGGGCTGCCACGACGGCACCCCCGAAGAACCGCCAAGACGTGTTCGGAAGGCCGCGGGCGAGGACCTTCGCTGGCGGCAGCGCCAGGAGGGGGGGGGGGGAGTAGGCTCAGGGAGGGGGAGGGGGAGGGGGAGGGGGATGGGCAGCTTCGAGATCTTCCGGCGTTTTTGTCGGTTCTCGGAGGTTTTCCAGCTGCTGCGCCTCGCCGAGAGGTTTCTGGGGTACCAGCATCATCCCGAACGGCCGCCGGGAAGAGCCGAGTTGTGACCCGAAAGCCAGGAGGCAGCGCTTTAGGGTAGGGGGGGATAGGCTCAGGGAGGAACGTATCGATCCTCAATCGCCAGGTCATCACCGATGTGTGTGTGTATGTGTATGTGTGTGTTGTGTGTAGTGTGTGTATGAGTGTGTTGTGTTGTGTTGTGTTGTGTTGTGTTGTGTTGTGTTGTGTTGTGTTGTGTTGTGTTGTGTTGTGTTGTGTTGTGTTGTGTTGTGTTGTGTTGTGTGTGTGCGTGCGTGCGTGCGTGCGTGTGTGTCCGATGCCATAAGCCCCCGCACAGGAGCGTGCTGTGTCGCTGTTGGGCTGCCTATCGGCGATGCATCGCCGATTGTGGGTCGACGCGTCTCCCCCCTGAGCCGGTTCCCCCCCCCCCCCAACGTGTCCCCTCACGTTAGCACGCGAGGAGCCCTGGACGTCGGCGTGGAGGGGGGCGCCCGCCGGAGAGGCCCCGAAGCGGTGCGCTCCCTGGCTTCTGTCGGTGGCACGTGGGAGTGGCCTGCCTCTGTGGCTCCAGGATGGGGTCCTGAGGGATGGGGACCTAAGGATAGGGACGGATCCAAGCGGACTTAGGTTGTTCAAGGCATCTCGTCCTCAGGACCCTATCCCTCAGGACCCCATCTCTGAGCCACCAACTGGCTCTGTGGCAAGCAGAAGCACGCTAGCCGCTACTGTCGCAGCGGAAGCAGCGAGGGGCAGGCCACGCACCGAAGGTCAACCTTGCCAAGGGCCACTCTTGCGTGCAGCCGGCTTTGGCACGCAGGGGCTTCTCGGTCGGGGCCAAGACGAGGATAAGTCCGTTCCAGAGCTTTCCGGAACGCTCTCAAAGCGTTCCAGAACGCTCTGAGAAGACCGCGGCGCCTAGACATCGTCCAGAGCCGCCGGATCTCAGAGAGTCTCGATCTATCCTTACCCGAATTGATCTTCGTCCTGGCTTCGTCTTAGCTTCGGACGTCGGTGCGGAGTGGAATGTTCGTCTTAGGCGCGAGTGAGGAGGTCGCACCCGTCGCTATCGGAAAAGCCCCATGCCGGAACGCTGACGGGCGTCTTAAAGCAAAGCCCAGGTGGCGGACGGTAACCGCACGGCTTGTGGAAGTTCCGTCTGAGACGGACAGCGCTTCTGCGGCAGGGCCAGAACGGAAAACAAAGGCGAGGCCCGGTGTGCTTTGCTCATCGGCGTCACCCCGACATACTAATGTACTAGGTGTGCGTCGCCCCCCGGAGGGGCGACGCGCGCTGAGAAGTCTTATGGTATATGCGTCGTGGCGGGCGCTTTCTGGCCACATCGCTCGGGAAACGATATACCACAAGATGGCTATACTGAATGTTCGGGTCGGGCGCGGACCCAGGGAAAGCGACTTTTTAGACGGGCGATGCCGATATCTCAAGTCCAGTCGGCTTCGCCCGCAAGGTCGTCGCATGGCGCGTTCACTCGCACCTCGAAGCCTCAAGTGCAGTGCCTCAGTCTCAGAAGTCCATACAAAACACATCGTGTGCGAGTCCAGAACGGAAGTCGACGCAGGTGGCCTCCGGAGCGAAGCGCTCCCAGGTTGCTCGCATCCCTCCTCGCTGAGATGGGTGCCACGGGCATCTTCAACAGGTGAAGAATGGCAGGGCGCGGTCGGTGGGGATGGTGCTTCTAGCGCCACTATCGAGAGCAGGAAAGCATTTGCACCACATGCTATCGAGAGGATGTTGTGCAACCGTCGGATGGACTCGCGCAATTGGTCTGGGTGGCCTCGCACAGTGGTTCGAATACGTTGGCCATGCCATTCGAAAGGTTTGCAAGCTCAATGGGCTCTGCGACCCATCTTTCAAACCCTGCGTCGTATGCAGCCTAATATGAGTGAGTCCGAGGTTCTCGCGCGTTGAGTCTAGCAGCAGGGGCCATATGCGTCCCCAGGGGGATTTCTGCACGAAACTATATGGTGTGACTGGCGTCCGGGCCCCTGGGGCCACACACTTTTCTAACCTCTTTGCCGCCCCTTAGGTGTCCAGGGAATCTTTGGGGATTTTCGGGCGGCTACAATCAACCTGCATTGTAAGGATGGGCAACCTTCCCAAGGCTACCCTTGTATCCTTGCCCCCTCGGCCCATCCTTGGCCGCTTTCGCTGGCCGCGCCCCGCTCGCAAAGTGTCGCAACGGCCTTCCAAGGCCCTTGCATCCTTATCGCGCGTCCTTGCGATACGGTTATGCTATATGTCGGACTCCATGAGCTTCCAGCGCGGGCCCAGATGCTGCCCAAACAGCCCCAGGGATGCGCCCCTAACACGCTCCAGCAGGATCGCAGGCGGCCCCACAAGACAGCATGCTTAAAAGAGAGGCTCCACGAGTCCCCGTATAGAAAGCCCCCAGATACATTGAGAAGCAGCTTGTTTTGCATTAGCGACATGCGATCGTTTTCTTAGTCATTGTTTTGCCGATCGGCGCGGACCCTCGCACCCCCCCCCGTCCCCCCTGGAGTAGCTCTTGGCTGTTTTCGGCGCCTGTTTCGAGCAGGTGGAGTCTCCCCCATAGGACGCACTGGTGCAAACAGCCGCAGTAAGCAGCGGTCCAGAGCCAGCCCTCCCACTCCCCCCTCTTCCGCCCAACGTCGAAACGCCGAAAAAGACACCGTTCACCATGTGTTGCTGATGCATGTGTTGGATTATCGTGTGTCTCTTCTTCAGGCGGCTGCGGGAACGCTTCACAGAGCCCCGCCGCGAACCCCACCAGCGCTGGAAGAGGTCCCCAGGGCGAGCTCACAGTGATCCACCAGGACCCCAAGACTGCCCAACAGAACCTCTCGAAGAGGCCCACGACGGCCCTACAGGGCCCCGCGGCATCGTTTCGTGCGTTTCCTGGCTTCCAGCCCGACAAGGCAGAGTGACACATGCTGTCAGCCTGCGCGGCATTGCGTCTCGACGGGGCCGCCGCCGGGACACGCCAAGCAACAGCTCCTGACCGTGAATGGTAACCCCTCCAGAAGATCGGACAATGTGAGAGCCGTGTAGCGAGACGTTGTTATGGGAGGCGCGTTTTTCTCCCCCACATCCTCGGTGGGGTTATTGGTCCCCACACTCTACTTGGGGGTAGTGTTTTATCTGGGCATCCTGCGCAGTTCTTCTCCTCCTCCCCCTTCTCCTCCACGTCCCCCCTCGCGCACTCATCAGCAGCATCATCATCATCATCATCCTCACCATCACCATCATCATCGTCGTCATCATCGCCATCATATCCACATCATCAGCATCATCATCATAACCATCATCACCATCATCATCAGCATCATCACCATCACCGTCATCATCATCATCATCATCATCATCATCATCATCATCATCAGCATTATAATCATCATCGTCACCACCACCATCATCAGCAGCATCAGCATCAGCATCACAATGATACCAGCACACGCCTCATCAGCATCATCATCACCCACACTACCATCATCAGTCACACACTTACCAAACACGAACAACATCCCATGCACTCAACATATCATCAGCATCACTGTCATCATGATCAACATCTCGCTGATTATCACCATCCCGTCATCACCACCATCGCCTTCACAGCATCATCCTCATTATCAGCATCATCATCATCATCATCAGCATATCATCATCATCATCATCATCATCATCAGCAGCAGCAGCAGCAGCATCATCATCATGGCGCGCACACTCATACGTCCATCGTAAGGAAATCTCGACCGGGAGCCCCGTCTATGAGTGAATTGCGGGGAAGTCTCAGGCGAGAGCCCCCTCCCGATGGAGCCCGCAGATCATGTTATCCACCCGAGCGGGTGATCCAAATCTTGTGACTGTCGTCATTATCGGGCCCCTGTGCTTGGAATCTGGAGGAAGTCTTGTGCGGCAGCCTCGTCCGTGAGCGAAATACGGGGAATTATCAGACGAGAGTTCCGTCCCTATGGGGCCCGCAGATCATGTCCTTAATCCGAGCAGGCCTTACCGATCCAGTAGCTGTCGTCACTTTCAGATCCTCGAGCTTTGAATATGGAGGAAGTCTCGTGCGGGAGCCTCGCCCGTGAGTGGCATGCGAGGACCGCAGATCATGTGATTGATCCGAGCGGGCCACCCGAATCTTGTATATGTCGTCATGTTTGCGCCGGTGAGCTTCGGGTCTGGCGGAGGTCTCGTGCGGGAGCCTCCCACGGGGCCCGCAGATCATGGTATCCCCAACCCTCCTGAGTTGGGCTCTCGTTTTGAATAGGGCACGGCGGTCTCCGCTCCTCTCCTCTCCTCCCCATTCTCTCTCCGGCCTCCTCTGCCTCTTCTCCGGCCTCTCTCCTGCCTCTCTTCTGCCTCCTTTGCCTCTTGCTGTGCTGGGTTCTCGTCTTGGATAGAGCACTGTGGTCGAGATTTCCCCCCCCCCCCCCCCCCCCCCCCCCTCCCCCCTCGTGCCGCATGCCTCCTACTTGATCCCAACCCTCCCTTGGTTGGGCTCTCGTCTTGAGCAGAGCAGTATGTATGGGCCCCACCTCTCCATCCTCTTCCTCCCTCCTCCCTCCTCCCTCCTCCCCGCCTCCCCTTCGTCCACTCCCCGCCCCCTTTCTTTCCTGTTTAGTCGTCCTCTTCCTCGTCGAGACCCCGCGGGCCCCTGCGGGGCTGCGAACAACGCAACTGCCGCCGCTTTCGTGGGCTCCTGGGAGGTCCAGCGGAGTGGAGGTCTACGCGGACTTGCCGAGACCTCGTGGCTCCCAGCGGGGCTGCGAACCGCGCAATCGTCGCCATTGTCGTGGGCTTCTGGGAGGTCCAGCGGAGTGGAGGTCCACGCGGACCTGCCGAGACCTCGCGGTTTCCAGCAGGGTTGCGAACCGCGCAATTGTCGCAGTTTTCGGGGGCTCTTGGAAGGTCCAGCGGAGTGGAGGTCCACGAGGATCTGCCGAGACCTCGCGGCGCACCGCGTGGTGACGAACCGCGCAAGTATCGCCACTTCCGTGGGCGCCTTGGAGGCCCAGCGGAGCCGAAGTCCTCGCGGCTCCCCGGGGAGCTGCGAACCGCGCAATTGTCGGGAGGTCCACACGGATTTGCCGAGACTTCGCGGCTTCAGCGGGATTGCGAGCCGCGCAATTATCGCCACTTTCGCGGGTGCCTGGGAGGTCCCGCGGAGTGGAGGTCCAAGCGGACTTGCCGAGACCTCGCGCCTCCCAGTGGGGTTGCGAACCGTGCAAGTGTCGCCATTTTCGTGGGCTCCTGGAAGGTCCAGCGGAGTGGAGGATTACAGGGACTTGCCAAGACCTCGCGGCTCCCTGCGGTGTTGCGATCCGCGCAATTGTCGCGGTCCGGCGGAGTGGAGGTCCACGCAATCTTGCCGGGACCTCGCGGTGCAATTGTCGCCATTTTCGTGGGCTCTTGGGAGGTCCAGCGGAGTGGAGCTACACGAGGATTTGCCGAGAACTCGCGGCGCCCTGGGGGTCTGCGAACCGCGCAACTGTCGCCGCTTTCGTGTCCACGCGGAACTGCCGAGACATCGCGGCTCCCAGGGGGGTTGCGAACCGCGCAACTGTCACCATTTTCGTGGGCCCCTGGGATGTCCAGCGGTGTGGAGGTCCACGCAGACTCAGCCGAGGTCTCGCGGCTCCCAGGGGGGCTGCGAGCCGCGTAATTGTCGCCAGTTGTTTGTAGGCTCCTGGGAGGTCGGTCCAGCGGAGTGGAGGTCCACGCAGACCCAGCCGAGACCTCGCGGGCCCTGGGGGCTGCGAACCGCACAACTGGCCTCCACTTCGTTGGCGCTTGGGAGGTCCAGCGGAGTGGAAGTCCACGCGGACCCAGCCTGACCTTGTGGCTCCCTGGGTGGCTGCGAAGTGCGCGTCGTTCGTCACGTTCGTTCGTGTTGAGCGGTCCTTGATATAGTTGCCCCGTGTTAGAAAAGATTTCGGTACGTCACCAGGTGATTAATCCGAGCGGGCCCTCCGAACCCTGTAACTGTCGTAACTCTCGGGCCCCTTAGCCTTGCATTTGGAGTCTCGTGCGAGAGCCTCGCCCGTGAGTGCAATGCGAGGAAGTCTCAGGCGGGAGCCCCCTCCCCATGGGGCCCGCAGATGATGTTATCAACCCGAGCGGGTCATCCAAATCCTGAAATTGCCGTCACCTTCGGGCGTGCGCCAAGGCGAGAAGGAGAACGATGCAGAGGAGACAGCAAGGGCGCCTCACCAATGACGAGGATGGCGATGAGGGTTATTTCCAGATTAGGCGAGAGAGGATTCTTGTGCGGGGTCCTAACGTTGCAGAAACTGTTTCTCTCGGCGTCGAGGGCTTTCTGGCCCACGGTGGCTCCGAGAGAGCGCCATGGGTCCAAGGCCCGGGAGACCCCGAAGGCAGCCCAAGAGGAACTCCAGAAGCCCTCGTAGCCGATTTGGCTCGAGCCCCTCTGGCTCGCATCGTTCTTCCGTCTAAACGGTGGCTGCTTGCATTCCGCCACTTGCTTCGAGCTGACTGGGGCTCCGCGGCAGCTCATGGGCCTCGGGCGACGATAGCCTGGCAGCGACCCCATGGCGACCGCCATGATGCAGGCCATCGCCGCGGCGAAGAAGAGCGAGAAGAAAAAGAAGAAGGCCCCCGCGAAGGAGCCGCCGGCCAAGCCGCCCCTCTTCGAGGCAGGCGACAGGGTCCTGTACTGGAGCGAGTCCAAGCGCAGCTGGGTCGACGCAGAGGTGCTGCGCCGCAGGGAGGCGGACGGCACCGTCGCCTACGACCTCAACCTCAAGTCCAAGGCCCCGCAGGCCAAGGCTCAGGGGCAACAATAGGGGGGGGGGGTGGGCATAGATAGGTTCAAGTCGGGCATGTCCCTCAATAGGATGAACATTCAAAAATAGTCCAAAAAGAATCGGGGGACAATTTTTCATTATTGACAACTATGTTCGAATGTCGTTGACCACCTTTCAAGTTTCTTCCAACATCCGCCTGTAGGGGACATGCCCGACCTAAGCATAGGGGGGATGCATCGACCCCCTTATCGCCCATTGATCGCTGATAGGGGTCTGATAGCCCTCCCCCCCGCCCAGGAAGGTGCGGTTTCGCTATCGGGGGCATATCGCCGATCTATCGGCGATGTACCGTCGATTCCAGGTCGATGCATCCCCCCCCCCTGTGACAGGAGGAGGAGAGGAGGAGGAGGAGAAGAGGGAGGAGGAGGAGGGGGAGGAGGCGGAGAGAGGAGGAGGAGGAGGAGGAAAGGAGGAGGAGGAGGAGGAAGGGGAGAGGAGGAGGAGAAGGAGGAGAGGACGAGGAGGTCAGAGGAGGAGGAGGAGGAGGAGGAGGAGGAGGAGGAGGAGGAGGAGGAGGAGGAGGAGGAGGAGGAGAGGAGGAGGACGAGGAGGGAGGAGGCGGAGGAGGAGGAGGAGGAGGAGGAGGAGGCCCTACGCCAGTCCCCCCCTCATCGTTGCCCCTCCAAGGTGCGGCCAGTTCCGGGCGAGGGGGAGGCCTTCGACCGCAGCGCGCCTCCCCCGCCGGAGGCCCCCGCCTCCGCGTTCGCGAGCTTCGACGCCTTCGGCGGCAAGGCGGCCAAGAAGCGAGGACGGGATTCCGACAGCGAGGACCGGGTCGCCCGAACGGGGCACGGACAAAGAGTTCGAACAAGAGACAACGCCATAAACTAAAATGTTTTGTTATCCGCGCGGATTGCTTGGATCCGCGCTGGGCCCCCCCGGCGGCGCCTCAGGCGCCGCCCCTGGCGCGCCTCGCGCGCCAGGGAGGGGGGTCCAGCGCAGATCTCAGAAACCCGCGCGGAGAGGCAAAGTGTATGTTCATGCCGTTGCTTATTAATATTGCTAACATTACTAATTTTAGTATGAGTATTATTATTCGTATTGTTATGTTTCTTCTTCGTATTGGTCTTATTGTTATTATTATTATTATTATTATTATTATTATTATTATTATTAGTATTAATATTAATATTAATATTGTTATTATTATTATTATTATTGGGACGCCCGAAATTGGCACGGACAAAGTGGGCACGAGGCTCAACAGCGAAGGCTGTCCCAAACCGACAGCGGCCGCTGCCGGGCAGGCGATTTTCGGCTCCGATTTCTCATCCTTCTCTTCTCTCCCGGCGGGGCGGCGCGAGAGCGCGAAGTCATTCGCGCTTCAAGTAGCGCGAAGCGCGAAGCTAGGCGCCATTGTTGTCCCAAACCGACGGCGGCCGCTGTCGGGCAGGCGTCTTTCGGTCTCAAGCGGTGGGTGTCCGCGGCGACGCCGACCGCGAGTCCAGTTCAAAGGGGGGAGTTCCCCAGGGTTGCTAAGGATTCCTGAGGATTCTTGCACGACTCCTGGAGGATTCCTCAAGGTTGCTTGGTGGATACCAGAGGGATTCCAATGGGATTTCTGAAGAATTCCTGAGGGTTCTTGAGGCAGGAACTGTTGTTGGTCTTCGTCCCCACTCTTTCCGTACGGTGGGGGCGTTCGTTACGGGATGCGCCCAGGGGAGAACAGACCTTGCAGGCGGTGGTGTGTCCATGGACACTCCACGATTGGGGTTCCACCGGCTTCCATCGTGGAGACGTAAGGCTCGAGTTCGCCAGAACTCGGTTTTACCGACGCGTTCTCACGGGCCCGTCTCTGAATTTTGACGGTCCAGCGTTTCCGTGGAATTTTCGCTATGGGAGCTCGCGTCGAGTTTCACGGCTGGGTCTAATCATCTTCTTGACGGCTTTGTCGAGCCAGGATCCCCCCAGAACCCGAGTCTGACATCTCCCGGACTGCAGACCCCGCACTCCTCCTCCAGTGGCTCCTTATCCAACTTAGGAGGAACAAACACACACGCACACACACACACACACACACGCACACACAAACACGCACAAGCAAGCACACATACATACACACATATGTAAATATATACATACATACACACATACACATATCATCGTCGATTCCAAGGAAGATGCGGAACACATGGGAAGTAGAGGAGAAGACGAGCATCTGGAAAATATGGACCATCTGGGGGACCCTTGGATCTGTCGATCGCACCGAGAGGACGGGGAACGCCGGAGGGCCCGCGCCGCGCAAGAGCAGGCCGCGACCTTCGAGTGGGGCAGCCCCCCACCCGAGCTCCTCGCGAGGGAGGCCTTTGGAGAGCACGACGCCCCCGCCTTCATCGACCACTTCGTCCGGCACTTCGTCGGGGCGTGGGAGGATCTGGGCCTCCCAAACGGGGGCCCGAGTCGGATGGGGCCAGGACGAGGACAGGTCGTTTCCAGAGCGGTGCGGCGTGCTCTCAGAGCGTTCCGGAGCGCTCCGAGAAGGCCGCGGAGACATCCTCGAGAGCCGCGAGACTCTCGATGAGGCCTCACCCGAAATTATCCGAGTCCTCGTCTTGGCTTCGTCTTACCAGGTGGAGTGGGTTCGAACGATCGCTCCGCATCGCCACATCTTCCAAGCGTCGTCGATGCGGTACGGTCCTCTGGCCCCATCTACTAGGACCCATGCCCCACCCAGACGCCTGACGTCATGATTTGTTCGCGAAGTTGACCCCGAGAGGTCTCGACACCCATTCCCCCGGAGCGGTTTCTCATCCCGGGGCCCGGTAAGGGAGGAGGAGGAGGAGGAGGAGGAGGAGGAGGAGGAGGAGGAGGAGGAGAAGATTGAGTAGGAGTAAAAGTTGGAGGAGGAGGAGGAGGAGGAGAAGGAGAAGGAGGAGGGGGAGGGGGGAGGAGGGGAGGAGGAGGAAGAGGAGGAGGAGGAGGAGGAGGAGCAGGAAGAGGAGGAGGAGAAGGAGAAGGTGAAGGAATAGGAGGAAGAGGAGGAGGAGGAGGAGGAGGAGGAGGAAAAATACAGACCCACCCCCGTCGCGATTCTGTCCTGGCCTCCTGGCTCGAGGGGCTCTGGCTTTGGGAGGCCTCTGGAGGAGCAGCGCCGCGCCGGCTTCCCGGCCTTCGCGGACGCCGACCGGCGGGCCTTCGGGGGCGACGCCCTGGAGGAGGCCCGGCGCGCCGTGGTGCCGCTGCTGGTGCAGCTGGCGCGGGGCGAGAGGCGGGTTCGGCCGCAAGTCGTAAGTCGGGCACGTCCCTCTTCAGGGAGAGCATTCCAAAATGGTCAAGGTGTAGCCGGGGGACGATATTTCTAGTATGCTCTGGCTATCTTTGTGTTCGTTTGACCGTGGTTGCAATTCCGCCCAAAATCCGCCTGGAGGAGGACATGCCCGACCTAAAAGCAAAGCATGGGGGCCTCGTGCCACGGCTGAAGGTCTTTAGGTTTGGTCCCCCCCCCCACACACACACCTTTCTCTTTCCGGGGGTGAATAGTCCTGGTTCTAAAACCTCCTCGTCCTCCTCCTCCTCCTCCTCCTCCTCCTCCTCCTCCTCCTCCTCCTCCTCCGCCTTCTCCTCCTCCTCCTCCTCCTCCTCCTCCTCCTCCTCCTCCTCCTCCTCCTCCTCCTCCTCCTCCTCTCTTCCTCTTCCTCCTCCTCCTCCTCCTCCTCGTCGTTGTCGTCGTGGTTGTTGCGCGGCGGGTGCCGCGGACAAAAATAATTCATTACCTCCTATTGGTGGGACCTCAGTTTTTCAATAATATCGTCGAAATCATGATTAGTTATACCCCCTATCGGGGGGTCTAAAGACCTTTCAGGGTTACCGTCGCAGCTCAGTCTTCAGAGTGCACGGGCGTTGACTGAGATAGCGCCGATTTAGCGTGGACTAGCGTCGGCCAGCTTCGATGTCGCGTCGATGTGCGTCGATGAGCGTCGATTCGCAAGAGCCCACAAGATGGTGTGGGAGGCTCCCATGAGTTGCTTCAGAAGGCTGGAGCGTGGCGAGACCAAAGACGAGAAGATCAAGATGTGCGGAGGGCGTACCGCCTGCGACGGCAGTCAGGGGCAACGTTAGGGCGGGTCGAGCTTCGAGGTTTTCTCGCGCTCGTCGGTTCTCGGTGGTCTTCCGGCCTCGGGATACCTTCCAGCCGTTGCGCTTCGCCGAGAGGCTTCGGGGGTGCCCCGATCGTCTCGAACGGCCGCCGGAGAGTGGAGCAATGACCTGAAAGCTAGGAGGCAACTTTTGGGGAGGATGGGCTCAGGGGGGAACGCATCGAACCCCAGTCGCCCATTCATCGCCGACAGGTGTCCGATGGCCCAACCCGCCTAGGACCGTGCGGACTCGCAGCTGGGGGCGGCCAATCGCCGATTTAGCGGTGCTGTGTCGCCGAGTCCGCGTCGATGTTTCCTCGCTCCCCCCCCTCCCCAGCAGCCCCCCCTGAGCCGGTCCCTCACTAGCGCTCTCCTTCAGGCAGGCATGTGGACGAGGCCGGCGTCTTGGAGCAGCTGCACAGGATAGCCTCGAGTGCCGCTGTTCGTGACTATGCGGAGGCCCACAAGGCCTACATGAAGCTGACGTTGGGCCACAAGAAGTGGAACAACACTTGCGTCACGCACGTCTCGGCGAGTACAATGCAGGGCGCCAGAGAGTACAGGAGGAATCGAGACAGCCTCAACACTTACGACATGGACCCGGTGGCCCAGAAGTACATGCAGGCGATGCGGAAGATCGTGCACTTTGCGCAGCGCATCAGACCGAATGACGACCAGTCTAAGAATGTGGTCATTTGAGTGGCGTCTGTTTGGGGATGGCCTTGCCGGAAAACCATTCGGGAGCGCGGGCGCAACCGAAAAGTCGAGCATGGCCCCAAGGCGTCCCCGACCAAGGCGGCTCCCCGGCGGCGCCCCAAGGCAGCGGTGCCCCACGAGCCCCCAAGGGCCCCCAGGACTTCCGAGGAGCGGCCCTGAGAAGCTCTGAAGACCACCTACGGCAGGTCCGTGTCGCGTTGACGGGCGGCGACGCCACCGCTGGCGTCCCCAACGCTGGAACGCCGCAGGCGACCTGGAATCGCTCAACGTTGAACGAGCTGACGTTTCGGAAACGGCCGATCGTTTAAAGTGGAACGATCCCCGCGGTGTCAGGAGCCAATGCCAGGGTCGACACGACACGAGCCTGCCGTACCCTGACATCCGCCGCCCTGAGTGGTTCCCTGATCGAGGCTTGGCATGGCCCTGGGCCGCTAGAACGAAGACGGCCAAGGGCGAGGCCAAGGAGAAACACCGGGATTGAACAAACCATCTCGTGGGAGATCTGGGCAAGAGGGCCCAGAAGGTCTCGATGGCGCGCGCAACAAGACGGCCAGGGGGGGCCCCAGAGGCCCTTCCCGTCGGCGGCGGTCTGGCAGAAGCAGCATCCCGCCACTTCCGCCAGTTATCGCCAGCGCCGTCACTCACCGAGCGCGTTCCGCTATCCGCAAAATGCCTATGCGCAATTGCCCGAGAAACGCTTATCTTCCGCTATGTAATGGATCGTAAGCCCCACGCGGCGGGTCCATGCCACTTGCGAGCAGGTACTTTGCGAGTAGTGGAACGCGCTCGTCTAGCCACCACCATCAGCCAAGGGCTGGAGAGGGGCATGAGCAGCAGCAGCAGCAGCAGCAGCAGCAGCAGCAGCAGAGCGAGCACGAGGAGGAGCACGAGGAGGAGCACGAGGAGGAGGGCCAGCTGGAGCAGGAGGAGGGTCCTCCCTCCCGGTGGCCACATGTGAGTCCCACCCCCACCCCCCCCAACACGAGTTCTAAGGGGGTGGGTGGGTTCACTTCGTTCGGGAGCTCCCGAGCGGAGTGACCCCCCCCACACTCCTTAGAGAATCGTTGGGGGGGTGGGGTAGGATTTCACATGTGGCCACCTATCCCTCCTCCCTCCCCAGACGTCCGGCGCTCCGATTTGTCGGATGCGTGGGTCCCTTGAGGTCTCGACCCCTTCCCCAGGGCTGGCGGTTCCCCCTGGGCAGTTTCGTGACGCCCCCCATGGCGCGATGAGGGCTCCCCGGTGGCCGAAAATCGCGTGGGGTGGAAACTGTCCTCCCTGGCATCTTTCCTCGCGTGGTGAACAGCGCGGAATGTTCACACGGTTGCTCCCCAACGGGGCACTTCCCTCAGTGGAAATGACTTTTTTCCTTCTCTCCTTTCCCCCTCTTTCCTCCTCCTCATCATCCATCATCTGCTCTCCCGCGCACGGGGCGACGCTGGAGCAGAGGCCGTGCTCGCGACCAAGCACTCCGCCAGGCAGACCACCACGCGCGGACTCAGCGAGATCGAGGACCCCTCCCGGTGGGGGGGAATGAGAAGAGGGAGGAGGGGGAAAGGCGAGAAAGGGACGAGGAGGGTACAGGCTTGGGGATGGGGCGCGTCGCTCGCGCCCCTTTTTCGGGAGGCCCTGGCGCTCGGCCCAGGACTGCGCCGACGGAAGCGGCAGCACGGGCGGGGAAAAGGAGCAGAGGGGGAGGGGAGGAGGAGGGGGGGGGAGGACGAGGGCAAAGGGGAAGGGGAGTGGGGGAGGAGCAGAGGAGGAGGGGAGGAGGGGAGGAGGGGAGGAGGGAGGAGAGGAGGAGGAGGAGGGAGGAGGAGGAGGAGGAGGAGGAGGAGGAGGAGGAGGAGCTCACCCCTCGGCCAGAGGAGTGTGCCAGGAGGAGGAGGAGGAGGAGGAGGAGGAGGAGGAGGAGGAGAAGGGGGAGGAGCTCACGTCTGAGGGGGGGGGTCCAGAAGCAGCGTGCAGGCTCCAGCGGGTTTGAGGGGATGTGGGCGGCCCCAGGGCAGGAAGAAGAGGAGAAGAGGGAGAAACATCGATGACAGGAAAGGCGGCCTGGCCAAATCCTAACGTACGGGCTCTCCCCTCCAATGGAGCAATTGCTTGTGGAATGACGGCTGATGATGAAGCTGATGTTGATGATGTTGATGATGATGAAGACGATGATGGTGATGATGATGTTGATGATGATGCCGATGGTGATTATGATGTTGTTGTTGTTGATGATGAAAATTATGATGAGCATGATGATGCAATTAATGATGATGATGATGATGATGATGATGAGGAGGAGGAGGAGGAGGAGGAGGAGGAGGAGGTCGATGATGATGATCATGATGCTGATGATGAGGGTGATGATGCTGCTGCTGCTGATGATGATGCTGATGCTGATGCTGCTGATGATGATGATGATGATGATGATGATGATGATGATGATGATGATGATGATGATGATGGTGGTGGTGGTGATGTTGATGATGATGATGATGATCATCATCATCATCATCTTCAGCAGCAGCAGCATCACCGCCACCAGCAGCAACATCATCCACCACAATCATCATCCATCCTTCTCGTGATATCCTCCGTGGCATTGTTCTCCTCATCTTCCTTCTCATCTTGTACCTCCTCCCCCATCCCTGTACTACGCATCCTCCTCTTCCTCCTTTTCGTCGCCATCGTTGGCCTCCTCCTCCTCCTCCTCCTCCTCGTCCTCAGGAGGACCCCGCGCAGGCGCCGCAGCACCAGGCCCCCATGGCCCGCCTCCCGCGGTCGGAGAGGAGGGGCGCAGCGCGGGCTCGGCCAGCGGCCGGCAGAAGCTGGGGGAGAGGGGGTGATGATGATGATGATGATGATGATGATGATGAGGAGGAGGAGGAGGAGGAGGAGGAGGAGGAGGATGAGAGGAGGAGGAGGAGGAGGGGGAGTGGAGGAGGAGGGGAGGAGGAGGAGGAGGGGAGGAGGAGGAGGAGGAGGAGAAGGGAGGAGTGGAGGAGGAAGGAGGGGAGGAGAGGAGGAGGAGAGGAGGAGGGAGAGGAGGAGGAGGAGGAGGAGGAGGAGGGGAGGAGAGGGAGGAGGAGGAGGAGGAGGAGGAGGGGAGGAGGAGGAGGAGGAGGAGGAGGAGGAGAGGAGGAATGGGGGGGGAGGAGAGGAGGCGAAGAAGGAGGAGAGGAAGAGGAGAAAGAGGAGGAAGAGGCGGAGGAGGCGGGGCGCGAGGCCGCGAGCCCTCCGTCGCTGCCGAACCTGGGGGCGTCCGCCCCGCCGACGCCCCTCACCCGAAGAAGAAAAGACCCCCAAACAGAAACTTTTGGCGCTCCGCGCGGATGCCGTGGATCCGCGCTGGGCCCCCTTGCGGCGCCTCCGGCGCCGCCCCTCTGGCGCGCTCCGCGCTCCAGGGAGGGGGGTCCATCGCAGATCCCGGGAATCCGCGCGGAGCGCCAAAAGTTAGTGTGTATGCCGTTTTTCTCCGCCTCTTCCCCCTTCCTGCATGGTGGCGCAACTCGCTCTAACGGCCCCCCCGTTTAGGCTTTCCCGCTAGCGCAGACGACCCTTGCTTCGCCGCCGACGCAAAAGTTTATGACGCCGTTTGTTCTTCTTCTTCTTCTTCTAGAACCTTGGGGGCATCCGCCCCACTTCCGCCCCTGACCCCAACCCTTCCCGGAGTGGGGCTCAGGCCGGGCTGCGGCAGCGCAGGAGGACGTCGGGCCGACGTGCGCCGAGAGGGGGATGTGGCCTTATATGCAGCAGGTTCGCGCCGTGCCGACCGCTGGCGACCCTACCGCCGGCGTTCTACGTTGAACGCCGCGGGTGACCCAGAATCGGTCGACGTTGAACGATCTGACGTTCCGAGAACGTTGGCCACGCGCAGAGGGGGGTAGGGGGAGGGGGGAAGGCTCCTTCGAAGCACCCCTGCTTCTTAGAAGGCGCGGGTCTTGTCTGTAGATGTAGGCCCGCAGCTTCGAAAAAGCAGCCTCCTTCTAAGAAGCCTTCCCCCCTCTCCCATACCCCCTTGCGCGTGCCGCCAACAGCGGCCGACCGCTCAAGAGTGAGCGATACCCGCCGTGTGAGAAACCACCGCCTCGGTCGGCACGGGACGAACCTGCCGTATGGGCATCTGTCTTTGCCCTGTCCGCCCGCCAGATCGACGCCATACCTTCACCTGCTACCCTGGTCCCGAACGCTTCGCCAGGGGCATGTTTTTTGTCGCGGGGCCTCGTCTGGCTCCGCGGGCCTGGAAAGGGGCCCGAGAGGTCAAAGATGTCGATAGAGAAAACACCGGGGTGGACCAAACTCAAGCCGTCGGAGATCTGGGGCGGCTGCGCTTCGTGGAGCATCCTGTCGTGCAGGCTCCTGGAAAAGGGGTGGTGGGTAGGCTTGACAGCTCCTCCGTTGTCGGTCCTCCGTCGTCGTGCTGCTCCTCCTCCGTCCTCCTCCTCCTTCTCCTCCTCCTCCTCCTCCTCCTCCTCCTCCTTCTTCCTCTTCCTCTTCTCCTTCCTCCTCCTCCTCCTCTCCCTCCTCCTCCTCCTCCTCCTCCTCCTCCTCCTCCTCACTCCTCCTCCCTCCTCCCCTCTGTCCGCCGTCCTCCGTCCTCCTCCTCCTCCTCCTCCTCCTCCTCCCTCCCTCCTCCGCCTCCTCCTGCCTCCGTCCTCCGTCCTCTGTCCTCCGTCCTGTGTCCTCCGTCCTCCTCCTCATCCTTCTCCTCCTTTCCCTCCTCCTCTTCCTCCTCCTCCTCCTCCCTCTCCTCCCTGTTCTCCTTCGTCTCCGTTCTCCTCGCCTCCTTCTCCTGCTCCTCCTCCTCCTCCTCCTCCTCCTCCTTCTCCGCCCCCTTCCTCCTGCTCACGCGGTCATCTCTGCCATCCCCGCGTCGTCAACAAAAACTGCGAGTACGTTGATCTCGTCGCGTCGGTCAACGTCGCGACGTGGGCGCCGTGTTCTGCAGCTTCTGGCCTTCGGGGGGGCCCGGTGAGGTGAGGGCCCATGGGGCCGTCCCGAGAGCGGCTCGGGGGGCACGCGGGTCCCCGGGCAGGGGTCCCGGGGGAGCCGCGCCCGAACGTCGGACGGATCTCTGAGGAGGCTGGCCGGGCGTCTGCCCTCCCCTCCCCGTGCCGCAGGCCGTGGACGAGGGAGGGCGTTCGGCTCGTCGTTCCCTGCTCCGGGGAGGCGTCCTCCTCCTGCCGATGATGACTGCTCCTACTCCCTCCGGTGCACGTCATTCGTACAACCGCCTCCCTCGCCTCCCTCGCCTCCTCCTCCTCGTCCTCCTCCTCCTCCTCCTCCTCCTCCTCCTCCTCCTCCTCCTACTCCTCCTCCTACTCCTACTCCTACTCCTACTCCTACTCCTACTACGGCTACTCCTACTTCTTCGTCTGTACCCCCCGCCCCCCATTTGCCACGATGTAATCAAAGCGGCTGTCCCTCTCTTCCTGCATCTCCTTCTGCTGCTCCTCCTCCTCCGAGCACCACCGAGCCTCCATAGGCCCGCGCCACCACCGGGCTGCCACAGGCCCACTCAGTGCTTCGACCGGGCCTGTTCGGGAGTCTTCGCTGTGCCAGATCTTGGTGCACATCGCCGCCTGGCCCGGCCCAAAATACAGTCAACCCGCATTGTGAGGATGGGCAACCTTGCCAAAGGTACCCTTGGATTCTTGCCTCCTCCGTCCATCCTTCGCCACTCTTGTTGGCCGCGCCCCGCTCGAAAAGCTTCGAAATGGGCGTCCAAGGTCCTTGCATCCTTATCGCGCATCCTTCTGATACGGGCCGACCGTACGCAGCACCCCGCAGTTCGGATAAGTGCGCGAGGGCTGCGGCGGAGGCGAAAGCACCGTGCCCACGCATGGCCCCCCCATGCGCTGCCCCCGTGTACTGCCCCCAAGTATCGCCCCAGTGCAGCGCCCCCAAGTCCATCGCCCCCATGCACTGCGCCGGGAGGCATCGCCCCCCCCATCGACTGCTCCCGAGCAGTCCCGCCCCCAGAGACGGAGCCACTCATCCGGCCAAGCGCGCGCAGGGAAGCAGTAAGACCGGTCGGGCCGCCGAGGTCTGGTCCCAGAAGGGGTTTGCGGAGGCTTGGTGGTGGCGTGTGTGTCGATTTTCCTTCCACTCCCACCGTCCCCCCCATCCCTCCCTCGCCCTCCTTCTCTGCCGCCTGCCTGGGAGGGCCGCCATGGTGTGCCCAGTCGCCGCATACAGTTTCGACCTGCCTGGGCGGATTCGCGCTGCTGATCATAGTCCCTGTCGCAGAGGGGGGGGGGGGGGGGGGACTTGCGACGGTTACTCACGTGAAGTCGGCGGATCTTGGGAGGGATCGTCTGCGAGAGGAAGGCCCTCGCACACGCGCGTTCCAGTCCATTCCACTCCATTCCATTGCAGTTCCGTTCTACCTCCTGCATCCTCCTCCTCCCTCCCTCTTCCGTCCATCCCTCCATCCCTTCTACCTCCTCCCTCTCCCTCCCTCCTCCCTCCCAGACCCCCTCCCGCCCCCTCCTCCTCGGGAGGAGCAAAGGAGCACTTTCTCTGGGCGCCTCTCGAGATGCTCGAACTCATTGCTCGACGGGCCCTGGGAGCCTGACAGCCCGAATCGCAGGGAGTGCACCCGCTCCCGAGCGGTGAGCCGCGCCGAGCGCACCCTCTTCCCCAAACGCCTGCCTCCCCTTGTCCTCGTCGTCGAGCCCTTCTCCCTTTTCCTCCCAACCCTCCCCCTCCCTCCCTCCTCCCCCTCCCTGGTCCCCCTGCCTCCTCCCCCTCCCTCGCTCCGCCCCCTCCTCCCCTGGCCGTGTGAGAGGCCGTGTGAGAGGCCGGATGGTCATGGCCGGGTGCAGAAGCAAGAAACCACAGAGGGCACGCCAAATTATACACTAGCGTGCCAGGAGGTGTCCCACAGAAGCGCCTGATCCCGCGATGGCTTTGGGGGCCCACAGTTCCCCCAGGGCACCCTTGGACCCTCGATTATCGACGAAGAGTGTGCCCCAAGATGGCATGATGTATTTTCGTATGCATCTACTTTACCAGCCCGCCCCCTTCAGCATGGGGGAAGCGGGCCCTGAAAGAGACGGGACCTGGACCCTGGGGCCTTCCCCCAGGACGAGATCTTCCTCCTGAGTTTCCAGGGCCCGTGGAGGGCCCCGAGAGTAGCCCGAAAACGGCGAAGAGCCTCAGGATCCGTTTCCCTCAGGACCCGTTTCTCCCCGCCGCCCGGAGGATGGGACGGTCTCGGAGGAGACGGTCCCGGATCAGCGGGAGGAGGACGGTCCCGGAGGAGGAGGAGGAGGATCAGGAGGAGGAGGATCAGGAGGAGGAGGAGGAGGAGGAATAGGAGGAGGAGGGGAGGAGGAGGAGGAGGAGGAGGAGGAGGAGGAGGAGATGGTGTCCCGTCAGCTCCACCGCCCATGGATGGCACGGTCCGCGAGGAGGCCGCCCTCCCGGACCCGAGGCGCCTTCCCGAGAGCCCGGCCTGTGGGGCGGGCGGGGGCCGCGCGGTGGCCGCGCCCTGCTCGGCCTCTCGAGGAGGAGGAGGAGGAGGAGGAGGAGGAGGAGGAGAAGCGAGGAGGAGAAGCGAGGAGGAGGAGGACGAGGAGGAGGAGGAGAAGGAGGAGAAGCGAGGAGGAGGAGAAGCGAGGAGGAGAAGGAGGAGGAGGAGGAGGAGGAGGAGGAGGCCTCGAGGGCGCGGGCCGCCAGCAGGCCGCTCGCGGCAGCGCGGCCGATCGAGTCGGGGCCGCGGGTGGCCGGAGGGCGCTGGCGGGAGAGAGGTGCTGGCTCTCGAGGCTTCCACGCTCCTCAGACTTGAGTCGGGCCTGTCCCCCATACAGGGGGATTTTCGACGAAAAACTAAAGCATACCCCAAAGATCAAATCATATTCCAAACATAATCTGGGGACGTTTTTTTTTTTTTAGTATTGTTTGACCTTTTTGGGGTATTGTTTTGGTATTTTTTATTTTTCGCCCAAAATCCCCCTGTAG
>CAUYUJ010022552.1:27500-70536 GCA_963575745.1 Prorocentrum cordatum
GGGGTCCTCTGTCTCAGAAGGGGTAGAGATACCGATGCCGCCTGCCTTCCTTTGGTGCCACGGCTGGACTCGCTCTGGAATTCTGGCCAGAGGGCACCCCTGGAGAGGTCCGGGGAGTACGTGTATCGGTGCGGTCGGACCGATGCACAAGGTCGAGGTCGGTTGGGGAGGGTACCCTAGCGATCTTCGTGTTCGTGGGGTGCTCTTGCGCATCGAATGTACCCTCGGATGTTCTGTTTGTTTTGGCCAGCGGAGGGTCTCATGCTCTTGAGGGATGTTTTTCTGGCCTAAGTCTGGCTGTCCCTGTTTGTCCCCCCGCCAGTGTCTCCCCAGACACCCTCCGTCATAAGCACATCGTGACGGCCAGCTTTCTTTTTGGGGTGGCCTTTGGAGGGCTCAGAGGGGGGGAGAGAGAGAGAGAGGGAGAGAGAGATAATGATTGAGCGAGAGAAAGAGAGAGAGAGAGAGAGAGAGTATTGATGATATACGTATGTATGTACAGTTGTATTTTTGAGTGGTACACAATTATTTATACATATACACATATATATATATGTATGTATACACAGGTAGAGATAGGGCGATAGAGAGGGGTACCATGAGACAGCTACACACATATATTCATAGTGTATATATACGTATGAAGAGATACGCGATGCATCTATTCATGTTTAGGTATTTACCTATATTCGCATGTGTATGTACTTATCGTGTGTAAGCGTATGTGTATGTATGGATATACATACATAGACACACACACCATACACATATATCATATACCAGGCCAGGGCCCCATGACGGCACACCCTACGGCACCGGAGATCTGGACCTGACCGCTCAAATCATTTCCGTGGAGCACAAATGATTGACCAGAGCGGCCCAACAGGGCACTAAAACGCTTCAAGATGGCGTCAAGACGGCCGAAGGGCCCCCAAGAGGCCCCCAATACTCCCCGAGAAGGTTCCAAGATCCTCCCCGGGAGGGCCCCGCATGGCTAAAATTGCATTATTTCTTTTTCTAGACAACGCACATGTTACATGTTCAGCGTATCCGCTTTTTAGGTTTCAACAACATCCAAAACGGCCCAAGAGGCCCCCAAGATTGCCCCAAGACGGCCCAAGAGGCCCCCGAGAGAGCTCCTAAACGGCCCAAGAGAGCCACTGGGGAGGTCCAAGAGGCGCCCAAAACGGTTTAAGATGGCCGAAAGTCGGGCCCACGAGGGGGAACTCCAACTCGAGTTTCGAGCCGTCCGCCCGAAGTGGACCCCCCAGACCGCCAGCAGGCCCCCAAGAGGCTCCAAAGGGGCCCCAAGCAGCCCCCAAACAGCCCCCCAGCGGCCCCCAGATGCTTCAAAACTTGCTCCCAGAGGCGCCCGAGAAACATGCTAAGAGACCCCAACAGGCACGTGTCCAAGAAGCCTCCGGCCCATAGCCCAGGCACGGTGGCGGTACGAGCCCAAAGCCAAGCAAACCATGAGTTGGGCGAAAGGCGCTGACGCCAGAGGTCAAGCTCCCTGTGGGGTGCGACCAGTATGAGGCGTGTGCCGAAATGGGCGGGGGGACGCCATCCCAAGTTGCCCATTGGTGCCATAGGTGGAGCTTTTTCCGTTGCACGATTTGAGTGAGGGGCGTCCCGAATGGGCGGGAGCATGCTGTGCGAACCATGCCTCTGGAGTTGCGGGTGGTGATCCCCGTGAGGCGCGATCCGCGTGAGGGGTGTGCCGCAATGGACGGATTGGGCGACTTTCGTGTCTACGGGGGGCCTACGGATTTTTTGAAGGCAGGTTAGAGCGGCCTACGGGTGGCCCCCCCACCTGACCAATCTATGACTTAATGCATGCATGTATGGTGTACAGATGCTCGCGAGGAGAATTGAGAAATGAATCGATCGATGCCTGGATACATAGGTTCACAGGTGTGTCATGTGTGTTTTCTGGGCTGTTTGGGTGCAGGTATCTTGATGAAGGTGTTCATCCATTCCGGGTGATGGGATGTATGGATGAATGTATGGTTGGATTGGTGTAGAAGCGGATGGGTGTATGGTTGTGCGCATGTACGTTTGTGGGACAACGTTGAAACGTGCCAGAACCAAAGCGCGCGCGAAGCACGCCACGGCCCCTCCAGCCCCAAGACGTCCAAAGCTCCCAGCACTTCAAACTGAACACGCAACCTGGCCCTAAACCCGAGGCCCCCTAAGTGAATCAAGGCCTCGCAATCTGCTTCGGGATGAACGCCAACGCGAATCACGGCATGCACTCACTGTGGTGAGCAAGCCTTGCATGAAGGTTGAGGCCATTCGTGTTTATGCGCATGCGTGCACCTGTGAATTTGTTCATGCGTGCAGCCGTGAACTCGTCAACGGCTGGCACTTGCTAGAACCTAAGGGCGCGGGAAGCGCGCGCATGTTTCTAGTCAAAAGAATAGTAGCAACAGCATATAAGTGCAAGACTGCATTGGCGCTTCGCGTCCTGCACCTTGGTCCTTCGAGCTTCGTTCACTGTGGCTCTTAGCGCCGTCTGCCGTGGCCTTAAAATGCACCCGGCTCCTCGGAGTATTATTGGGTTGTGTTGTGCCCGCATCCGGAGGCGGACCCTGCCATGCGGCGACGAGAAGTCTTGAGGCTCCGAGAGGACGGCAAACATTCGGAAACATTTGATCGTCGAACCTCGAAATTGGATGCTTTGCCGTGAGCTGTCGGGATGAAAAACCATCCCCGGGAGGAAGTCTTCGGAAGTCGTAGAGCTCTTAGGCTGTCTTGAGACCTCTTTTGGCCGTCGGGGGGGGCCCTCTTGAAGGCCTATTACTGGCCGTCTTGGGGCTGTCTTGGGGCCTGTTGGGCAATTGATGAATATGGCATCGCGAGGCCGTCTTGAAGGTCCTTCCGGTGACTTTTTGGACCGTCCTGGGGCCATCTTGGGCCGTCCTGGGGCCGTCTTTGGGGGCGAGGGCCTTCTGGAAGACATCTTGGGGCCATCTCAGGTCTCCTTGGAAGCCAGCCATGGCCCTCTTGGGCCTCTCTTGGGAGCCTTTTGAGGGCCTCTTGGGCCCTCTTTGGGCCATCTTGCGGCTCTCTTGGGCAGTCTTGAGGCCCTCTCGGGCCGTTTGGGGTGTTCTTGGGGGACTCTTGGGCCGCAATGGTGCGATGTCGGGGACCTCATGGGCGGTCTTGGACGCTGCTACGACTAACAAAGCGTGTATGCAGACCATGTACGTTTTCCGATCGGCATGGCAGATGTTTGCTTTTGGGGGGCTCCTTTTCAAGGCCTCTTAGGGCGTCTTCGGGGCCTCTTGGACCGTCTTGCGGCCATTTCGGTCCCTCTTGGGACGCTCCTGGGACGTCTTGGGCCGTCTTGGGGGCTTCTTGGCACCGCCAGTGGGCCGCTTGCACGGGTTAGGAGGGATCTTCAAAGAATTGGAAGTTCCTGGTGAGCCTGTCAAGGAGCGCTCATAAGCCCCCAGGGACTCGGGATCGGGGTGGTCCCGTTTAGGGGGGGATGTACGCAGGGTTCCGTTCAGTACACATAGATGAAAAGGAATTGTATGTTGATTGTGAGAGGTAGGAGAAGGGATACATGTATGTGTATATATACATGCAATACAGAGAGAGAGAGAGAGAGAGAGAACAAAAAAAGAGGACAGAAAGAGAGGGAGCGCTGTGGAAATATGAGTCAGAGAGACCACTGAGAAGGAGCAGGGAACGAGAGAGAGAAAGAGAGACAGAGAAAGAAAGAGATAGAGAGAGAGAGAGGAAGGAAGAGACGGAAGGGTAGGGACGGGGGAAAGGTAGGGAATGGTCATATGCACATTTCCGAGGGAGTAGATCTCCCAGAGGCGATTATGTTGTCTTTCGCGTTTTTGTTGGTCAGGCGGTTCTGTTCGGGACATCCTCATACGCCCGAGCACAGGAGGCACCCATGAAGCGGATCGAGGCGTCATGATCAACAGATACAAAAGGGCCTCCAACGGTTCAACATGAAACCTTCAAAAAAGAATGGGTCTCCAGGATGTTGCACATAATTGTCACAAAGCCGTAGGCTTTTCCATGGCTTCTTGCTCAGTTCTTCATCATCGTGTAGGGAACCAGCAGCACAACGCAACGGAGTTCGTTACTGTGGCACATCTACTACACATGCGTATGTTCTCCCTTGGTTCCCAGTGTAGTTCCCCAAAATTGTTTTCGTTGGTTTCCAGCGTCGGTAGTGAACTATGCTCCAACCTTCGTTGTTGGGCCCTCTCATGCCCGAAGTTAGGGGTTCTTCTGAGTATCTCGTCCAACCGCAAGATGTTGCAGCCCCACCGGCGGCCCAAAATTCTTGTTGTACGAGCCTGGGCACGCACATGACATTGGTGTGTATGGTGTGTGTATATATAAGTACACAGAGTGGTATCTAGAGAGAGAGAGAGAGAGAAAGAAAGAAAGAAAGAAAGAAAGAAAAAACGAACAAACAAACATAAGAAGAATAAGAAGAAATAATAACAAGCTGGAGGAATATCGAGAGAGAGAGAGAGAGAGAGAGCGAGAGAGCATGTGTGAATGGCACAGACAATCAGAAGCGTAGGCGGCCGAAAGAGAGACAGAGAGAGAGGCGGGGGCCGGGGAGGCAGAGACACGGGACGGCGCGGAGGCCCGGGGAGCCACAGGCGAGGCAAGGGCTGGCGAGGCAGGGATGGGTGCTCCTGCATGGGACGCCGCCCCGCCCGCCGCGCACAGGCCCATCTCGGCGGCGCTGGAGAGGGACTGCCCAGGCGGCGCGGCGGGCGAGCCCGCTGACCTGGAGGCCAAGCCTGGGGCCGGGGGGTGGGGCTCGTCGTCGTCGTCGTCGTCCTCCTCCTCGTCCTCCTTTTCCTCCTCCTCCTGTTGGCTCCTGTTGGCTCCATAGCAGTCTGTTACCGCTGGCCAAGCCTGCAATAAAGCTGCGGAAAACAGTGCTGGGAAAGGAAAGATAAATGGGTCGGGGAGGGGTCACGCCGCCTTGGACGCCCAGCACAACCCATCCCAGACCAGGGGGACCGACCTCCCCACGAACTTCTTTGAACTGGGGTCGATCCCCCCCTTGAGCATCTGCAGAGATTCCTCTGCGTGCCGATTGCGCGGACCCCCGTGGCATTCCTGGAGGAGGTACGGGCGGGCCCGAGCGCTTCCAAACGCAGCGCAACGCACACACCAGGCAACCCTCCCCCCCATCAGCCACAGACGATGGCTCTTGTGGCAGGTCCGCGCAATTTTCGGCGGCCCTCCGCAGGGAAACACACAGACCGCGGCGCGAGTCTTCCCTCGCTCACCGCAGTGGAGACACAAATATGAACCTTTCGCTATACACTCGACCGCATGGCCTCTCGGGTCTGGGACCAGCTCCAGGAGAGACGGCTTGGCCCGACGGGGCCTGCGGATTTTGGAAACGTCGGGAAAACCACGGGCCGATAAATCATCCATAATTTCTCTGCAATCAGCCAAGCCGACTGCCGAATCAGAGGCGCCAAACCGTCAAACTGTTCACGCGTCCAAGGGTTGTGGGGTTGGGCCTCGGCACCACGAAGGGCCAGCTCATCAGCCCTCTTATTGCCCCGCCATTTCCAATCTTCTACTGCCAGCCTACGGGCCTGGGCCAGGGAGAGGTGAGACCTGATCTTAGTCACAGAAATCCTATCGGGCCCGATCTCAGCAGCGAGCCTGCAAATGTCCTCCCAGAGCTCCGAGAAAGCAACCTTTTCCAGATCCTGAGTAGGCCCCATCTTCCAGGTGTCCAGGACGGCCTTGCAGTCTGTGACAATCTCCATGGCCTCAGGCCCCGCGAGCCTCAAAGCCATGACCAGCGCATACACTTCCCCGCAGCCACTGGTCTGGACTGCGTGGGGCAGCGGTCCGAACGCAGACCCAGTAACATATCCTCCCCAAGAGTCCAAAGACATGGATACGACCGCCCATCCAGCTCTCGTGAACTGAGGTGACTTGGGGTCCAATCCAGACCCATCCAGACAAATTCTCGGCCCCAGGTGTCCCCCAGGAGGAAACACATCCCACTTGTGACCAGCTACGGTGTGCGGCGCTGGCCACTGCCACTCTGGACTCGGGGCAAGCGCACGTGCGACCAGCAACTGGTTAGCAGGCGTGCAATCCAAGGCGAGAAGATCGCCCACATCTAGGTCACGCCGAACAGCGGCATGAGCTGGGCAGCAGCGGAAGCGATGACTGGGCGTGCCCAGCCTTTCTCCACAAAGCTGGCAGAGGGGGTCCACAACACGACGATCGTCATACAGAATCAGCTGGGTTGGGTAGCCTCCAGAAACAATCCCGGCGAGTCCCGTGGCTGCCGTGAACCTTTCTTCTCCCCGAAGCTTCTGAAGGACCTCGATGACGGGCTCGAGCATAGGCCCTCCTGAAAGACCTGGGACTCTGACACCATCTCCCAAACCTCTCAGCAGCATATCCCGAACGGCCTGGTGAAGAACAACCTTGAGCGACCTGTATCCCAAGAAGCTCACATCTACTTCAACTCCCCGAACAGTCACAAACTTGCACCAGCTTTTTACCTGCCAACCCAGCCTTTCGATCGTGAGGACTGCAGCGCCCGCGGGTCCACGGACATCTTGCCACCCACGAGCAGGTCGGCGATAAAACGAATTGAAACACTCCTCCATGACGCGCTGCTCTGCCCAGCGCAAGCGAGCGGCTTGTCCCCAAGCAAGGATGGGTAGCGCATGCGCGTCATATGATGGATCCGCCTTGGGCTCCACCGAGAGGAGAAACTCCAACGTCCTGCACCTCCCTTTTGGAGTCCCAAAGAGCGCACTCCCCAAACTGGCCCGGAGCTGGCCAAGAGCGGAGGTGGACATACCATTGACACGGCAACCGTAAGTGGCCGAGGGAAGGCCTCCCGTTCTAGCAACCTTGGACAAACCCTTCTTGGCACTGCTGAGCCCTCGGAGTCTGCCCCTCCGAAGCCTGATTTTATGCAACCGTTTTTGGAGGACCTTGGATCCCTTGGCTCCTTTCTGCATCGCCTGGTCGCAGCCCAGGTTCCGCCCAGAGCTAGCGCCAGTAAAATTCCACTTCGTCAGCCTAGACACAATGGTCACCCTCGCCGCCGAGTGACTGCAAAGGACGAGGCCCTTCGACCTCGAGATCACCAGTAGCAGCTTCTCGAGCTGCAGGCGCAGAAAGTACACAGCTCGGGGCAGGACGCTCTCGACGTGCTTCCTACTGCCCGAAGCCTGCGCCGTGATGTCGTCTACTACATTGAACAACTGCACACTAAAGTAAAGCTCCCTGGTGAGGTCCATGGGGTCCATGAGCATAACACGTAACAGCGTAGTCGCAAAACCGCAGCCTGCCAGGATCCCTTGGAACGCCTGCACGGGGTTTCCAACCACACCACACACATTGATGATTCTTCTCGCACGGTAGAGCGACAGCAAAAGGCGCAGCTTCACCAAACTAAACTTATGCTTGACGGCCGCGACGGCCAGCAAATAATGGCACACCTTCTCGTAGGCCTTTGTGAGGTCCACGAGGCACGAGCCTGAACAGCCGCCTACACTGACATGCTGCTCGACCGTCAAGCTCTGCTCCCAAACCGCTCGTTCGCAGCTCTTGCCGTGCACGCCGTAAAGATAAGCACGATTATTATCGCGCTCCCAACGCTTTATCTCGCCCCGCGACAGCTTGGAGAACACGCGCGTGGGCGTGGGCAGCAGAGCTATCGGGCGAAAACCTCCTTCGGGCTTCCCCAACATGGCAAGGATGGTGATGAGGAGGATGGTGGGGTAGGTGCCCACGAGCTCCATCTTAGGCCACAGCGCACCCAAAACCTCCAGTAGGCCATCCGAGGCCTTGTCCAGGTCCCGAGGCCGAAGCGCACCCACTCCAGCCGCCGTCCTTTTCGGAAACTTCCTGATGGCAACCCTGATGTCTCCCACGGACCGCTCCTCCGAACATAGCTCCTGGACCGAGACTCCCTGCTCGTCAGCCTGGGACTGGATCTGATGCGTCAGGAACTGGATGGGATCGGGGAACTTCGAGGCCTCTGGGAGGGGCTCCCAGATGTCACACCAGAACTTGGTAAGCCCATCGACCGTCTCTTGAGGTCCCAGCGGGACCGAGAAACCTCCAGCCTTGACCGTGCTTGACTCAGGGGGTACCCAGCCGATCGGGCACTGCGAATACTTGTGCGCCTTGCCAGCGCCAGCATATACAGCCTCCTGCACCCACTCTCGCCAGCGCTTGCCACGCTCCGCGGTAAACTTGCGTTCATACACTTTGGCGAAACCTTCAGCCTCAACGCCCCGGGCCTGCAACTGCTCGAGGGAGGCGTGAAACATACTTCCAAAAGACGGGACCCACTGCTGCCAGGACATGTCTTTGCGCAACTGCTTAGGTCCCCACTCGACCGCCTTCAGAAGCCCCATAGACTCGCCCTCACCCCACCTGAGTCCCCGTCTCTTGATGTAAACCAGCTCCGAGAAAAGCTTGGAAACACGACGCCACCCACGACTCTCAGGACATCCGACGGGATACCGACCTCCAGACGTCCTGACAGCTGATACTTTCACAATGGTAGGCTCCTCCGCTCTACCAAAATACTGTTTCTGCTCCAAGACTCCGTGATAGGTCCCAAGCTCACGTTCCAGCGACTCGACGAATAACCGATAGCACGCATCCAACGACTCAGGATCCCCAACCGATCGAGCAGAGTCCAGGAGCTCCCGATAATCGAGTGGTTCTGGCATGGGTCCTATCACACTGTCCTGCGGGAAAGCCCTCGGCTGGCGGAGCGACTGGACCAGCACGCTCAAGGGCTCGCTGCGAAACTTGACCACGGCGGGCCAGTGCGGCTTCGTCGACGCCTTCCTACTGATGGCACAAGAATGGACGCTAGCCGCCAGACCTGCAGACATCACAAAATAATCGATCGTTTTCCAGACCTTGGCGGTGGACCTACACGTGTAAGACGCTGGCTTCACAATCTGTCCCCCAAGACGACCAGCCCACCCCAACTCCAGGAATCTATCTGGTGAAACGTTCCAGTCACCTCCGAGGACAAACGGTAAGCCCCAATAATGTAACTGCTCGCCGATTCTACTCAATATTTGGCTCCCAGTGGGCCCCAATGGGTCCTGGTCGGGCAAGTAGATGGACCCAATGATGAGCCCCCCTGGCACATACGCGTTGACCCACATCAGCTGCTGGCGATGCGGGCTCGGCAAGCGCTTGACGTCCATCGGCGGCAAGCCCAGCCCGACGAAATCCCTGCACGCAACCGTGACGCCTCCTGACAGGCCTCCAGCCTCGGTGACCTCCGACGGGTGAATCGACGCCTGCCAGCCTAGCTTCTTCAACTGAGCTTCACAATCCACTCGATCCGACGGGTCGACAGTTAGTTCCTGAAGCATGACGATCTGACTCGATGCTTCCCCCTGGAGAAACTGCTTCGCCGAGGACCAAGCCGTGGTATTACAGGTTTCTAGACAGAAAAACTCTCCCTGGCTAGACCTGGACGATTTATTCTTACTCTGCCCTGGCTGGGCAGACCTAATCTTACGAACTACTTGTGGCCCTGTAAGAGGCCTGGCACTAGGGGGAGGAGGAAGAGCTGGGGACGGCAGATCGGGGGGATGGGATGTCGGCGGGGGCGGGGGCCAAACCAGGGACCGAAAGAAAATCCCAGGCGGCCGCGACGGACCCGCCGCAGCGTTGCCCAACCAGCAGGTGGGGCAAGGCAGGCTGCTACCCACCAGACGTTTTCCCCCGGGCCCCTCCTGCCGCCCCAGACGCGCCTGGGACGCCTCCAGCTTCCCTTCCAGCACCGCTTCCTCCTCCCTTGCTGCCAAGAGCCTCGGCGGCCCTAGCACGCACATCAACCTTGGGTGAGCTGGCCGTGGCTCCGCCACCGCCCGAGCCTCGCTCAGGGCTGTCGCGGGCGTCAGGGCCTCCAGCAGCAGCAGCAGCTGGAGGAGCAGCACCGCCAGGCGGCTCCGCTCCGCGCTGCACGCCACCCTCAGAGTTGCCCTCGGCGCCCTTCCGCTTCTTCTGCAGCCTGCTGACGTGCGCGGAGTGCTCCTGCCGCAACTTTTCTGCGGTCTCCTTGGCCTCGCCGAAGAGCTGCTTCGCCATGTCCTGCACTCCTTTTCGCAGCTGCTCCTTCCTGGCAGCTGCCTCCTTCTTGTCCGTGTCGGTGAACTCGTATATGTCGGCGAGGCCGAAGAAGTCGTCGCAGCCGTCCAGGTCGATGCACGACGTGTCGCCTGCCAGCAACTGCTCCAACTTGATCTTCGGCGCCGCGGGCTGGTCGCTGTGGGCCTGGCTGTACATGGCTTTGAGCAGGCACTTATACTCATCGTCCGCTTCGCCGAGCTTCGTCTGCAGCAGCTGGACCTCCGTCTCCTGGTCTGCACCCGCTTGGCGTAGCCTCCCCAACTTGTCGATCGCTGCCTCGAGCACCTTCTCGAGGTGCACGACCTGTGCGTGCGCTCTGTGTGCACGCACCTGCAGCGGCGGCTCCTTCGGCAGGACCGCCTCCTTCTGCTTGTACTCCAGCAACTTCTGGTACTTGGTGACCAGAGCGTGGTCGCCCGTCTTGGAGCCAAGGCTGATGAGCTGCTGGATCTCGTCCACAGAGAGCTGTGCGTCCCCGTTGCCCAAGCCAGGCGGGAGCTGCAAGCCGACCGAGCGGGGCGTGCCGTCCGTCGCGAGCTTGCCCTCCTCCTCAGCGACGGGCTCGTTCCAGGCAGCGCGACAGTGAACACAGTGCCAGGAGCTCCAACCGTTTTTCCTGCAGCCGCACGTCTGACACTGCCACCTCCGATGGGGCCCCTTCGAGCCTCCACGCTTGTTGCTGCCACGCTCGTCGGCCCAAGACACACTCTTCTGGTGCCCACCTGCCGCATGCTCTCCCCAAGCCATGAGAAAACACGAACAGGAATCTTGAGCCACGAGGCGTGGCCGGTAGACTGAACAGTAGGACCCTCACCCTGGGCAGGGCCACTGATCGAGGGTCGTGCGGGTCTCTGACCAGCTCGAGCCCCAACCCCAGGGAAGGCGAAGGCCCCAGGCAACGGCTTGAGCCAAATGGCTTGAGCCAAATGGCTACGGGCCTTTTCCTCCTCCTCCTCCTCCTCCTCCTCCTCCTCCTCCTCCTCCTCCTCCTCCTCCTCCTCCTCCTCCTCCTCCTCCTCCCCCCGCCTCCTCCGCGGAGTCAGCTCAGGCCTGCCCACCACACCTTGACGCCCCCCTGACCTCTAGGGGTCGTGGGCGAAAAGCATCGTCCCATCTGCGGCCTCTCGAGCCGGGCCCCTGGGCAGCGACCCCCCGCGGCTACGGGGCGTTTTCTCGCGGATGCCCCGATATCCCCCGCCTTTCGCCCGACCCGAGAAGCGAGACAGGTGTCAAACGCAGAAACCAAGGTATTCAACGTGGGGTAAGCAGTGGCCACTCCACGTCGGCGTCCCCCCGTGAACTACAAGGGTTCTTGCCCACCTTCGCTGGCCGTGCCCCGCTCGAAGGTGTCAACATGGCCTTCCAAGGCTCTTGCATCCTTACTCTGCGCGTTGATTGTGCCCCACGTTGGCCTCGGGGTATGCAGTGCCTACCCCGCGTCGACGTCCCCCTGGCCTCCTGGGGTCCTCCAAGCCGACTCCAAAATCGGCGGCGAGCGAGGGGGGAAGTGAGAAGGGAAGTTCCTTCTCGGAAGGCGGCGGGACTCCTCTGAAGCCCTCGCGCCTTCTGAGAAGTCGTCTTGTCTTCGGGGGAGACTGGAAAACTGCTCAGAAGGCCAGGGGACTCCTTCTCCTTCTCACTTCCCCCCCCCCTGCTCGCCGCCGACAAAAGTCGGGCCGGGCGAAAGGGGGGGATTGGGAAAGGGGGGGTTACGAAATTTGCTGCATGCAGCTGGTTTCGGCCCCGCCGAGGGGCCCATTCCTCGATACATAGCCGCCTCCCGGCGCCGGGAGGCGCCGGGAAAATCAGCTACGTGAGCTGATTCTCAAACCCCCCCTTTGCTATCCCCCCCTTTCGCCCGACCCGATCGCCGCCGACAAAAGGCAGTGGTCGCGAGGCTACGGCGGCAGACGGCGGCGGACGAGGTCGGCCGCGAGCGACACGGGGGCGACGGGGAGGCCGAAGGAGCTGCCCGGCCCCGCAGGCCGACAGCAGCGCCTCGGCGGACAGCGCCGCCTCGGAGGAGGCTCAGGGAGACGAGGATCTTGACTCCCGTGGGTCGTTCTTCTTGTTTTTGTCGGTTCACTCCCTCACTTCTCTCTCGTTATTTTTTTGGTCTCTCTCTCTCTCTCTCTCCCTGTCTTTTGTCTATCCTCTCTCGCTCTATCTCTCCTCTCTGTCTCTCTGTCTCCCCCTCACTTCATTTCTCTGTCATGGTATCCTTCTCTCTCTCTCTATCTATTTCTCTATGTATATGTAACATCTCTCTCTCTCTCTCTTTTTGTCTCCTCTCCGTCTCTGTCTATATCACTGCCTTTCTATGTTATCATACCACGCTCTCTCTCTCTCTCTCTTTCCCTGTCTCTCCTTATCTCTCCATCTCTTTCTCTCCCTCTATCTCTCTCTCTCTCTGCCTCTCTCTCTCTCTGCCTCTCTCTCTCTTTCTCTCTTTCTTTTTTCTTATTGTATCTACAAATATACATGTATCCGCTTCTTCCCCCCTCTCGCTCTCTCTGGTCTTTCCTCCTGTGTTCTCCTGTTCTCCGCAAAAGGCATCTTGGACGGTTCCGGGGGACTTGTTTGGGCCTCTTGAAAGCTCTTTGACAATTGGAGGGGTGGGTCCTGAGCAGGGCAGGGCTGTTGCTTGACGTCTTTGGTGCATCCGTGGTCAATGCAGCTCGCGCAGTATGTATCTATATATATATATACATGTGTAGAAATACACATAGCTGACGAAATGTGCACATCTATCTAGACATAACATGTAGTTATCAGCATCGTCATCATTATCAGCAGCAGCATCATCACCATCATCACCATCATCAGCAGCAGCATCATCAGCATCATCATCGTCCACCCTCTTCCTTGTTTTTGTCGCCGTCCTCATCCTACCCTCGTTGTCCTCATCCTGCTCCTCCCCCCGTGGTTCTCCTCCTCCTTCTCCTCCTCCTCCTTTCCTCATCCTGCCCCTACCCCTGCTCCTGCTTCTGCTCCTCATCCTCCTCCTCCTCGTCCTTCTCCTCCTTCTCCTCCCCTTCCTCCCATCCATGTCGCCCTCCTGCCCTTGTCCTCGTTCCCCTTATCCTCGTCCGCATCGTCCTCCTGCCCGCCCTCTTCCTCCTTCTCCCTCCCGTCATCGTCGTCCCTCTGCCCTCGTCGCCGTCGTGCTCGCCCTCTTCATGCCTCCCTCCTTGCATCATCGTCGCCCCTCTGCCTTCCCACATACCCGACTTCGCGATTCTTCCACCGAGTGTCTCCCCGGAAGCCTGGGCCCCCCCCCCCGGGGACCGGCTCCTCACACCGAGCCGCTGCCTGCTGACGCCGGCGAGGCCCCCCCGGAGGCAGAGCACTGCAGCAGCCACGATGAAACGTGCCCGCCGGGAGCACCTTCTCCGGCACGAGGGGGTCGGGGTCGGAGGAGGCCCGCCCCCTTCGGAGGGCACCAACTATACACCAACACCGATCCTGGCCCAGGATCACTCTGGGCCCAGGATCGGTGTATATGCCTTCTTGCGCAAGGCAGGAGGGCGTATACACCGATCCTGGGCCCAGGGTGATCCTGGCCAGGATCGGTGTTGGTGTATAGTTGGTGCCTTCCTACCCCTGTGCAGCGCAGCCCTTCGCCCCTCGCGAGGAGGTCGGGGTCGGAGGAGGCCCGCCCCCTGTGCCGCGTATAGCCCTTCGCGCCTCCGCAGCCCGGCGGTGGCTGCTGCGACCGCGGATGTGCCATCGCCCTGCCGCCGCCGGCTGCCGGCGCCGCATTGAGCGGCGCAGGGGGAAGCGGGCCCGATCGCGCCGACGATCGCGCGTCGGCTGCCCTGCTCCGTTGCTCGTTTTCTCCCCTCGCCCCCTCCCCCCTCGCCCCTCTTCTCCTCGTCCCCTCCGACGTCCTCCCCTCGCCCCTCTCCCCCCTCTTCTCCTGCCCGTCGTCTTAGAGTCCGTCCTCCCCCCACCCGAGCCGACGCCCCGACAGTCGCGCGTCGGCTGCCCGTGTGAGGCCGCGCGCAAGCGCCCTCTTTTCCACTCGGTGTGCCACGCCGGCGGCCCGCGTAAGCCACCGCGTATAGGGTCGCTGGGCCATCTCGCGTCCGACCCGTTGCTTTTCGGCGCGCACACGGAGCAAGACCTCCTGTCAAAAGTTGTCCACGGCGCGAGGGTCTCAGTCGGCGGCGAGCCCGCGAGGGGAGTGGAAAGGGGCGGGCCTCCACAGAAGGCTCGGAGGCCCCCCAGCCTTCGGAGAAGTTCCTTCCCCCTCCCCGAAGACACAGAACCTTTCTCAGAAGGCGGCGGGGGCTTCTGTCAAGCAGTGGCGAAGCGTCCTGGCTCGCCTATAGCCCTTCCAAGCAATGTTCTAAGAACCTTGTGTGGTTTCCACGAAATATTCTTAGAACATTTTTGGTTGGGACTGTCTTGGTTTAGCACATCGGGTTCATGTTCTAAGAACGTTGTTTTTGTGATTCGAACATGTTTGGGTTCTAAGAACATGTCGTGGTAGGACTACAGGAATGCCGGGACCGTCGGTCCCTGCTCAATTCTGAGAGGTCCCGCCGCCTTCCGAGCAGGCCCTCTCTCCTCCTCGCTCCCCCCCCCCTCGCTCGCCGCCGAGGGCTCGCCGCCGCCCGCCGCCCGCCCTGCGCCGCCGCCCGCCGCCCGGCCCGCCGAAGGACCCGCCGTCCGCAGACGGCGCAGCGGCTGCGCTCGGGCCTCCCAGGCCCGCCCCCGCGCCGCGGCCGCCGCCCTGCCCGGCGCCCGCGCGCGCGCCGCGGAGCTCCAGGCCACCCGAGTGGAGAGAGAGGAGGAGGAGGAGGAGAGGGGGCAGGAGGAGGAGGCGGAGGAGGAGGAGGAGGAGAAAGACCAGGAGGGGGAGGAGGAGGAGGGGGAGGAGGAGGAGGAGGAGGAGGGGGAGGGGGAGGAGGAGGAGGAGGAGGAGGAGGAGGAGGAGGAGGAGGAGGAGGAGGAGGACGAGGACGAGGACGAGGACGAGGACGACGAGGGCGAGGAAGAGGACGAGGGACCAGGAAGAGGACGAGGTGGAGGGCGAGGAGGACGAAGGAGTAGATCCAGGGGCCGCCCGAATGGGGTCCGAGTGGATGGGGTCGGTGGATCGCGCCGCATCGCCGATGCATCGGCGATGCGGCCCGATGTGGATCCCAGTTTTCTGAACGCTGACGGTGCCGATGCATCGCCGACGTCGCCAGTGCATCGCCGATGAATTTGCACGATCCTCCGACTCCATCCACTCGGACCCAATTAAGGGGGCCTTAAAGGGAGGAGGGGAGAAACGAGCAGTCCCGGGCGTCCAGGGCAGGGGCAGGGAGAGGCGGATACCACGGCCGGGGCCACCGAATCTGCCAGATGTCATGCCCACCCTCACCTTCTTTCAACGCGCCCCCTGCGCCCCACCCCCCACCCCTCGTCCGCGTACGTTCCTCTGGGCATGATGCCCCCCCCCCCCGCTGGCTCCCGCCTTCGGCGCACCCGAAGAAGAGGAAACATCAAGAAACCACTCGCGCCGTAGAACAAGAAATGCGCACGAGTTGTGCTGCCGTTCTCGGCTCCCGGAGACCCTCGTTGGGCTCCCGAGGCCTCGCGGAACACGAGTCGGAATGAGAAACGGGTCTTGGGGAAAGGGTCGAGAGGTCTGGGGGTCCACGTTGTGAAAGAATCACGACGTCGGGAGGAGGGGAGGAGGAATGCTACAGCTGCGCTGGTCGTCGAGACGCCTCCCTCCTTGCCTTAGACCAGCGTGTCCTCTGCAGCTGCATGGATGCCGGCCCATGCTCTGACCCAATGCGAATGCGTGCGGGGGTGCAGAGGCGGAACAGGTACCGATACCGCTACCCTTCCGTCGTCGCCACGTCTGGATTCGCCCCGACATCCTGGTCGGAACGCACCCCAGGAGAGGTCCCAGGAGTGGCGGCATCGGTATGTCCTTTGGCAGCCCAGAGGGGGGCCGGGGCTTGCTTGGGCTACGCGCACGAGTGGCAGGCCTCCCTCTCTCTATGTCCCTCCTTCGGACGGGGCTCGGACGAGGACAGATCCGTTCCAGGGCGTTCCGGAACGCTCTCAGAGCGTCCCGGAACGCTCTGAGAAGGAGAAGGCCGCGGCGCCCGAGACATCCCCCGCAGCCGCTGGATCTCAGAGATTCCCGATTTACCCTCACCCGATTCTGCCCTCGTCCTGGCTTCCTCTTGCTCCTCTCCCTCCCCCAGTGTGCCCCGCGTGTGCGAGTGCAGGACCAGCACGCGCAGCCGCGTGACGTCCGCGGGACTGCACCTGTGCAATCTGGCCGAGGCTCCAGGCTATAGTCGATTGCACGTAAGAGTGACCCTTCGCCGGAGTGACCTTTGGTGCGGACTCACAGGGGTCCCCCCAGCATCGGCCAACACGCTTGGATGTGGCCCCGTCGCGGCCCCCGAAAGCCGCGCACCAAAGGTCACTCTTGCCCAGGGTCTCTCCTACGTGTAGCCGATATAGCTTGGTCTGTTCACTGTCTAAGCTTATGAGGTTGCAACCTGCAGCGGAAACCCATGCCAAGAAACACCCTGCTTGCCTACAGGGTGCCCTGGGTTTCTTTGGGTTCGACGGTTTTGCTACGGAGAGCGTGACGTTCCCACACCAAACATCAATTGACGTCCTGGGGTCTCAGGGTTGGGTTTTTTGTGACAGGTTTCTTGTGGTCGAGCTCCGACTGTATGATGTTCCAACCTATCTTAGCCTTGACCACCAGCCAGAATTTGAAGCAACAAGATAGCACCGAAACTGGCGGATTGTCACGTGTCTGGCCCTGGGAGGCGATACTCGTTCGATAGCCTTGGCCACCAATAAGAAGTTCGAGCACCAAGAAAGTACCCAAACTGGAAGGTTGTTTTACGTGTCGGCACTGGGAGAGGCGATACTCGTTCCACACTTCGCTGGCGGGCAGACACTGTTTCGATGCTGTTCTCGGCGCTCTAAGTTAAGTCTGGCATGTGGCCCTTGGGTGCGACAGGAGCAACAGACGTCTCAGCTGAAGCCGCCAGATGTTCGATGGGGCCTGCGGTGGAGACAATAGCATGCGGCTGGGAACTTCTGGACAGCGTGTCGCTCCGCCGGCTCTGGCCCGTCACACGCCTCGGTGCGTCTCGCCATCCCTTTCCTGGCCCCCGAGCGTCCACGCCCCGAGCCTCTCCGAGCCTCCCGCCCCGGGAACGGAGCGTCACGCGATCCGATCGCAGGGCATCACGGCGTGTCGCTGAGGCCACGGCCGCGACACGCGGCCCAAAAGTTCCCGACCGTGCCCGCGCTGGTCCGGGGGCGCAGCCTGAAAGAGGGCGGAGACGATGGATGCGCCTCTCGCACGCTTCTCGCGGCGCGCGCCGGCGTGGAGTCGGGCGACCCAGAGTGAGGATGAGGGGGTGGGGAAGAGAGGGGGGAGCAGGGGGAGGGAGTGGAGGACGAGGGCGAATAAGACGAAGACGAGGACGAAGACGAGGGCGAGGAGGACGGCGAGGAGGATGAGAAGGACGAGGAGCACGAGGAGGACGAGAGGAGGGACGAGAACGATGAAGAGGCTGAGGTGGAGGACAACGAAGACAAGAGAGGAGATCCAGGCCGCCAATATCGAGGAAACGTAAATGGGGTCGGTAGATCGCTCCGTATCGCCGCTGCACCATGCACCGGCGATGCGACGTGATGTGGAGTCCGATGTTCTCCATGCCGACGTTGGCGACATATCCCCCGACCCGGTTTACTCGGACCCCATTTTGGGCGGCCTCCAGGAGAGGGGGTGCGTGAAAGTTGTTTCGGTAGGTTCCTGTGTCGACGCGGCGGCGACCCCACCGCGGGTGTTCAAGGTTGAGCGGCGCCAGTTGTTAGGATTCGGCAGACATCGAGCAACTTGCGCAGTCAAAAAGTCGTGATCGTGAAAGGTTCAACGATCCACGCGGTGTCAGGAGCCAACGTCGACGATCTCCGCGATAGGAGCCTGCCGTGCCGTAGTGTGGGTGCTAAGGTCCGAGAGATGAAGCGGCTGTGTGTGAGGTTTAGGGGTACCCAGGGGGGTTCAGGAGGGAAGGAAGAGGAAGAGGAAGAGAGGGAGGAGGAGGAGGAGGAGGAGGAGGAAGAGGAGGAGGAGGAGGAGGAGGAGCAGGAGCAGGATGAGGAGGAGGAGGAGGAGGAGGAGGAGGAGGAAGAGGAGGTGCAGGGCGGAAGGGGGAGGGGGTGAGGATGGAGGAGGGAGGAGAATGACTTCTCCTTGTCCTTCGCAAGCCTCTGCAGAGCCTCCTGAAATACTCAACGACGACAGAAGATGCCAACACGTTTTTGGATGCCAACAATACCTCCTGGAAGAACACAGCGTGCAGACCCTCGACCGTTGTATTTCACCCCCACACAGTTGTCGAGAGGGAGTGAGGGGTAGGAGGGCCCCACTTCCGCACTGCAGTGAGAGGAGGGGCCATAAAACAGTACAGTCTGAAACCTCCTTAAAACCGCTGCAGCATCCGTGCACATCCTGAAGCCTCCTACCCCATTCCTCCTGCCCCTTCCTCCTCTCCCTCCTCATCCCCCTCCTCCTTCCCCTCCCTCTCCTCGTCCCTCCTCATCTTCCTCCTCCGACGACGGCGACGAATGGAGAAGAATACGGTGATGATCACGACGACGACGCGTTGGCCCCGCTGCCAGGCAGTTGCTCGACGCGGTCGACGAGGACGCAGCATCTGGCACCACGCACGTGGAGGCGGCCCCCCGCCAGATGCCCGGTCTCGACCTCCCGCCCCTCCTCCTACAGTCGAGATGCCGAAACAGGGACTGCTCTGGGTTCAGAGAGGGCACGCTGTTCCTCGGGCCAGTCCGTGGCTGTTCCTCTGGCCCTCCTCGTGCACCGAGGCCCTCTCGTTGCCACAAACGTGCCTCGTTCCCAAGCCAGTCCTTGTGGCAGCAGCTTGACTGCACGGCCTGCGCAGGGAAGAGGACACTCGGCAACCAGAGACCCAAAGTCACCGAGCGCGCTCCACGGCTTGCAAAGTGCCTTCTCGCAGACGCTCGAACGGCACATGCCTGCCTCGATGTGGTGGATCGTAGACCCCCCGCGACGGATCCAGGCCATTTGCGAGTATTTTAGTTTTGCGGGTAGTGGAACGCGCTTGTTCTGACGGGGCCAGGACGAGCATAACACCGTCCCAAAGCGTTCCGCAACGCTCCCAGAGCGCTCTGGAACGCTTTGGGAAGGCCGCGGCGCCCACGACATCCTCCAGAGCCGCGGGCTCTCCGAGATTCTCGATCAATCCCCCCGATGTGATTCTCGTCTTGGCTTCGCCTTACTTGTCTAAAACAAGGTCGCCCCTCGATGCAGTGGATCATGAACTCCCCGCGGCGGATCCAGGCCACTTGCGAGCAGTTCCTATGGCGAGCAGAGCAGCGCGCTTGTCTGAGAATGTCGGCTGCAGCTTCGCGGATTTCCCGCCGCCGAGCGAGGCGGCGCCGGCCGCCTTTTCGGGGAGGGCACCTCCCCCGATCCAAGGATTTGGCGACCGCGCGCCACGCCCCCGAAAACAGTAACGTCCGGCGGTCCGCGCCGAGGCGAGGCGCCCTGGGCTGCGCCGTCTCTCGAGGCGCCCCTTCCGAGGCGCGACGTGCGGAAGACAAGCTGGCGGCTCAAACAGAAACCTTTCGTGGGGTCGGGCAAACGGCAGAAGCATAAGCTTTCGGCGGCCCTCGCCGATCTCGTGGATCTGCGCCTGGGCCTCACAGCGGCGCCTCCGGCGCCGTCCCTGGCGCGCTCCGCGCATCTGTCGTCGCCACCGCTGGATTCGCTTCGAACGCACCCTGGGAGAGGTCCAGGGAGTAGCGGTATCGGTATTTCTTGGCCTCCCCAAAACAGCCAGTCTGCAAAGTCCGGTCGTCATTCTGACCAGAGCCCAATCTCAGCCACCACGAAACCAGCGTTCGTCCTAAGATTCGGTCTGGCTCTGATCCGCAGGCCCTGCATGAGGCATACAAGAAGGAGCCTCGCCTTCGAGGATCGAAGGAGTTGTTGCTTCTTCCTTGGCGGAAGGAAGAAACGACGAGAAGTGAGTTTTCCACCTGCCGGCGCCGAGGCGCCATCGCGCCGTCCACCTTTGGACCGGCCCCCGGGCCGCAGTGGCGTGTCTCTCTCTCTCTCTCTCTCTCTCTCTCTCTCCTTGGCGGAAGGGCGGCGGAAGCAAAACGAGGGCGCCTCCGCCAGCGGAAGCTGGGCGGAAGCTCGGCGGACGGCGGCGGAAGTAAAATGTCGGCCTGGCAAGGATACGGCCAGGTTTTTTGGTTCGGGGCTGTGATGTTCCAGCCAGTGTCAGCTTTGACCACCAGAAAGAATTTCGAGCACCAGGAGAGTATCGAAACTTGGTGTTCTTTTGTGTGTCGGGCCTGGGAGGCGGTACTCGTTCTGCACTGCGCCAGCGTGTCGGGCAGGCATTGCATTGTTTCGATACTCTTCGGGGTGCTCGAAATTATTTTGAAATGTCAGGGATTGTTTCGAACCCGCCACGTTTCGCCCGCTGGAGGATCGTGCCATCCAGGGTCCAGGCAGCGGTGCGTCCCAGGACCGCCCCAGAGGTGCATCCCGTGCATGCCCGCTGGAGGACGGTGCACCCACATGTGCAGCCCGTGCGTGCCAGACCTCACCAGGCACGTCCCCTGATTGGCACGCCCGTGACACGGCCCCAGAGTCGGGGCTCATCTCGATTCCCCCGACCCCCGACCCAATTCGATTCGATTTCGATCGATTCCGATTCGATTCGACCTCGGATTCCGATGCGGAGTTCGGATTCTTAGTTGAGGGGCCTGACTAGCCTGCCGATGTCCGCCGCTTCGACTTCTCCCGACCTGTTTTCCGATTTTTCCGCCGTTCCGATGAATTTCGGTCGCCGAGCCGACTCGTCGATGCGAGTCGGGGCTCTCTCCTGCAGATTTGAGCCCGCTGGGGGTCCGAGGTAGCCCAGCACCAGTGCCGGCCAGCCGAAATGGGGGGGGCCCTCGTCGCCAGGGCGGGGCTCGAAAAAACTTTGATCCCGTTCGACGACGGGAGTGGCGCCCAGGAACCGATTTTTTGGGCGGGTTTGCTTCTGTCCCCCCTTCCTGGCCGCCTCCAGGCCCCAGACACTTCTTCCCCCAAACAGCGTTTCTCTTGTTTTGTCTCTCTCTCTCTCTTTCTCTCTCCCTCTCTCTCTCTCTTATCTTTCTCTCTCTCTCTCTCGCTCTCTCTCTCTCTCTCTCTCCTAATATACACCCTTGTGTATACATACATATATATATACACATATATATATATTCACATACATATATATATACATATATATATATGTATGTGCATATATAGATATATAAATGTGTATATGGCTTTCCCCGTGGAGTCACACATTTCCGTCTTGAGATCTGGCACTGGTCGTCGAAGCGGTGTTCCATGCGTGCCCGCTTGAGTGCTGCGTCCCCAGCCCAGTTCGCCCCAAGACCGCCCGAGGTGCATCCAGCGCGTGCCAACTCGAGGGGTACCTATGACCCCCCAGCTTCAGACGATGGTGCGTTCCAGGACCTTGCCAGCTGCACCCTCTGTGTGTCGGCCCGAGAATGGTGCGCCCCATATCCACATACACACTTAGTGCTCACACTCCGTCCCTCTCTATTCCTTCGCCCCCCTGTCTCTGCATCCTCCCCTGGCCATCGCATCTCTCCGTCTTGTCTCCACGTTGGCCTCGTGAGCTATCCTATCTAGCCCCTGCGAAGATGCGCCCCACTGGTCCAGCGCATGGTGCGCCCCCTCGGACGGGCCTCACGCGGGCTCCAGGGCCGAATCGCCCCCCCGCGAAACTCTGTCTGGAGGTCGCGGGGGCTCCGCACCACGGTGCACGTGTGAGTTTGGGGGGTTGTGGTTCGTTTGTTTGGGGGACGCTTCTGTGCCATTTCAAAGCGGTTCCCCCTCTTCTTCCTCCTCCTCCTCCTCCTCTTCCTCTTCTTCCTCCTCCTCCTCCTCCCAATCAGCACCCCCTTACGGAATAGAATCAAGCACGACCTTTCTGGAAAAAACAAAATAATGTAACCAATATTGGGGAGAGTCTCGGGGGCGGGGGGAGGGGAGGAAGGTCTCCCCAGGATTGGTGTTACTGTTCGGTGTTGTTTTTTCCAAGGGTATTGCGTGACTCTGCCCCGACATGGGGTTCTGATTGGGAGGAGGAGGGGGAGGAAAAATGAGGAGGAGGAGGAGGAGGAGGAGGAGGGGAGGAGGAAGGAGGAGGAGGAGGGGAGGAGGGTACTATGGATATGGCGGAGGAGGCATGTTTGAGGCCTCTCGGGGGCCTCTTAGGGATCGCTGGCTCGGGCTGATGGCGGCGGCGGGGCAGTGCAATCTCGGGCTGGGGGCGGCAGGCATTTTAGTATTCTCCCACGTTGGATCCCAGCCCCTCTCTACCCTAGGGAGGGGAATGATTATGAGGAGGAGGGGGATTATGAGAGTGATGATGAGGATGATGACGATGATGCTCATGAGGGGGAGTAGGAGGAGGACTGCAGAGGATAGACAGGGTGATGGGGAGAAAAAAGAGGGGGAGCTAGGTTCGATGAACGATTTCAGTTATCATCCATGCCATCTTCATTGGCTCATTGTTAATGTATTTTTTGTTATGCGCCAGGCGGCCATAGGTAATCCTATCAAGGGCGCGCCCGAGTACGACCGCAAGCTCGCGGCCGATTTCAGACACAAGCAACACATGAAAACGCTAAAAGCGAAGGAAGCCGAACGTCGTGCACAGACTAGGGTTGACAAGGCCGTGGACAAGGCTGTCGCCGAGGCCTTACGGCAGAAGAGCAGGGCGACGAAGCAACGGAACGACCTCCACACTACGTACTTGAACACCAAGGGCACGGGCGCAGATCAAACTCCATTGCCCTGCTGCGCTTTCCCTCAACAGCTGCTGCTGCTGCGCCCTGCTGTTGCTCTGCTGCTGCCTTGCTGCTGTGAGGCTGTTGCCTTGCTGCTGCCTTGCTGCTGCCTTGCTGCTGCCTTGCTGCTGCCCTACTGCGCCCAGCTGCTGCCTTGCTGTTGCCTTGCTGCTGCCTTGCTGCTGCCTTGCTGCTGCCCTACTGCGCCTTGCTGCTGCCTTGTTGTTGCCTTGCTGCTGCCCTACTGCGCCCTGCTGCTGCCATGCTGCGCCCTGCTGCGCGCTGCTGTTGCCCTGCTGCCCCCACACGCGCGCAACCTGGCGCAGCGCCCGGGGGACCAGCTGGAACAGGCCGACACCGCTCTCTTCGATTAGAAGAAGCTGCTCGCCCAGCTGACACGGGAGACCAACTGGAGGAACGGGCAGAGACAGAAGGCTGAGGACCTGCTGCCCTGCTGCTGCCCTGCTGCGCCTGCTGCTGTCCTGCTGCCCTCTCTGCCCGTTCATCCAGTTGGTCTTCGGGGCGCGGTGGCCGCCGCGGAGTAACGCCTCCAGGCGTGGGAGGTGTGGTGGAAACGCTTCGCCTGCGCGGCGGCGGACCGCCTGCCCGCCATGGTGGCCAAGAGCGTGGCTCTGGGAGGAGCACCCGCCGCGCTACTGAGGGCGGCAGGCGGGGACGCCTTGCCCGCCCTCCCGCCGACGCCAGCGCGGGGCGACAAAAGCAAGCCCGCCGCCCGCGCGAGCTGGGGCTGGCAAGGGCAGCGGGGGAAGGGAGGGGGAGCGGCGAGGGCGCGCAGCGACGGGCTTCGGTGGGAGGAAGGAGGGGGACGCGACCCCGCCAGGCGGCGGAGAGGGGCGGCGCACGGAAATAACAACGACAACGACAACAACAACGACAACAACAAAAACGACACCAACGCAAGGTCAAAGCAGAAATACAACGCAGAGAAACAGCCACGCGGACAACCAACAGGAACAACGAGACGACGCAACGACAGCACGCCGACGATCACCGAGCATTGAGCGCAAGCGCGGCGTAGCGTGGCATAGCACGGCACAGCATGGATACTCTGGAGGACATTCACAAAAAATGCCCCCATGTGACTGCGATCGCATGGCGTACCGTAGTGCAGCATCACGGGCACGGCACTGACACTCTGGAGGGCATCCACAAAAAAGGATGTCCCCCATGTGGTGGAGGAGGAGGGTTTGACATGGCCGCGGCAACCTGCCGTCTCAAGCTGCTTGGCTCCGAACAGGCCAGGCCCGGCCCACTTCACGCTGCATCAGCAACATGGCCACCATCAGCCCTGCGGTGGCGCTGCCAGATAGCCTGGGAACTTTGCCAGAAAGTCTTCCTGGGCCACACTGCCGAGCACTGACCGCATGCGCGGCGATGTACGCCCGCTGTTCGGGAAAGGGAGGTTGGCCTGTCGCGGCAGGCCCAGCTTTCCAGGGCCTTGCGCACGCTCCCGACTGTGCAACGAAACGAGCGCATCAGAGGCAGAGGAGTAGGGGGGGGCTTAGGGCAGAGCGGGTATACCGTGCCGATTCCAGAAGCACGCAAACGAGGCATATCTACCCAATACGCAAAAAAACTTTGAATCGCAGGGGGGCGATTCACACACACGCCCCCGGGCTCGCCGCAATGCATGTCCCGCGACATGCCCGCGGGCACGCCTCCCGACGCGGCCCTAGCGCGCGTTCTGACAAGCCCCAGGCGCATCCCAAAACAGGCCCCGAGGAACGGCCCTGGACGCGTCACCAAACAGGGCCACGCCCCCGAACACGTCCCCAGGCTAGCACTCATATGTACATACATACATACATACAGACATACAGACAGACAGACATACAGACATACAGACATACAGACATACAGACATACATACAGACATACATACATGTATATCTATATATGTGCGTGCGTGTGTATATATATATATGTGTGTGTGTGTGTGTGTGTGTGATCCAGGGTTGCCCCCCCCTCCCCCCCAGTGCATATGGGATCGAGCCCCCCCCCCGCGGGATGGGTACGCCTGTGAGCCTCGAAAAGGTTTCGCGAATGGGACCGCTCCCCCCCTCCCCTTGCGGTCGCGGCCCTGAGGGCAAGGCGTGGTGGAGGATGCCAGTGCACCCCCCTCTCTCCCACGTCGTTTTCGTCTTCGTCGGCGCCGGCGGCGTCGTCGGCGTCGGCGTCGTTGTCCGTCGGCGGCGTTGGCGTCCGCGTCGGCGTCAGCGTCGGCGTTGGCGTCGGCGTCCTCGTCGCCGTCGCCGTCGCCGTCGCCGTCGCTGTCGCCATCGCCATCGCCGTCGCCGTCGCCATCGCCGTCGTCGGCGTCGGCGTCGGCGTCGTTTTCGTCGGCGGTGGCGTCGTCCGTCGTCGTCGTCGTCGTCGTCGTCGTCGACGTTGTCGTCGTCGTCGTCGTCGTCGTCGTCGTCGTCGTCGTCGTCGTTCGTCGTTCGTCTTTCGTCGTCGTCCGTCGGCGTCGTCGGCGGCGTCGTCGGCGTCGGCGGCGTCGTTGTCGGCGTCGGCGTCGGCGTCGGCGTCGCCGTGGCGTCGGCGTCGGCGCCGTTGCCGTCGCCCTCGCCGTCGGCGTCGTCGTCGGCGTCGGCGTGGGCTTCGTCGTCATCGTCATCCCAATGGGGGGGAAGTCGTGGAACCCTGGAAGCTATCCCATCTGGGGGGGGGCATGTGAACCCTCGACACGGAATCAAACACGTCCCCAGGCACGTCCCCAGACACGCTTCCAGGCATGCCCCAGACACGGCCCCAGGCATGTCCCCAGACACGTTTCCTGGCATGCCTCCATGCACGGCCCTGGGCTCTCCCCCAGACGCGCCCCCAGACACGTTCCCTGACACGGCCTCTGACACGGCCCCTGACGCGGCCCCAGGATAGTCCTCCGAGACGACCAGGCACGCCCCAAGACATATCCTTTGATTGGTGCCGTCCTCATGATGCGCGATTGCCATGTCAGGTCACCTATGTTATGTCAGATCATGCCATGCACTGCCAGACGATAGCGTGTCATCTCATGTGTTCGAAGCATGTCATACCTTATCCGCCCGATGTTGTGTTGTATGGGGTGCGTTGTAAAATAGAGGGAAGTACACCACCATGTACTGCACGACTTGCGCGCATTACAGTATAACCGCGTACCGGGCGGTGACCCAGATAATGTTGCAGTCGCGTGCGCGCATCTCTGAGTGAGTATGTTTGTGCGTGTGTGTGTGTGAGGCTTTTAGCGGAAGAGGTTCGCTCTCGCCCCGCAGATCAAAAAGTGTGTGTGTGTGTGAGTGTGTGCGCGCGCTTGTGTGCAGGTCTATGTGGGTGTGTGTGTGTGTCTGTGTGTTTGTGTGTTGTGGGTGTTTGCTTGTGTGTTTGTGTTTGTGGTTGTGTGGGTGGGTTTGGGTGCGATTTTTTTTGTTCACGATTTGTTTCCGCATAGTTGTTCACGCTGCGATCTAGTATCTAGTGGTATTCGGCCCATCCTGTCACCGTGCTTGAATCGTTGACCACGTCTGGGGCATCTTGGAGACCTCCTGGGGACCTCTTGGGAGCATCTGGCGGCCTCCTGGCGGCCTGGAGACGCTCTCGGGGGTCATCTTCGGGTGGCGGGCTCCAGCTGTCAGTTCGTATTCCCCCTCGTGGGCCCGGCCCCAATTGGGGCCGCCTCGGGGCCCCTTGGGAGCCTCCAGGGCTATCTTGGGGTGATCTTTGGTGCCCGTTGGGCCGTCCTGGGCGCTCTTACAGCCGAAAGGGCGCGAGTACGGAAATAGTATGTATATAGTATATTATATTTTGTTATATTATATTATATATTAGTTTATTACATTATATTGTATTATATTTTATCTTATCCTATTATATTATAGTATAGTATATTATATTGTATTATATTATATGATATCATATTATAAGATATGAAATGATAGTCTATCATATTATATTGTAGTATAACATATTTAATTATATTATACTATGTTATATTATTTTGTAGTATAGTCTATTATATTATATCATATTAAACTATCGTATATCACATTATGTAATACAATAGTATGTTATGTTATATTATATCATATTATATTATATTATATTATATTATATTATATTATATTATATCATATTATAATATATAATATTATATTTTACGATATTATATAATGTTGAATTATATTATGTTATGTTATATTATGTTATACACAGACATCTGGTGTTTGAATACTTTGGGCCTCCTGGGAAAGCCCCTCGGGCCTCGGAGAGACGGCCCGAGAGGCCCCAAAGAGAGCGCCAGTGCGGGCTCCTGAGACACTCTCGGAGCATGCCCGAGGCTTCGACTCCCAGCATCGATCCCGAGGCGTTTGGAGAAGTCACGGGGCACACCCAACGGCGCTCAGAACAGAGTGGGCCCTGGCTCACCTCACTAGCACGTGCAGCAAAATGCGGTGCAGAGAACTCGGAGACGGCACTCCGCTCGGTGCCACGCGGCACGGTGACTGACCCGCACGTACCCCAACAGTTGGCACGAGGGTTAAGAACAACCTTGGCTTGAGAGGGATATCCGAAGGTTCTTCGAGTGTGGGCCCACCACCTTCGGATGTTCTTCGGTGGGGATATCTCTATGGGGCCTTGGCCCTTTAGCGATGGGGCTCGTGCTTGTTTGACCCTCGTTGTCGTAGCCATGCGTCACCTGTACAGTGTCAAGTCGAGTTGCCGCACATATTTATCACCGCGCTTTGGGGGCGCAACGATAGTGCTACTCGTCGCCTCCTGGTCGTAGCGCGTCCCGTGGTTGGGTCGTGTCTACTGAGGAAACGATGAAAGGTGCGCATGGGTGTAAGTTCGTGTGTGCGGAAACGCCGAGGCTCCCTCGTTGCGAACACCAGAGTATACGAGAACGCCCGTCGTGTCGTCGCTCAGTTGGCCTGCAGCGCAGGCGGGGAGGAGATTGAGCGACGCGGAGGAGGGCAGGGAGGGGAGGCAGAAGAAGGGGAGGAGAAGGAGGAGGAAGAAGGGGAGGAGAAGGAGGAGGAAGAAGGGGAGGAGAAGGAGGAGGAAGAAGGAGAAGGAGGAGGAGAAGGAGGAGGAAGAATGGGGAGGAGGAGGAGGAAGAAGGGGAGGAGGGGGGAGCATCGTCCGACCGGAGAGGGCGAGCGCTGAGCGAGCGGATGCGTGACAGGGGAGACCGACCATCCCCCTTCCCTCCTCCTCCTCCTTCTCCTCCTCCTCCTCCTCCTCCTTCCCCCTCCGCCTCCCTCCTCCTCCTCCTCCTCCTCCTCCTCCTCCTCCCTCCTCCTCCTCCTCCTCCTCCTCCTCCTCCTCCTTCCCCCTCTCCTTCTCCTCCTCCTTCTCCTCCTCCTCCTCCTCCTCCTCCTCCTCCTCCTCCTCCTCCTTCCCCCTCCCGCTGGTCTGGCTCACAGAAGCCGCTGCCACGAGGGGGAGGTCCCAGGCGACGCGGTCCCAGCATGGCCGTGGCACGGCATGGTTGTCGCGAGGCTCTCGTGGGTGTTCACACGGCGCCTTAGCATCCTTGGGCCCTTCGCGGGCTTCTCTGGAGCATTCGGGGTGTTCCAGAAGGGGCCTTCGATGATCGGAGGAGTTGACACATCTTCCCCCCCAGCGGAAGGCGTCGGAAGGTCGGCGGAAGGCGGCGGGGGTAACACGAGGGCGACTCCACCGGCGGAAGCCGGAGGAAGCTGGTGGAAGTATAGGAGATGCGCCCCCGAGATATGGCAATATGTTTTTATGCCCAGGCCTTCCTGGATGCGCCATCTGGGGGTCGGGGGCTCGTCCTGGGAGGTCTTGGGGCCGTGGAGGGGGAGGGGGTCTAGGCTGCCTCAGGAGGAGGAGGAGGAGGAGGAGGAGGAGGAGGAGGAGGAGGAGGAGGAGGAGGAGGAGGAGGAGGAGGGGGGGGGTCGATTGGGGGATGTCGTCATTGTGGCCGTTCTGAGGGCCTCGTGGAAAACGCTGGGGCGCCGCAAAGGGCCGGAGGCACATCAGAGGCCGTCTTTGAGGCCTCCGTCGGAGGCAGAGCACGGGCCTTGCAGAGCACACTGGCACTCCTGTTTCTTGCCCTGGCCTCCACGAGCGTGTCAGACTGCCACCGCGGGACCCCTTGTTGGGGCAGCTCGCGATGGCCTCATGCTTGGCCCTGCCCTCCTCCGCCCTATCGCCCTCCCTTCCCCTCCCCCGTGCCCCTCGCCCTCCCCCGCCGCCCTTCCATCCCCGCCGCCCCTCTCCCCTCTTCCACTCCCCCCAATCCAGTTTTGTCCGTCGCCCGTTGCCCGTCCGCCCCCGCTGTGGGCCTCCCGCTTCCTGGATCTTCCGCCCCCTTCCCCTTATCCCCTTGTCCCCCCGTCCCCTTCCCGCCGCCCCTCTTCCTGCCTCTTCCCCCTCCCCGCTCCCCTCCCCTCCCTTCCCCCTCCCTCTCTCCTGCATATTCCCCCTCCCCCTCCCTTTTCCCCTCCTGTCGCCTCCCTCCTCCCACCCGCTCTCTTCGGAACCCGGGCCGAGAAGCCGAAGCGGCCCCCCTGGACCCCACGCCCCTCTCCCGGCCCTTCACCCGGCCAATGCGTGGCGCTGGGGGACCCATGCGCGCGGCGGGAGGTAGAGGCCGTGTCGCCCAAGACCGCCCCGTGGTCGCCAAGGAGGAGGAGGGGGAGGCGCCTCGGGGCGGTAGGATCGGGGGGGCCCTTGCATCTAGGCCTCCCAGATAGGGTCGGAGTAGATGAGGTCGGAGGATCGCGCCGCATCGCCGATGCATCGACGATGCGGCTCGATGTGGAGCTCGATGTCGGCGTCGCCGATGCATTGCCCACGTCGACGATGCATCGCTGGTGCATCGCCGATGCATCGGTGATGCATCGCCGATGTATCGACGATGCGGCGCGATCCTCCGACCCCATCTACTCCGACACCATCTAGGAGGCCTCTATTGCAGTGTGCAAGTTCGAGTACCCGCCGCTGGGATCCATCTACCTCGGGCTCTCGTTGCCCAGCCTTGTTCGTGCTGCACTCTGTCGCACCACGCTGCTGTTGTTCCCCGTAGCTTGGCAGTCCGTTGTGCATAAGGGCGATCGTTGTGGCCACACAAACTCTACGGCTCCAGTCGTCCCAGGTTTGCCTGACGCAAAGAGTACGCGCCTCGCGCCCGCCGCATCGTGCTCTCGCGCGGAGGCGAAGTCTCCCAGAACAAAACGGTTCCGCGGATCGTTACGCGGCCTTCTTCGTTCGGCCTTTGGGCCCCGCTGGCGGCGCCTCCAGCGCCGCCCCTGGCGCGGTCCGCGTGCCAGGGAGAGGGGCCCAGAGCCGATCCGAGAAGTCCGCGCGGGGCTCCGAGGAGTTCTGCTTATGCCGTCTCTGGTTCCTCCGTGATCTCGCGCGGAGTCGAAGTTTACCGCGCGGGCCCCTCTTTTTTTGTGTGCAGAAGGTTGCTGCTGCGTAGCCTGCCACGGAGCTCCACGGGGGCACGGAAGTCACCGGTCCAGTGCCTCGTCTTTCTCCGTCTCTTGGGCACGGCCCCGACATCCTCGCGTCGTAGAAGCATCACGGCGGGGGACGGGAGGTCTTTGCCGGCTGCTGTCCTCTGTGAGCCCTCACTGGGCCCAGAGACCGTCAGCTAACGATTCAGGGTGAAAAGCCGGTCCTCGGGGAAGGGGTCCAGACCTTTGGGGAGCCATGTTGAAAGTGATTCGACGCGGAGCTCCCCGTATGAGCATCTCGTTTCCTGGCACGTCCAGGTGTGAGTGTCTGGCCGTGAGCGTTTGGATGTGAAAGCGAGTCCGAGTGTTTGACGACGACGACGACGACGACGACGACGACGACGACGACGGCGGCGGCGGCTACGACGAGGGACAGCGACGACGACAACGCACAGACAGACAAGCGGTGAGCAGGCCCCCTCCCTCTCCTTCCTCTTACTACTCGTCGTAGCACCTCCCTTCTCTTCCGTCCTCCCCCTGTTTCCATATTCCTGCGCCCTCCTCATTCCTTATCCGTCCTCCCTCCTCCGTCCTGGCCGCCGTTCTCCTCCTCCCTTTTCCATGTTCCGGCGTCCTCCTCCTTCCTTCTCCGTCCTCCCTCCCCCTTCCTGGCCGCCGTCCTCCTCCCTACATCGAAGTGACCATGGAGTTCTGAATGGACAGGAGTCGGAGGTGCAAAACCGAGCCACCCAACGAGCAGAGCGCTTGACACATCCTCGCAATCTGGGGGCGAACGGGCCTATGAGACTATCTGGCGGGTCCCTCTTGGAAGGCATTACGCACCTCCACTATCTCATCCTCCTCCTCTTCCTCCTCCTCCGCCTCCTCCTCCTCCTCCTCTTGACGTTGGGGGTCTTGGCCAGGGGGCGCCAGCCGCTTCCCACGTTTCAGTAAGAGCGACGGGGCCCGCGCCCTTCGCTTCACAACGCAGGAGCCCAAGCCACCACACAGGCAAACCGCCTGAGACAGCCCCCCACACTCTGGGCGCGAACGGGCCCGTGAAACAGCCTCCTGGCGGCTCACCCACGTGTGGTGCTGAGGCCAGCGCCTCGCTCGGGGCATCCTCACAGCCTGCCGCGGAAGCGAAGGAGCCCACGCGACATGTGGTCGCAGGGCAGACCGCCCGGAGCCACCTCCGCAGTCCGGGCGCCAACGGGCCCGTGAGTCGACCCCCCGGCGGCTCTCCCCGTGTGGTGCTGAGACCCGCGCCTCTCTCGAGGCATCGAAGGATTGCAAAAAAACGAAGGATTGCAAAAAAACGAAGGATTGCAAAAAAAACGAAGGATTGCAAAAAAAACCAAGGATTGCAAAAAAACCCTGCAATCCTGCAATCCAACGTCTGTTTCGAAAGCAGAGCAGTCCACGCCACCAAACAAACCAACCGCTTGAGCCAACCCCGCAGTCTGAGCGCGAGCGGGCCTGTGACACAGCCCCCTGGCGGCGCCCCCCCTGGTTGGCAGAAACCGGCGTCTCGCTCGAGACATCGTCCTATTGTGTCTTGAGAGCAGAGATGCCCACGCCACCAAGCAGGCAAGCGCCGGAGATATCCCCACAAAGTAGGCGCGAGCGAGCCCGTTAGACACCACCTGGTCGTTTCCCCATGGGGGTGTTGAAACCCCAGCCTCGCCATGAGGCGAGCCTGAGTGAGAGCTGGATCCGCGAGTGAGTCCGAGCGCGTGGCTCTGAGTGTGTATGAGTTTGAATATGAGAGAGGTGAGTCTGAGTGTGAGTGTGTCTGAGTCTTCGTGTACCTGAGTACGAGCGCGTCTGAGTCTTAGTGAGCTTGAGTGACGAGTCTGAGTGTGAGTGCGTCTGCGTTTCGGTGCGAGTCTGAGTGTCAAGGCGACTCTGCAAGTGAGTGGGTCTGAGGACGAAAGCGGAGGCAATGTCAGCTTGTGATTATGATGGCCCCCGCCCCAGGCGCTGATGAATAGACCCCGCGGGGCGCGACACATGTTTTTGATCACGCGCGCCAGGGGGTCGTCGCGGGCGCCGCCGAGGGGGTCGTGTACCCCCCTGCATGACAGCCTCAAACCGATTGCCTTTCGTATAGAAGTTGTTGTAGCGGTCGTATACATCCGAGGCGAAGTTTCGTTCCCCCTCTCAGGCGTCGTCGTCGTCGTCGCCGTTGTCATCATCGTCGCCGTCGTCGTCGACCTCGTCGACTAAAGCGGGCTTACGCAGCCCCCCCATGCGGCATCCGCAGTGTGTCGTCGTCGTCACCGTCGCCGTCGCGCTGTCGACGTCGTCGTCGTCGTCGTCGTCATCGTCGTCGTCGTCGCCGTCGCCGCCGTCGTAATCGTCGGCGTCGTCGTAGCCGTCGTCGGCTACAGCCACTACGGGTCTGCGCAGCAGCACCCCACCCATACGGTGTCCGCAGTGCGCCGTCGTCGTCGTCATCGCCGTCGCCGTCCGTCGTCTTCGACATCGTCCTCGTCCTCGTCACTCTCGTCCTCCTCGTCCTCCTCCGTCGTCGTCGTCGTCGTCGTCGACATCACTGGGTCTACTCGTCGCCGTCGTCGACGATGATAGCGGGCCTTAGCAGCAACCCCCACCCCTCTAAGGCATCCGCAGTGCGTCGTCGTCGCCGTCACCGTTGTCGACGCCATTGTCGTCGACTGCAGCACCCCCCTGCTGGGCCGCAGTGCGTCGTCGTTCTCGTCGTCGTCGTCGTGGTTGCCGTCGTCCTCGTCGTCGTCGTCGTCGTTTTTGTCGTCGCCGTCGCCGTCGTCGTCGTCGTCGTGATTGCCGTCGTCGTCGTCGTCGTCGTTTTTCTCGTCGTCGTCGTCGCCGTCGACGGTTACACCTGGCATGCGCAGCACCCCCGCTCCCATGAAGCATCCGCAGCACGTCGTCGTCCGCCGTCGCCGTCTTCGTCGCCGTCGCCGTCGCAGTCGTCGTCGTCGTCGTCGTCGTCGTCGTCGTCGTCGTCGTCTTTCGGTTTCGTCGTCGTCGTCGTCATCGTCGTCGTCGAAGGACGTTGTTGTGGAGGAAGGGGAGGGAGGGAAAAGGAAAAGGAGGAGCCCTTTCCGCCTGCCTCTTCCGCTCCTCCCCCTCTCTCCCTTTTTTGTTTGTGACCCTGCCAGCGCCGCCCGCCAGCCGAGGTGCCTTTGTCCCCCGCCATATCGGAGGCGCTGCTGTCCCCCTCCGCTGAAGCGGCGCCGCTTGCGTCGCGCCTGTCGCCCTCTTGCTGTCGGCCTGGTGTCGGCGCTAATCGCCACTTGACATGCGCCCCCCCCCGCGATTCGCCCGAGCAGGGAAGTTTTTTTGGTTGTTGTACAAATATACGCATATAGATTTATAATATGTAGACGTACATATATGTAGATATAAACATTTGTGTAAATGGAAGCACACACACCACAAAAAAAACACGCCCCCCCACCCCACCACAGATTTGTTGACCATAAGCTGACATTGGGGGAGGGGGAGAAGAAGGAAAGCGGAGAAGGAAACGTCACATTCATAACGAGTAGGCAATACTTGTGATCTGGGGAAGCCCGCCCGGCGGAAGACCCAACCACGTGCAGATGTGGGTGCCCCCAGGGAATTGGGCCGATGCAGGTTGGCGAACAAATTGTGAAAAACATGGGACATAGCCTTGGCCCTCATAAGCAGCGCGCCGCCGGATGGACGAGGCACTGGGCAGTGCGGGCAGGGGGTGGCGGGCGGCGGCAAGAGGCACCGAAGGGCGGGGGGACGCGCATGCCAAGGGCCTTCGGTGGAGTTCGTTGCGGCGCCACGAAGCGTGTGAGTGGTGTTCCAAAATAGCCAGGGGGCCGCGAGCCCCGGTACATGGGCCTTCGGTGGGGCTCCATATGGGGTTACGAAGCGTGGGATGTGTGTGTGTGTGCGTATGTGGCGAATGAGCATGAGAACGCATGTGAACACTGCCGCTGGGGCCTTCGGTGGCGCTCCCTACTAGGCCACGAAACGCTATGGTGTGCCGAAATGGGCCTGAGGGGGGGCGCACGTGAACCCTGCCGCTGGTGCATTCGGTGGAGCTCCTGATGGGGCCACGAAGAATGTCAGGGGTGTGCCGGCCTAAGCCTAATGACGCGCGTCATCTTTGCCATCGCGAGTTTCGGTGAACCTCCCTATGGGGCCACGAAGCGTGTGAATGGTGCGCGCAACTGGACTTGAGGACGCACGTGAAGCTTGCCACCGGGGCCTAGGTGGGGGGGCCACCGAGGGCCCCAGTGGCAGGATTCACATGCGCCCTCCGGCCCAGCCCTGCGCCCCTTGTACACGTTTCGTGGACCCACATAGAGCTCCACCGAGAGCCGCAATGGCAAAGTCCGCATGCGTTCCCAGGCCCATCCCCCAGCGGCAGGGATCACATGTGCTCCCAGGCTCATTTCGGCACACCCATCATACGCTACGTGGTACATCGGGTGCGCAGGGAAACCGCTCGAGACATCCACGCAATCTGGGCTCGAACGGAAGAGTGAGGCCACCAAAACATTCAAACCGTTCGAGACATCCTCGTAACCTTGGCCGCCTGGGGTGCGACAACCAGCGACTCGCCCGAGACATCCTCATAATCTGCTCCGAAAGTGGAGGATGTCGAGCACGCAAATTGGCAAACCGCCCAAGACATCCCCGCAAACTGGGCGCGAACGGGCAGGTGTCGTACCCCCCTGGCGCCCCCTTTTCGGGCGTGCTGAAACCAGCGCCTCGCCCGAGACATCCTCAGAATCTGCCCCACCACCATCATCATCATCATCATCATCATCATCAACAACATCAGCATCATCATCATCATCATCATCATCATCATCATCATCATCATCATCATCATCATCATCATCTGCATCATCTTTATGATCATCATCAGCAGTAGCATCAGCAGCATCAGCAGCATCATCAGCAGCAGCATCAGCAGCAGCATCATCATCATCATCATCATCATCATCATCATCATCATCGTGATCATCATCATCATCGTACACATCAGCATCATCATCATCATCATAATCAACATCATAATCAGCATCAGCATCATGGAATTCATCATGGTCATCATCAACATCATCAGCATCTCCATCGTCATTACCATCAGCATCATCATCAACATGATCAGCATCGATACAATCATCATCATCATCAGTATCATAATCATCACCGTTATCATCATCAGCATCATGATCAATAACATTAGCAGCTGCATCTTCATCATCACCACCATCAGTATCATCAGCATCTTCATGTTTATCAGCATCAGCATGATCAGCAGTGACAGCAGTATCATCAGCATCATCGTCATCATGCTCATCATCATCTCAAGCAGCATCATCAACATCAGAATCATCATAACCAGCATCATCAATATCGCAATCATCATTAACACAACCACCATCACCAGCAGCGTCAGCATCGTTATCATCGTCAGTATCATCGTCATCATCAGAGTCAGCATTAGCATCATCACTATCATCAGCAGCATCACCATCAGCAGCAGCAGCATCACCATCACCATCACCCATCAGCAGCAGCATCATCATCAGCATCATCAGCATCATCAGCATCATCATTGATCAGAGTGCGAGTCCTGAGTGAGGATAGGAGAAAGAGAGGAGGTGAGTGGGTCGGTCCTCGGCGCGGTCAGAGTAATAGCAAGATCCCCATCCTTCGGATATCGGGAAAACAGGCCCCCACCGCACCCCCCTCTGGGGAGGGGCTCTCCCCGCCCCCTTCATCCCCATTCGGCCCCTCGGGAGGCCTCAAACCCCTCGGAGGGCCCTCGCAAACCTCCCAAGGGGGCGCCACCCAGGGGCTCCCATCAACCTCCCCTGGGAAGGGCCCCATCAGCCCCCCCACGGGGCCCCCCGCGACCCCCCACGGGGGCCCCCTCAACTCCACCTGGGGGAGCGCAGCGACGCCCCCGGGGGCCCCCGCACCCCCAGATGGGCGGTCTTGCCCCCCAGAGGGTCCTGTGGTGTCCCAAAGGGCCCCCTCACCTCTTGGAAGCCCCCCGCTTGGTGCGCGATGGAGCAGCGTGTGGCAGGCAACAGCGACATCAGTGCGCAGCGGCAAACGGCATCAGACGCCTGGAGGAACCATCACGCATCGGCGACAGACAGTGGCACACGTAATCACGCAGCAGCAGTCAGTAACATTGCAATACATCAGCGCGCAGCTGGTTGCGAGTACCGCCAGAGATCTGAGTGCTGCTGCCACCGTTGCTGTCATTGCTGCCGCTGTTGCGTCAGAGAGTGGGAGGGAGAGAGAGAGAGAGAGAGAACAACAAGAAAAACTAACGAAAGGGGTAGATATGGAGAGAGAGAGAGAGAGAGAAAGAAAGAAAGAAAGAAAGAGAAAGAGCAAGAGGATCCGCTGCACGGTGTGCTGGAATGCAGGAGGGCGCTGCACCGACAACCGCTGCCAGGGCATTGGCGCCCAATCGCGACGATTGCATCTACCCGAATCTGCGTTGCCCGCACCGGTGGATCTCCATGAACTTTGGCACGGCCCCATATGTACACACACACACACACACATCAAGCACATTTGCGCGCGTACACACCTATATCTGGCAGGCAGATCAGCTATGTGGTGTGCCTGATTCGTGGTTCCCGCTGCAAGGGAGGGGCAAGTAGAGCAGGAGTCGGGAATGGGGACAGGAATGAGAGAAGGAAGAGGTGGAGGAGGAGGAGGAGGAGGAGGAGGAGGAGGCGAGGAGAAGGAGCTGAAAGATCGGAGCGGAGGGGGTAGAGTTGAAAACATTGCAAACAGATACAGCGGTGGATGGCGATGATCTATAGCGTTTTGTCCTACCTCTTCCTAGCTCTTCCCCTCCAGCTCCTCATCCTCCCTCCCCTTCCGTCTTCCTTAAGATCCTCATGATTCTTCTGCTCGTCCCCCCCTTCGCCTTCTTGATCACCCCATCCCTCCCATGAAGCATCCGCAGTACGTCGTCGTCCGCCGTCGCCGTCTTCGTCGCCGTCGCCGTCGCCGTCGCCGTCGCCGTCGCCGTCGTCGTCGTCGTCGTCGTCGTCGTCGTCGTCGTCGTCTTCGGTTTCGTCGTCGTCATCGTCGTCGTCGAAGGACGTTGTTGTGGAGGACGGGGAGGGAGGGAGAAGGAGAAGGAGGAGCCCTTTCCGCCTGCCTCTTCCGCTCCTCCCCCTCTCTCCCTTTTTTGTTTGTAACCCTGCCAGCGCCGCCCGCCAGCCGAGGTGCCTTTTGTCCCCCGCCACATCGGAGGCGCTGCTGTCCCCCTCCGCTGAAGCGGCGCCGCTTGCGTCGCGCCTGTCGCCCTCTTGCTGTCGGCCTGGTGTCGGCGCTGATCACCACCGCCGCCGCCATGCGTTTCAATTTGACATGCGCCCCCCCCCCCCCGCGATTCGCCCGAACAGGGAAGTTTTTGGCTTGCTGTACAGATATAGGTATATACCTTTGTGATATGTAGATGTACATCTATGTAGATATAAACATATATGTATATGGAAACACACAAAAAAACACGCCCCCCCCAAACCCCACCACGGATTTGTTAACCACAAACTGACATTGGGGGAGGGGGAGAAGAAGGAAAGCGGAGAAGGAAACGTCACATTCATAACGAGTACGCAATACCTGTGATCTGGGGGAGCTCGCCCAGCGGAAGACCCAACCATGTGCAGATGTGAGTGCCCCCAGGGAATTGGGCCGATGGTGGTTGGCGAACAAATTGTGAAAAAGCGTCGGGCATAGCCTTTGCCCTCATAAGCAGCGCGCCGCCAGATGGACGAGGCACTGGGCAGTGCGGGCAGGGGGTGGCGGGCGGCGGGAAGAGGCACCGAAGGGCGGGGGGAGGCGCATGCCAGGGGCCTTCGGTGGAGCTCGCTGCGGCGCCACGAAGCGTGTGAGTGGTGTTCCAAAATAGCCGGGGGGCCGCGAACCCCGGTACATGGGCCTTCGGTGGGGCTCCATATGGGGTTACGAAGCGTGGGATGTGTGTGTGTGTGCGTATGTGGCGAATGAGCATGAACACGCATGTGAACACTGCCGCTGGGGCCTTCGGTGGCGCTCCCTACTAGGCCACGAAGCGCTATGGTGTGCCGACATGGGCCTGGGGGGCGCACGTGAACTCTGCCGCTGGTGCGTTCGGTGGAGCTCCTGATGTGGCCACGAAGAATGTCAGGGGTGTGCCGGCCTGAGCCTAATAACGCGCGTCATCTTTGCCATCGCGAGTTTCGGTGAACCTCCCTATGGGGCCACGAAGCGTGTGAACGGTGCGCACAACTGGACTTGAGGACGCATGTGAACCTTGCCACCGGGGCCTCGGTGGGGGGGCCACCGAGGGCCCCAGTGGCAGGATTCACATGCGTCCTCCGGCCCAGCCCTGCGCCCCTTGTACACGTTTCGTGGCCCCACATAGAGCTCCACCGAGAGCCGCAATGGCAAAGTCCGCATGCGTTCCCAGGCCCATCCCCCAGCGGCAGGGTTCACATGTGCTCCCAGGCTCATTTCGGCACACCCATCATACGCTACGTGGTACATCGGGTGCGCAGGGAAACCGCTCGAGACATCCACGCAATCTGGGTTCGAACGGAAGAGTGAGGCCACCAAAACATTCAAACCGTTCGAGACATCCTCGTAATCTTGGCCGCCTGGGGTGCGACAACCAGCGACTCGCCCAGGACATCCTCATAATCTGCTCCGAAAGTGGAGGATGTCGAGCACGCAAATTGGCAAACCGCCCAAGACATCCCCGCAAACTGGGCGCGAACGGGCAGGTGTCGTACCCCCCTGGCACCCCCTTCTCGGGCGTGCTGAAACCAGCGCCTCGCCCGAGACATCCTCATAATCTGCCCCACCATCATCATCATCATCATCATCATCATCATCATCATCATCATCATCATCATCATCATCATCATCATCATCATCATCATCATCATCGTCATCATGATCATCATCATCATCAGCATCATCAGCATCATCATCATCATCACCATCATCACCATCATCAACAACATCAGCATCATATCTGCATCATCTTTATGATCATCATCAGCAGTAGCGTCTGCATCAGCAGCATCAGCAGCATCATCAGCAGCATCATTATCATCATCATCATCAGCATCATCATCATCATCATCATCAGCATCATCATCATCATCATCACCATCATCACCACCATCACCATCATCAACAACAACATCAGCATCATATCTGCATTATCTTTATGATCATCATCAGCAGTAGCGTCTGCATCAGCAGCATCAGCAGCATCATCAGCAGCATCAGTATCATCATCATCATCATCATCATCATCATCATCATCAGCATCATCATCATGATCATCATCATCATCATCATCATCATCATCATCATCATCATCATCATCGTGATCATCATCATCATCGTACACATCAGCATCATCATCATCATAATCAACATCATCATCAGCAGCAGCATCATGGAATTCATCATGGGCATCATCAGCATCATCAGCACCTCCATCGTCATTACCATCATCATCAATATGATCAGCATCGATACCATCATCATCATCACCGTCATCATCATCAGGATCAATAACATTAGCAACGAGTTCTTCATCATCACCACCGCCATCAGTATCATCAGCACCTTCATCTTTGTCAGCATCAGCAGGATCAGCAGTGACAGCAGTATCATCAGCATCATCGTCATCATGTTCATCATCATCTCAAGCAGCATCATCAGCATCGGCATCATCATAACCAGCATCATCAACATCGCAATCATCATTAACACAACCACCATCACCAGCAGCGTCAGCATCGTCATCATCGTCAGTATCATCGTCATCATCAGAGTCAGCATTAGCATCATCACTATCATCAGCAGCATCACCATCAGCAGCAGCAGCATAACCATCACCATCACCCATCAGCAGCAGCAGCATCATCAGCATCATCAGCATCATCAGCATCATCATTGATCAGCGTGCGAGTCCTGAGTGAGGATAGGAGAAAGAGAGGAGGTGAGTGGGTCGGTCCTCGGCGCGGTCAGAGTAATAGCAAGATCCCCATCCTTCGGATATCGGGAAAACAGGCCCCCCCCGCACCCCCCTCTGGGGAGGGGCTCTCCCCGCCCCCTTCATCCCCATTCGGCCCCTCGGGAGGCCTCAAATCCCTCGGAGGGCCCTCGCAAACCTCCCAAGGGGGCGCCACCCAGGGGCTCCCATCAACCTCCCCTGGGAAGGGCCCCATCAGCCCCCCACGGGGCCCCCCGCGACCCCCCACGGGGGCCCCCTCAACTCCACCTGGGGGAGCGCAGCGACGCCCCCGGGGGCCCCCGCACCCCCAGATGGGCGGTCTTGCCCCCCAGAGGGTCCTGTGGTCTCCCAAAGGGCCCCCTCACCTCTTGGAAGCCCCCCGCTTGGTGCGCGATGGAGCAGCGTGTGGCAGGCAACAGCGACATCAGTGCGCAGCGGCAAACGGCATCAGACGCCTGGAGGAACCATCACGCATCGGCGACAGACAGTGGCACACGTAATCACGCAGCAGCAGTCAGTAACATTGCAATACATCAGCGCGCAGCTGGTTGCAAGTACCGCCAGAGATCTGAGTGTTGCTGCCACCGTTGCTGTCATTGCTGCCGCTGTTGCACCAGAGAGTGGGAAGGATAGAAAGAGAGAGAGAGAGAGAAACAAACAAAAAAAACGAACGAAAAGGGTAGATATGGAGAGAGAGAGAGAGAGAAAGAAACAAAAGAAAGAAAGTAAGAAAGAAAGAAGGACAGAAAGAGAAAGAGCAAGAGGATCCGCTGCACGGTGTGCTGGAATGCAGGAGGGCGCTGCACCGACAACCGCTGCCAGGGCATTGGCGCCCAATCGCGACGATTGCATCTACCCGAATCTGCGTTGCCCGCACCGGTGGATCTCCATGAACTTTGGCACGGCCCCATATGTACACACACACACATCAAGCACATCTGCGCGCGTACACACCAATATCTGGCAGGCAGATCAGCTATGTGGTGTGCCTGATTCGTGGTTCCCGCTGCAAGGGAGGGGCAAGTAGAGCAGGAGTCGGGAATGGGAACAGGAATGAGCGAAGGAAGAGGTGGAGGAGGAGGAGGAGGAGGAGGAGGAGGCGAGGAGAAGGAGCTGAAAGATCGGAGCGGAGGGGGTAGAGTTGAAAACATTGCAAACAGATACAGCGGTGGATGGCGCTGATCTATAGCGTTCTGTCCTACCTCGCCCTAGCTCTTCCCCTCCAGCTCCTCCTCCCTCCCCTTCCGTCTTCCTTAAGATCCTCATGATTCTTCTGCTCGTCCCCCCTTCGCCTTCCTGATCACCCCATTCCTCCCCCACCCCGCCTCATCCACCCCCTCCCACACTCCTTTCCCTCCTTCCATTCCTTCTTCTCCTTCTCCCCCCCCCCCTTTACCCCCCCACAGCCCGCCCATGCAACCCCGTGGCTCCCTGGTGAGGTTCCCAGCTACGGAGACCACCGGGCCTGCGTCTCCCCCCCCCCCTGTCCCTGCCTCCACTCATTCTCCAACGGCGACGAAGACGACGACGACGACGACGACGACGACGACGATGACGACGACGCTGAGGACGACGGCGACGGGGACGACGGCGACGACGCTGGGGACGACGACGGCCACGACGACGAGGACGACGACGAGGACGACGGCGATCACGACGACGAGGACGACGACGACGACGATGACGACGACGATGACGACGACGACGACGACACTGGGAAAGACGACGACGACGACGACGACGACGACGACGACGACGACGACGACGACGACGACGACGACGACGGCGGCGGCGGCAGCCTCCGTCCGCCAGGCGGCCGAACCCCGGCGGCGTAGCCCTGCCGGCCCTCGACGCCCCGGGCGGCGCCAGCGCGGTTGCCGACGCCGCCGCCGCGGGGCCACGGCGCGGCCGCGTCGTCGTCGTCGTCGTCGTCGTCGCTGTCGTTGGAGGTCGTCCACGCTGGAGGTCGTCGTCGACGCTGGAGGTCGTCGACGTCGTCATCGTCGTCGTCGACGCTGGAGGTCGTCGTCGTCGTCGCCGTCGACGCTGGAGGTCGTCGTCGACGTTGGAGGTCGTCGTCGTCGCGCTCTTCGTCGTCGTCGTCGCTGCAGGGGAGCCGGCACGCGATGCTGCGGCCGAGTCTCGTCGGCCTTGAGCGTTCAGTCGCCTGGCCGCTGCGAGAATGTCTTCTAAGCTTAAGTCGGGCCTGACCCTCCACCGAAGGAATATTCAAGCATAGTCCAAGAATAGTCGGGGGACGATTTTTTTTAGTTTTTGTTTGGCTATGTTTGGTCATTGTTTGACTATTTTGATCTTTCGCCCAAAATCCTCCTGTAGCGGGACATGCCCGACCAAACTCCAAGCAGGCAGCCGATCGAGATTCTGGCGGCTAGTGATCGCGACCGCTCCGAAGCCCCGGCCCGACCTTGAAGTCCACCTCTCGTCGGCGGGGCCGAGTTTTCTCGTCTTCATCGGATGCGTGCCCAACCGGAGGAGGTCGAGGAGGGGGAAGAGGAGGAGGAGGAGGAGGAGGAGG
>CAUYUJ010022552.1:70636-113136 GCA_963575745.1 Prorocentrum cordatum
GCAAGCTAGGTGCGCTCGCGTCATATCTGACGTCCTACCCCTCCCTCCCATCCCTTCCCATGGCGCTGATTTTCTCTATCCGCGGACGCGTGTCGTAGCGGACTGTGGCTCCGCGCGCGCGTGCGTAACTAGTGGGTGGTGGTGCGCGTGCGTGCGTGCGTGCGTGTGTGCGTGGTTGTGGTGGTGGTGGTGGTGGTGGTGGTGGTGGTGGTGGTGGTGGTGGTGGTGTGTGTGTGTGTGCGTGTGTGCGCGTGTGCTGTGGCATGGCACGGGAATGGTGGTGTTGGTGCTGGTGCTGGTGCTGGTGATGGTGGTGGTGGTGGTGGTGGTGGTGGTGGTGGTGGTGGTGGTGGTGGTGGTGGTGGTGGTGGTGGTGGTGGTGGTGGTGGTGGTGCGGCGCGGTGGTGGCGGGCGGATGGGCGCGCGAGAAAGAGGCCCGCGCTGGGGCGAGAACGCCATCCTGAACGACGGAGGCCAAACACCGATCCGAAAATGAGGCCCACGCTGCAGCGGGAGCACGATTCGGAACGATTCGGGAGCACAAATGAGGCCGGCGCCTCAGCGAGAGCAGCAGTTTGCCCGAAAATGACGCCGGCGCCCCAGCGAGAGTCGTTTCCCGGGATTTCCCGGGGAAATCCTGTGTGTAAATAAACAGTACGCGGAGGGTGCGCGGCCATCACCCGGACGCCATCAGGGGAAGAGGGAGAGTATTTTCATATTGGGTAATTGTGAAGTGGAGGGGGAGGAGGAGGGGGAAGGTGAGGGGGAGGGGGACGGGGAGGGGGAGGAGGAGGGGGAGAGGGCAAGCTAGGTGCGCTCGCGTCATATCTGACGTCCTACCCCTCCCTCCCATCCCTTACCATGGCGCTGATTTTCTCTATCCGCGGACGCGTGTCGTAGCGGACCTGTGGCTCCGCGCGCGCGTGCGTAGTGGGTGGTGGTGCACGTGCGTGCGTGCGTGCGTGCGTGCGTGCGTGTGGTGCTGGTGCTGGTGTGGTGCTGGTGCTGGTGGTGGTGGTGGTGGTGCTGGTGCTCGTGGTGCTCGTGGTGCTCGTGGTGCTGGGTGGTGCTGGTGCTGGTGCTGGTGGTGGTGGTGGTGTGGTGGTGGTGTGGTGTGGTGGTGGTGGTGGTGGTGGTGGTGGTGGTGGTGGTGGTGGTGGTGGTGCGGCGCGGTGGTGGCGGGCGGATGGGCGCGCGAGAAAGAGGCCCGCGCTGGGGCGAGAACGCCATCCTGAACGACGGAGGCCAAACACCGATCCGAAAATGAGGCCCACGCTGCAGCGGGAGCACGATTCGGAACGATTCGGGAGCACAAATGAGGCCGGCGCCTCAGCGAGAGCAGCAGTTTGCCCGAAAATGACGCCGGCGCCCCAGCGAGAGTCGTTTCCCGGGATTTCCCGGGGAAATCCTGTGTGTAAATAAACAGTACGCGGAGGGTGCGCGGCCATCACCCGGACGCCATCAGGGGAAGAGGGAGAGTATTTTCATATTGGGTAATTGTGAAGTGGAGGGGGAGGAGGAGGGGGAAGGGAGGGGGAGGGGGAGGAGGAGGGGGAGGAGGAGGAGGAGGGGGAGGGAGGAGGAGGAGGAGGAGGAGGAGGAGGAGGAGGAGGAGGAGGAGGAAGAGGAGATGACGTTTTCTCTTCTCCTATACGCAATGTTTCCGAATCCTGGCGTGTTTCTTCGATTTCGGCCGCAAGTGCCCCTATATTCTGGCCCCCAGGCCATCACACGGACGGATCCCGGGCGAACAAAAAGTGGCGCCCATGGGAAGGGATCGGGTTTTCTGGGGCAAACCCTTGGGAAACTCATCTCGCTCGATGTTGGATCCCCAGACGCACTGGCGTCCTAAGTCTACTACGCGTATGAGTGACCCTTCGCCAGAGTGACCCTTTGGTGCGGGCCCATTGGGCCCCCCCCGATCGCCGAATGCGATGCGATAGTAGCTGCCTGCGCGCTGGTGTTTGGTCCCCCCACGGTGGCAGAACTCGCTACAATGGCACCCCCGTGTAGGTAGCTCTTCGCCAGCGCAGTTTCAAGCAGTGGCGAAGCGTCCTGGCTCGCCTATAGACCCACCAAATAATGTTCTAAGAACCTTTTGTGGTCTGCATGAAATGTTCTCGGGACATTTCTGGCTGGTGTGATCTTGTTGTAACTCATCGGGATTGTGTTCTAAGAACATTGTTTTTGTTCTTGGAACATTTCTGGGATCTACGAACATGTCGTGGTATGCCTACAGGAATGCCGGGACGGTCGGTCTCTGCTCAACAGTTACTCTGCCTAATTAGCCGCCGGCGCAAAAAGTGTTTGGCCCCCCCGCGGCCCCCAAAAGGCCGCGCACCAAAGGTCACCCGTACCCAGGGTCACTCTTGCGCGCAGTCGCTCGGGGGCAACGATAGGGGGGGATACACACTAGGGGCGGCCCATGCCAAGAGAAACACCCCGCTTGCCTCCAGGGTGCCCTGGGTTTCTTGGGTTTCGATGGTTTTGCTGTGGAAGGCGTGACGTTCCCACACCAAAAATCGATGGATGTCTTGGGGTCTCAGAGTTGGGTTTATTTGGAAGGTATCTTTTCAACTGGCCTCCACTGTAGGGGGGATTGGGCATAGGGGGGGATGCATCGACCCCCAATCGCCCATTGATCGCCGATAGGGGCCCAATAGCCCCAACCTGCCGAGGAAGGTGCGGGAGCACCATCGGAGACCTGTCGCCGATCTGTCGGCGATGGACCGCCGATTCAGAGTCGATGTTTCCCCCCCTGTGCCTATCCCCCCCCCTTTATCGTTGCCCCTCAGCCAAGTGAGGACAAAAAACACGAAGGGAATGTTTTCGTTGCCGCTGGCAGCTCCCAGGGGCCCTTCTCGCCGGGCTCCCCGGGGACCGTCAGAAAATGGCTCGGGAGGGCACACCAGCCCAGGGGCAAGGGTCAAACATCCAAACACTGGACAGTTGTGTCGCACGCGTCGAGGTAGTCGTCGTCGTTGGGGGTCGTCGTTGTCGTCGTCGTCGTCGTCATCATGCTCGTCGTCGTCGTCGCTGGAGGAAGAGAAGGAGCTGCGCGTCGTCGGGGGCATGGCTGTCGTCGTCGGAGGAGGAGGAGGGCTCCTTTTCTTTCCGGAGGAAGAAATCTTCACAAGCAACAGCCTTTGATCGGCGCCAAGCCTCTCTGGCGGCGCCTCCCGACGCCGCCCCTGGGCGCTCAGCGCGCGTGGGGGCGGGCCCAGCGACGATCCAAGAGGTCCGCACGGACCTCCAGAGGTTCGCTTCTGGCGACTCTGCTTATTCTAGCCTTGGCTTCGTCGGATGCGTTGAGATCGTGGTGGTCGGAGGTTGTCGTCGTTGGACGGAGCGGAGTTCTGCGCCGTCGGATGCGTCGTCGTCACAGGAGGACGCCTGTCCAGGACAACCAACAGAGACGCGCGCCCCCTCCCCCCTTGGAGGAAGAACCTCTCACGGCACGGGCGGAGCATTGCCAAAGCACGAGCCCCAGAGCGCCGACGCACAAAGCCGTTCGAGTACTTCTGAACCGCACGCAACACGAAGAGGAGGAGGAGGAGGAGGAGGAGGAGGAGGAGGAGGAGGAGGAGACCGAACAGGTTGACTACCGAGGCCTGCCTGGTGTGCCATGCTGCCGAGCGTGGAAGCAGGACGCGTGCGAGACGACGTGCCGTGCGTCTGGCACGCCGGACACGTGCGTCCCCTGGCCCCGCGCGGCCGAGGATTCTGGAACAAAAGACGAATCACTCGTGGACAGCAGTGAGTTCCAGACGCTCGATGTGAAAATTGCCACGGCCTGCAGTACCAACGTAAGAAGCGACGACCCCAAGAGGAGAGCCAACACATGGAAGGAGGAGGCTCAGATCAACGGTCGGCTCGTCAGAGGACGACATATCCTCATCATGATCCTGGATTGGTACAGGCTCGTGGAAACAGACGGTTGCATCTTTGACTTCGCCCACCTCAATGCTGTGATCACCGAAGACAAAATCTCAGCAAGTTTACTGGGGACCTGGGACTACACATTTTGGGGTGACAGCCATTTCCGCATCGCCCATCATCCATGAGTCCTTGTCCATGGCGCAAATCAGTAACCATCGTGACCTCGAATCTGAAGTTCGGGCGCGCAATTGGATGAAGAGGAGCGGCCCAAACAAGACCAACGAGCGGCTTTACAACAGGCGCACAAAACTCTTGAAGAGGCAGCGCCTACACACGGCCCGCAGGGAAATGGTAGCAGACCGAGGAGCCAGTTCGGCAATGCCCCCAGAAAAGGGGGATCTGCAGCGACTGGGCCAGAGAGGCTCGCGCAATTCAGATGCAGTTCGGCGGCAGCACCCAGAATGCTTGAAGCATAATGCGACGGGACCGGCTGACAAGTCGGGCACTCGCAAGTTGAGTGAAGACTTCACCGCGGAAAGCAGGTGCTCCAAACCACGGCGCAACGAAGAGCACGGGCCAATGTGCTCGAAGAGAGCTTGTCAGAGGAGGGACTAGTGCAGCTTCGCGCGCGCGCAGGCAACGGCGAAGAAAAAGCCGCAGACGCCTCGCGAAAAGGCGACCCCCCCCAACGCTCGCCCTCAGGAGACCCTCGGCGGCGACGCACCGAACGGTCCGCCGCGGCCCCCTGAGCGGGCCGAGGACGCACCCTGCGAGCCCGAGACAGGGCGCCCAGGGAGACTCACCAGCCTCGAACTTATCCCTACCCCTAAGATTGACACGCCCAAAGGCGATGACAATCTTAGGGATGCGCCCGCAAAACCTGAGGGAATCCCTGAGACTGGCATCGTGAGGAGGCGATGCCCAGCGTAGGGACAGGGATATGCTCCAGGCTGGTAAGAGACGGCTCTCGGGGGGCGGGGAGGGGTGCGCCAGCCACCACAGGGGGGGGACGCCGCCGCCGACGCCGGCTCGCGGCCGCCGGCGGTCGACCTCTCACGACCAAAGGCCGAGGGCCTTGAGGCAGGCCCGCGCGAACGTGACCTCTTGGCGGCCAGCGCTGCCGCCTCCGAGGTCCCCGAAGGTCCTCGCCGCTCTTTGCCCGTCTTTCCCTTTCTTCCGGGGTGGCGAAACGGCGTGGAAAGCCGGGCGGGGGGGGGGGGGCGCCGGCGCCCGCGCGGCTGGGCAAGCTACCGCTAAGCTACCGCAAGCTACCGCTACCGCCTCACCACGCGGCGGAGTGTTCTGCCGCCAAGCACTCTGCGAGGTCGCTTCCCCGCGCGGCAGGACACCCTGCCGCTGAGCGCTCGCCGAGGTTTGTCTCCGAAGCGCAAGGGCAACCTCCCGCTCTGGCGATTCAAATTGCTTCGACATGCGGCGACGTTCGCGCCGCGCTGCTCTCGCGGGATGTGAGCCTGTGCGCCGCGTGGCAGGTCGCAGAAGCACATCATAAAGCGTTGCAGTTTGCCTTGTTGGCTGCAGTCCCATCAAAGTGCTTTTTTCGGGGTCGCGCGTCGGGAACGCGCGGGGGGGAGCGCGCGCGCGGGAACGCGCGGGGGGGGGTGGGGGGGCGGCTGGCCGCGAGGGGGGAGAGGAGGAGGAGGGGGGAGGAGAGGAGGAGGAGGAGGAGGAGGAGGAGGAGGAGGAGGAGGAGGAGGAGGAGGAGGCGGCGTCCCAGACTAGGCAGGCACGCGGCTCGCATTGGCGTCCGAGTGCGGATCGAGACCCCAGCAGACCGTAGCAGGCCGCTCCCGCCCCGGTTCCTAAAGGAGGTGCCGCCCGCGGGCCCGGCAGCCCACGGCCATGGGGGCAGGCCTCGCTCGCCAGGAGAGCCATCCCGCGGCATCGCAGCCTGCCGCTGAGAGCTCGGGCCCGTGCACCTCGGCCTCCTTGGCGTCCGTTTTGGACTTGTCTTGGTAACGCATGTTTCCTGTTGCTCCCCTTCGCCGTTTCAGTATGTTGCGTCTCTCGTATGTATTTATTTATTATATTTTTATATATATTTATATATATATATACATATATATATATATGTATCACGGTCTCACCTGCCATGAAATGTTTGTTTATAAACGTCATTGTTGCTTGGCCGCGGACATCGTCAGTTACATGCAGCCTTGTCCTGGTTTTGGCCCGCGCGTACCCTCCTCCGCGCTACTGTTGCGTGCGCCCCGACGTCCGCAGAGCACTCGATCTGCTGCTGGGTCTACAACACGCGCCAGATTTTGAACACCTGCAGGCTCACGAAGGTGAACTTCACAGGGCGCCCTCGGATGTGGCCGCCCCGTCTTCGGACGGGGCGTCCTCCGCCCCTCTTGCCCTTGTCCCGTAAGATTGCGGGTGTGTCTGTGTTAGGGCCCTGGGCGTTTCTCCATCCTGTTTTTTTGTTTTCCTTCGGGCGGGCTCCCAGGGCAAATGGAAGCCAGGGCCCCCGCTTGAAAGGAACCGTTCTCCATCCGCGCTATCGCTTCACACGTTTAGCTATCTGGCCGCTCAAATTGAGGAAGTCCCAGGCGAACGCCGCACTTCCAAAAGGAGCCACACTACAAACCCAGAGTTGCTGCAAGCGTGTAATTAAGACGAACGCGAGCGGCGCTTGAACGAGAACCCCATGTTGAACACGACTTGGCCGCCATCCGAGAACACCCCGCGAGAGTTTAGGGAGGCTGTGCGCGGGGAGAAGGCGAGAGCCGCATTGCAAGCACGCCCCACTCCATCCCAGCAGTTGCTGCAAACTCTGAAAACGAACGCGCGCGGCGGTAAGGCGTGACCCCCATTGTGGAAACGGTCCTTCTCCACGCACGTAGCTGCTGCAAACTTTGAGGACGAATGCGCGCGGCGCTAAGGCGACAGCCCTCTTGTGAATACCACCCCCATCAGCCCTGCAACCGCTGCAAATTCCAACCTTCGGGATCATGCGTAGTGGGGAGGCCCCAGACGAAACGCGCCGCCCGTTCTATCTGCACGTGTGTGGGTGCGACAGAGAATAGTCACCTCCACGGAATAGAGGGATGTAGGAAGAGGAGGAGGAGGAGGAGGAGGAGGAGGTGGAGGAGAAGGAGGAGGGGGAGGAGGTGGAGGAGGAGGAGGAGGAGAAGGATTAGAAGGAGGAGGAGGAAGCAATCAGGAGCAGGGAGAAGCACCAGAAGGAGGCAGCGGCAGGCTTCCCCTTCCCCACCCCCCTTTGGAGGCAGCCTGCGAGGCAGCCCTCAAAGCAGCCTGCCGGGGCCGCGGTGGGCAGCTCGTTCCTGCCATTGGCGCCCCGCCGCGCCCGACGGTTGGGTCGCTCCCCCCCCCCTCCCCCCAGCCCTCCATGCCATGCTCCTCCCGAGGCAAAGGCGGGGAAGCGGAGGAGGAGGATCGACCTCTCCCGCCCCCCCCCCCCCGTCCTGCTTCCGCCGCCCTCCCACCTGCTCCTTTTTCCGACGCCCGTTCTCGCGCCCCCTCCCCCTTGCCACGCCCCCCACAAACACAACCCTTCACCCTCACCCTCGCTCCTCCCCTCCCCATCCCCTCCCCTCCAAGAGTACGAGAGGGAGTGTGGGGAGCAACGAGGAGGAGGAGGAGGAGGAGGAGGAGGAGGAGGAGCAGGAGGAGGAGGAGGAGGAGCAGGAGGAGGAGGAGGGGGAGGAGGAGGGGGAGGAGGAGGAGGGGGAGGAGGAGGAGGAGGAGGAGGAGGAGGAAAAGGAGGAGAAGGAAGAGGACGAGAACGATCGGGAATCGAGCTTAGATGTTTGAAGCAGCTACTGGGCCACAGGGTGGGTCCAGAGGCTTTCGGGTGGGAACGCGGCGGTCTCATCGGTCGTGATCTCGATGTGCGCATGTGTGTGAACGACGTGTATGCAGGTCTGATCAGCGATCCAACGATGGCGCGTCCCACATATTTTGAATGGGGCTGTATGTGGCGATTTTCCCAGAGTCGAACCTTGCGGTGTGCCGCATGCAGTGCTCGCGCACTTTCTACACATTGAACAACAAGTACTGTTCGAAACTGCAGTAATGCGGCACCTCGCTATTGGGAGAACAAGTGCTTTAGGGCGAGAAGGCCACGGCAGTTCTCTGGTGAAGTGGCACGCCACGGAGCAGCCCAGAGGGCCCGGGTCGAGCCGGCAAGCTTACGGCGACAGCACTGTCTTCTGACATCGCGATGCATGATTGACGTGAACGGGCTGTTGGCTTGTTGAGGTTGCTGATTGTTCTTGTGGCCCTGCCTTCTGAGCCCGCACAGAGCGTGTTGCACACATGTTCGTGGAAGGCGAGTGGAATTTGTTAGATTACGACTACATGCTTTAATCACTCACGATTGTTTCCCACTTGGGGGGAATGGGGTTGCTAGGTTCAAAGAACAAACTCCCGATCCGCCTTGCACAACCTGCATACCGTGGCCGCCAATTCCACAAGGTGCTGGTGCTCCCTGAGTATCGCGCCTCGCATCTTCGACGAATGCCAATTGCATACCGCGGCCGCCATGGCTAAAGTGTCCTGGTGCGCCCTGGGGATCCCAGCGCTTGCCCGGAGCAAACTAGTTGTATTGTTTTCGGCATGTGTGCGCGTCTAGCGTGCCTTTCTGTTCCTTAGGGTGTTTGGCAACACGCACTTCTCGTATTACAGCATTCGCCATGGAAAGTTTCCTGGGCCAGGTAGAGCCACGGCACTGCATGGTATTATTTGTGGGGGGAACGTACTCCCGTTTGACCCGCACTTCTATGATTTGCGAGGGAAGGTTGATGGGGTCGGATGCGGCTCTGCCCGATAGTCAAGCACGGTAGTAGTAGAGTAGACCAGGGCAGAGTTGATGATAAGACAATGTGTTGCAGAGCTCATCTGGTGTCGCGCAACTGGAAACGTTGAAGCACGATTAGCCCAACTTTCATATCAGCAGAACTGGTCCAGGAGAGAGTCAATTCGAGTATTGTATGTGCAAGTCCAAATATTGCCAACATGTTGCACCCAATGATCGTTTTGTTTTCTGTCGTAAACCTTCGTGACATCGAGCCCCTTCTTCAGACCAAAGGCCGTGAAAGAAGCGAGCGAGGGGAATTCGCGAATGATCTCAAACTTTCCCCCTGTGTCCATGCGCGGGGCTGTGCATGTCGGTGAGTTCACGCGCGCAGCTTCGTAATTACGTTGATGGAGATTTGGGTGCGTGCGTGCGCGCACATGCCTCGCATAATGGCGCCCGTTTAGCGCACGGGCGTGGCCCGCATGGTATCATTTGTCAGATGGTGCCCCATTCTTCTCGCTTGATCGGCCCGCATTGTATTGTTTAATTGAATGTTAGTAGGATTTGCTTGTAAGATAAAGGATGCGCGCACAGCTATGTTTATTTGACAGGGACAGTGCCCGCTCAGCGCACGCATGTGGCCCGCATGGCACCTGCTCATATGCAGGATGGCGCGTGGGTGTATATTCCACGTGATAAATCAATAACGCATGCCAGGACCGGATGAGGCTTCGATCCACATGTGTGTCTTTCATCTGTCGAACCGAGGTTGCGTGCAGAGCAACCATACGAAACACTGTCAGGCAGCATCCTGGCGGATCCGGTTGGGGCAAGATGGAGGGAGGCAGACGTAGTGTTATTAGTGTTTGGGCCGTTCAATAGATCAGTCGAGTAATGTAGCTTCGAGTAGCGCGAAGCAATCCATAATATATACGAAATGCGTGTATTGAAGCAATGGAGGGGACGAGTTGTGTAGAGTAGAATTTGACGATTGCACCTGTAGCGATTATTCTCGCCTACCCGAAGAATCATAACATGTTTCACTCTGTCATAACTCTTCTAATCAGGAAGCTCCTCTTTCATACCAGACTGAAGTGAGCGCACTCATGTTTCAGTCAAGTGCTATGGCCAGTCCATGTGCAAGGCCGCGCAAGCAGATGAACGTCAATACTGTCTCTCCCCACGCTTTCGAAAATTTGAAACAAAAATATGGATAACATTAAGTTGCAAACCCGCAGCCAAAGATGTTCGAAAGTGCGCGCTCAAAACACAATGCCGCTTGCCATTGTACTGAGACGCGCGCGCACGCAGCCCGCATGGTATCGCTTTCAGGTGGGATCTAGTTCCTCGATGAAAGATTCTCACCACACAGGACCAGTTGGGCGACGCAACCAAACGGGGTCGTCTGCGCCGACGTTGGCGCATGAGCTCCCCGCGTAAGGTCGCGCGTAAGCGCCCTCGTCTCCAATATGGCGTTCCAGTTCCGCGCTGGCGGCCCGCGCAAGCTGTGGCGCAAGGTCGCCGTGCCATCTCGCGTAGGACCCGTTTTTGATCGTCCCTCCGTTGGTTGTGACGAAACGTGGCTGGGCCAGATGAGGTGTCGCACCGAAGCGATTGAGTCCATATGCCGGACAGGCGTCGGGCCAGAAAAAAACACAACATGTTATGGAACAGGCTGGGCATTGGGCGGCGGCGGGTCGGGGCGGGAAGGCTTCGGTCTGGATCGGCGAAGAGTGGCAATCCAGAAGTAGTGCAGGGCCAGAGCAGAGCAGAGCAGAAGAGGGACGGTACGTCCCGCAAGCGATGTAGGATTGCGGGGTAGAGGTGGGCAAGTGGAGAAAGGTATGGCATGTGGAGTACAGGTGGGGTGGAGGAGTGGAGTAATTTGAATAGGGATCCACCTACCTTGTGGTCGTCAACAGCATCATCACCAGCAGCATCGTCATCATCACCAGCAGAATCATCAGGACCCTGATGCCGCCGCTGGAAGATACCGTGTGCTGCCTGGGCTGGGGCCCTTGGAGGACATGGGCTGGCTCTTCCGATGTTCCATCTGGAATTCGGCGGGCCCCTCGCTTGGCGACAGAGGCTGACATGTTGATACCTGCAGGAGTGCTGCAGATATCACGGCCAAGACTTGAAGTGACTGATGGTGAACTATTGATACTTGCGGCAGTGCTGCAGGTATCACGGCAGGAAGTGAGATCGTGGTGGGCCTCACGGCCCCCACACAAGCACACACACATTGCCGACCCCTCCTCCACCCTCCTTCCTTTCCGCCTTTCCCACCGTTCCGTCCTCCCTCCTTGTCCTTCCCCCCTCCTCCCAATTGCCACCGGCCCCCTCAACCTGAGGCCTCGACCCCACCCCGACAGGTGCCAGCGCCGCCGCCAGAAGCCGCCAAAAGCGAACACTGCTGGCAGCTCGGGGGCCCCAAGCGGCTGCGCAAGGCCGAGGCCGCCGTGGAGGTGAGGGGAACGGTGGAGGGATCCTGGGAAGGGAGGGGGGAGGCGAATTTCAGAAGCAGCCGTTGCACACACGTAAACTTCCGTAGGTCCGGGAGTTGATGTTTATATTGCTTGCCTGCCTCTAGCGGACGGAGGAGGCTGCCTAGGCGATTTGCCACCGAGGCGCGGCCGCCCTGGCGGCGTGCGCGGCAACGCCCCTTTCCCCGTCGCCTGGAGGGGGCGGAGCAATTTGCTTGCGCCAGTGGTATAGCCGAATCGGGTGCGCAGTTTCCAACAGAGGAGACGGGGGCTCCACCAATCGATCACAGAACGGGAGACTCGGAGAGGAGGAGGAGGAGGACCAGTGGAAATCCAGAATGCATCAACGATGCTGCAATACACCATCACCTCAAGTTTCCCCTTTCAGAAGTATGTGCGAGAATGTATGTTCACTGCGGGCCACGGTTAACCGTAAGTGCACACTGGAAAATCGCTACTGTACAATAGGAAGTACACAATTGCAATCATAGACGCGCACAGTGCACAGTGGAGAGATCCAACATAAAGATCGAACGTAAAGACCCAACGTGAAGATCCAACGTAAAGATCCAACGTGAAGATCCAACGTACATTTCCAACGTAAAGATCCCGCTTGAAGATCCAACGTGAAGGTCCAACGTGGAGATCCGACGTACAGATCCAACGTAAAGATCCGATGCGCCCTTTTCCAAGGTGGCTTTCCGAGGGCGCGAAGATAACCACACATCGCGGTGCCAGACGCTGGATGATTGTGCTGGCCCGACCTCTCGTCGTTACACCCCCCCCTTTGCCGCCTCGGCCAGGGCGCCCGCCTCGGCGTCCCCGGCGTCGTCGTCGCCCTCCTCCTCTCGCCGACGCGTAAGTGTGATCTTTCCGCGCGGCTTTTTGTTGGCCCTCGGGGGGGCCCTCGTCGCCGCGGCCGGACGCAACTCGAAAAACGGGTCAGGGCCGATTTTGAATGGATTTTTTGCGCACGAAAGGTCGCTCCTGCCACAGAACAGTCTTACGTCCCCACGATTCTTCCTCATTGATTTCTGAAGATACGATTATCCATTCTTTAATGACCTTCGATCTTCGACCGTCTTTCCTCGATCTCGGCCTCCGGAGGCCATTGTTCAGGCCCCGGGACCGTATGATAAACGAGCGGGGGGTGACAAACTACCTTTGGAAAGGGTCCTCGTCGGTCCGCGTCGTCGGTCTTCGGTCGTTTTTTGGCGTGCGGTTGCCATTTTCGGGCCCCGAACGCCGTCGTCGGTCTCGTCGTCGTTCGGTCGTCGCCGGTCGTCGGTCGTCGCGTTCGGCGGCCGGCGAACGCCCCCAATGCTATCGCCGAGGCTGCGACCGCGGCGGGCATCGAAGGGGGGGAAAACCAGACCTCAGACGTCTTGAAAAGATCAAGACGGAAGTTTTTGGCAATGCTTTGCTTCCGGGAACCCTCAGCGAGGGGCCGTGGAAAAAAAACGATTAGGGATGAAAACTTGGTCCAGAGGAAGTTGTCGGGGCATCCAGGGACCGCGCATGGAAAAATCAAGACATCGGAGATCGGGGCACCGTTCCTCACCCTTTTTCCCGCCCCCCTCCCCTTCTAAAGCAGCGCGAGGGGTGGGTTGAGCAGCTGTGCTCGGGGGCCCCTCTGGGGTCTCGCGTAAAAGTCCCTGAGCAGATTCAACGCGAAAATCCCAGACCCCGCGGAAAAATCCAACGTGAAAGTCGAACGCAAAGATCCAACGTAAAGAATTCCAGATCCCGCGGCAGGATCGAACGTGAATATCAAACGCGAAGATCCAACGTACAGATCCAGCACACAGAACAAACGTAATACATCTCACATCACATCCAACGTAAAGATCCGAGACCCCACGGAAAGATGCAACGTGAAGATCCAACGTGTAGATCCAACGTGGCAAATTCCAGATCACACGTAAAACCCAACGCACAGATCAAACGTAAATATCACGAGCAGAGATCAAACGTAGAAGTTCCCATAGCAGATCCACCGTGCAGATCCGAGACCCTATGGACAGATCCAACGAAAAGATCAAACGTAAAGATTGAGCCTGCGCAAATTCCAGACCCCCACGGAAGGATCCAACGCAAAAGATGAAACGCCCAGGTCGAACGTAAAAATCCAAGGAAGTCTCAGAGTAGACACAATGTTGAATTTTATAAAACAAAGACTCCGCGGAAAGATCGGACGCGAAGATCTAACGTGAAAAAGCCCAGATCCCACGCGCAAAGATCCAACGCAAAGATCCAACGTAAAGATCCAAAGGGGAGATCCAACGCAAAGATCCAAAGTGAACATGTCCGACCCAACACGACCAACGCAAATATCAAATTATCCAACGCAAGAGCAGACCCAACGTGCAAATTCTAGACCCCCACCCAACGAGCACACGGAAAGATCCACCAAACCAACGGGGCAAATTCCAGACCCTACGTAAAGATCCAGCACAAAGATCCAACGTGAAGATCCAACGCAAAAGTCAGAGCGGGCCAAACGTAGAATCCCCGGGCCCCACGTGAAAATCCAACGTAAAAGCCCAACGTAAAGATCAGACGTGAAAAATAACAAATTTCACCGGAAGATCCAAGGCAATGATCGAGCGCAAAGATCCAACGCGCAAATTTGGCCCAACCTCCCGCGACAATCTAACGCGACAACTCAATGTGAAATTCCAACGTGAAGATCAAATGGAAAAAGCCAAGTGTAGGGACCCACATTTAATATCCCACGTAGAAATGCAACGTAAAAATCAAAGCTACCCGATTGAAAACTCCAACGCGAAACCGGGGGCATAAATCAACGGAACAATTGGGAAAAGCCGACGCAAAATTCCGGCGTGGAAATCCAAAGGTAGAGTCCACCGTGCAGATCCAACGTAAAAGTCTAACGTCAGACAGCCAACGTGCAAGTCCAACGCAAAGATCCAACATGCAAATCCAGCGTGAAAATTCCACGCGCAGGAATCCAACGCAACGACTCGACGTACAAATCCAACGTAAAGACTCAACGTAAATATCCGACGCAACGATTCAAGTCACAGGTTCAACGTAAAGGTCGAGCGAAAATGCCGAACGTCAAGATTTAACGCGAAGGTTCTTCCCGCAAAACTTTAAGCCAAGAGCCCAATGCGACCGTCCAGCGCAAAAATCCCAACGTGCAAATTCAACGGAAGAGCCCAGGGCCAAACAAAAAAATGATGATCAAATGTCAGAAGAAAACTGTTCAGCCCCTCTAAAAAAATTGGAGTGGCACTTCAGCGCGCAGATGATATTACGTAGGTGGCGCGAAGCTCCGACGTGGAAGTCCGCAAAAACTACAGTGTAAAAATCCAGCGCGACGACTCGACGTAAATATCATACGCAGATGTCCAACGCAAGGAACCAACGTGCAAATCCAACGCGAAGGCCCACCGCAAAGATCCAACGCACAGATCCAACGTAAAGACCCAACGTAAAGACCCAACGTTAAAATCCCAACGTAAAAATCAGACGCAACGATCAAACGAAAATAATCAACGCGAAGGTCCAGCGCAAAGGTGGAGCGATAATATCCAACGCAAAGATTTCACGCAAAGATGATTCCCGCACAAACATTTAACCCGAGCGCTGGTTGTGGAAACCCACCGCGCACAGCCAACTTGAAAATTCAGCGGAAGGGCCCGCGGGTCGAACTTTTCGATGAAAACATCCAACGTACGAGAAGCGAGCAAATCCGGATAGAAACCTCCGCGTTATTTTTGAAGTAAAGAAATCAACGCAGAACAGGCGACAGAAAAGGCGGCTCGAAATCCTGACTTGGAAACCCATCGTAACAATCCAGCGTGGGCCCAGCGTGAACATCCAACGTGAAATCCATCGCAGAAGTCCAACGTACCCATCCGTTGTAAACTTTCAACGTGCCGACTTGACGTAGAAATCCAACGTGCATGTCTAACGGGAAGATCCAACGCACAAATCCAAAGTAAAGATCCATCGTGAAGATCCAACGCGCAGATCCAACGTAAAGACCCGAGATAAAGACGCAACGTTAAGACACCAACGTAATTATCAAACGTAAAGATCAAACGCAAGTAATCAACGCAATGATCCAGCGCAAAAGTGGAACGTAACTATCCAACGCAAAGATTTCACGCAAAGATGATTCCCGCGCAAACATGCAACCAAGAACCGGGCGTGAAAATCTACCGCGCACAGCCAACTTGCAAATTCAGCGGAAGGGCCCAAATATCAAAATTTTCAATGAAAACATCCAACGTGCGAAAAGCAAACAGATCCGGATGAAAACCTCCACATTCCTTTTGGAGTACAAGAATCAACGCAAAACATGCGACAGAAAAGGCGGCGCGAAACCCTTACATGGAAACCCACTGTATAAATCCAACGTGGATCCAACGTGAAAGCCCAACGTGAAAATCCATCGCAGAAGTCCAACGTGCAAATCCATGGTCATATTCCACTTGCCGACTCGACGTAAAAATCAAACGTAAAAGTCGAACGTGAAGATCCAACGTACAAGTCCAACGCAAAGATCCATCGTAAAAGGTCCAACGCGCAGATCCAACGTAAAGACCCAATGTAAAGACAACTTTAAGACACCAACTTAAGTATCAAACGTAAAGATCAAACGCAACTAATCAACGCGACGATCCAACGTAAAGGTGGAACGTAAATGTCCAACGCGTAGATTGTACGCAAAGAATACTCCCGCGCAAACATTTAACCCGAGAGCCGGGTGTGAAAATCTACCGCGCGAATCCAACGTGCACGTTCAAAGGAAGAGCCCAAAGGTCAAAGTTTTGATGAAAACATTTAACGTACAAGAAGCAACAAAATCCGGTTACAAACCTCCGCGCTAATTTTGATGTCAAAACCGCCAAGACAAACAAACAACGAAAGAAAAGGCGGCGCGAAACTCCGACATGGAAGTCCATGGTAAAAACCCAACGTGGAAAGCCAACATGAAAATCCAACGTGGAAATCCACCGCAAAAGTCCAACGTAAAAGCCCAACGTAAAAATTGCCCAACGCAAAGATCCAACGTAAAGACCCAACGTAAAGACCAGACGTAACAATCCAATGTGTGGATCAATCGTAAAGATCAAGCGTGCAGATTCGTCGCAGATATTACCCACGCGCAAAAATTAAATCAAATAACCCAATGCGACAATCCAGCGCGGAAGTCTCTCGTGCAAAGTCACTGTAATAATCCAAGGTCAAACACTTCATGAACATAAAGAATAGGTAAACAACCTCCACGTAACATTTAGAGTAAACATTCAACGCGCAAGTAACATCAAAAACAAAAAAAAGGCGACGCGAAAGTCCGACATGGAAATCCAGTGTAAAAATCAAACGTGTGAATCCAACGTAACATTGAACATCCAACGTAAAAGGCAAACGTAAAGATCCAACGAAAAAGTGAAACGTAAATACCAACGTAAAAATCAAATGCAAAGAGCCAAAAGAAAGACCCAACGTAAACATCCAATGTAAAGAACCAACGTAAAATGCAAGGCAAACGTGCACGTACACCTCAGAGGTCAATGTGCATTTACAGCTTACCGTCCCCCTATGCCCAAGAGGGGCACATCTGCGTTGCAATATTCGTGGTGCAAGCTGTGTGGTGCACGCTTTGTCGTGCAAGCTTATGGTGTAAGCTATTTGGTGCAGGCTATGTGGGGCAAGCTACGTGGTGTAAGCTATGTTGTGCAATCCTCGTGGTGCAACCTGCGTGGTGCAAGCTACGTGGGGTACGCAATGTTGTGAAATCTGCGTTCTGCAATCTGCATTGTTCAGGCTATCGGGGAGCCCACGACGCGCCCCCGGGCGGGCACCAAGCCAAACCTTGGCATACCTTGATGGGCAAAGTTTCCACCACAGGACAAGGGAGGATGAGGAGGTCCTCATCCTCCTCCTCCTGCTCCTCCTCCTCCTCTTCCTCCTCCTCCTCCTCTTTATCCTCCTCGTCCTCCTCCTCCTCCTCCTCCTCCTCCTCCTCCTCCCTCTCCTACCTGTGGTGGTGGTGATGGATCATGGGTCCATCCACACACACACACACACACACACACACACACACACCCGGCGCAGGGCGCCCACGAGCCGCCCACTGGTGGGCACTGGGCGAAGCCTCCGCACGCCCCCTGGCGCGGGGCGGCGCCCCCGCGAGCGGGCACCGGGCGCTCGGCACACCCCTGCAGCGCGGGGCGCCCACGAGGCGTTCTCGGGCGGTTCCTCTCCTCCTCCTCTTCCTCCTCCTCCTCCTCCTCCTCCTCCTCCTCCTCCTCGAGGTCCTCCTCGAGGTCCTCCTCCATATCCTCCATATCCTCCCCTTCCTCCTTCGTAGCAATTTTGGCTCAAGTCCGTAGCGGCAGGCTCAGAATTTGAGGTGGCAAGGGGGAGGTGCGCCCCCGCCAGCGATCCCTGGGCCGCGCCCACGGAGACCGTTCAGAGCTACTGCATTTCAGTACGTTGTGCCCCACTGGCACGTTTCGCGTTCTTGTAAGCTCCTGGCGGGGCCCGTGGGCAAGAATGCGACGTTCCTTTCCTGCACGAGCTGTCGCTACCGATGGAACTGGAAATCGAGGTCTGAGTGCTACTCGTGCGGCGCTGCTCTCGTCCCAGCAGTCCAACCGCCTTGGCGGAAGACCAAGGAAGTGTGGTCGGGGTCAGCTGGTGAGGACCAGTGGCACCGACAGCCAGCGCAGCCGCCAGGGTCTTGGCCGCCTACCCGCATGCAGGCGCCCAAACCGTCGCTCTTTCTCGCATGCAGGCACCCAAACCCTCTGCGTCGCGTCGCTCTTTCTCGCAGCCCGCAGTGCCACCTTCGCAGCGCGAAGTTTTGCAGACAGGGCTGGCCTGGCCAAGTTTGGGCAATGCAGAGGCTGGCGAGGAACAATGTTTTAGAGGCCGCCCACTGAGCTGCTACATGAGAGGCACGTTGCGGGCGGGGGCATCGCAGCGTTGGACAGAGGGCTCCGCCAACAGGCAGGGTGGTTTAGAGCTGCCCCCGCCGCTGTGCCCAGATCAGGCGGCAAGAGATGTTGGGGATGTTGGGGCCCAGATGGCTCTGCGCCACATGGCGGGCACGCTTGCGCTTCACTCTGGTTGCAATGGCGCGCTGCAGGGTCGCTGGAGCCCAGGTTTCGCCAACGGGCCACCGAATATCCGCTCGCATCTTTGGACGCGCACTTTCGCAGAAGGAAGACCCCGAGGGATTGCTTTCGAGAAGTGGGAGGCACGCGCCAGCATTAATGGAGTGCGCGAAGGACGCGCCACGTTTTCTGAACATGGAGGTAACGTGGTTCGCCGATCGACTGGCAACGCACGGAGCTAGACTGGCGAGGGGAGACCCGTCCGCCGGTCTCGCGTCAATGGGCACGCTCTCCTCGGCCATGGCCCTGCCCCGTGTCATCGGCAGGGCCGAATTCAAGTACGCAGGTCGCGCAGTTTTGGATAACCTAGGAGCCCAGGGTCTCACCATGACCTCGTTGGATGGTGATGGCGCGATGGAGGAGGCTCTGGAGGAGGTGTGGATGGGGGGTGGGGGCTGCTGCTACTGCTCCCCCCCCTCCGCCAGACCCCCCCCCCTATCGGCTGGCAGCCCGAGCGAGCAGCTAGGTCCAGAGCGGGCCTCGATGGCCCTGGTCTCGGACCAAGCGCCTTGGGTTTCCAGGGGACAGATGCTGCTGGAGTTTTGGCATCGTGGCCGAAGGCAACTCACCGATTCTGCTCTGCTCCACTTGCAGAGGCGTTGCTGCAATTTCGCAAGGCTCCAGAGGGCTCCGCGGCGCCTGCTCGGGCTCCTTGCGGGCCCTGGTGGGCCCTGGCATGACGAATACCAGTGCTGTTCTTCAAGGGCGAGCGCCCGAGCAGACCTCTCAAACTAAGCCCCTGGAGGACCCCCTGTGGGGCAGCTCGCGCGTTGGTGGGTGATCTTGTTAAGGCCCCAGGGGCCCAGAAGAGAGAGGTGAGGCACGGGCCAGATAGTGGACCACCTGTTTTTTGGTCCGCTTGGCGGATGCTCTCCAAGCCTTTGGGTTGCAAGAGCTCGAAGCGCGAACCTTTGGAGACTGGTGTGAGCGCCCTGAAGACCAGGGCCTCGATACTGACTCAGACGGCTGATAAGTCCTCCAGGGGTGCCCTGTCGCGGGCCAAGGCCAGGTCTATGGCCGTCCTGCCTGTGGCCGACAAAGGTCCACTCGGATGGCCCCCCTGGGAGGGAGTGTTGTCAGACTGTCGGACTTCTCTCTCCCCCCCGTCCCCCTCAGTGGCGTGCGATCCTCCTCCTCCTCCTCCTCCTCCTCCTCCTCCTCCTCCTCCTCCTCCTCCTCCTCCTGGCGCCACCTCCTCCTGGCGCCAGGCGCCCCCGCGAGGGGGCGCCGGGCGCCCGGCGCACCCCTCCAGCGCGGGGCGCCCACGAGGCGCCCTTGGGCCCGGGCGGAGCCTCGGCACCGCCACGGCCGCGCGCAGAGGGGGGCGGAGGGGAGGGCTCCTCTCGACTCCTCCGCTTCGGTTCGGTTCGATGTCGACGTCTTCCGATTCCGGCTCCGTGCTCGACGTCGGATCCCGGTGTGGGCTCCGATGTCGATGGCCTTCGGTGGCTCCGGATTCCGATTCGGGCTCCGGTTTCTGACCGGAGGCCGACTAGCCTGCCGATTTCCGGCGATTGCACTTTTCCCGACTCTGCTTCCGATTTCCGCCGATCCGATTTATCGGTCAGATTCTGCGCTCTCCTGCAGGGTGTGGGGAAGGCTTCTCAGAAGCACCCCTGCTTCTCAGAAGACGCGGGCCTTACATGTACAGACAAGGCCAGCGCCTTCCAAGAAGCAGCCTCCTGAGAGGCCTTCCCCCCTCCCCCGGCCCCCTTGTGCGAGCCGCCAGTGGCCCCCTCCAAAGCGGGGCGCCCACGAGGCGCCCACGGGCGGGCAACGGGCAAAAGCCTGGAATGCGTAGCCAGCTCCCTAACTGACGGCTGAGAACCCTTGAGTGCAAGCGCTGGTGGTCACCACCTACCAAACCACCCCAACCCAACCCGAAGGCCTCAGTTTGCCCTCCATTTCCAGTGGGGGGGGGGGTCGGGGAACGTTGAAAAAACACATGGAGCCCGTACCCCCCCAACCCGAAATTCGGGTCAAATTCGGGTCTTCGGGTTGGGTTGGGGTGGTCTGGTAGGTAGTCAGGTGGGGAACAGGTCAAGGGTGATCAATGATGTGCGCCTCGTCGGGCCCTCCTGGAGGTCCTCCTGGAGCCCTCTTGTGGCGTCTTGGGAGCCTCTCAGGCCGCCTCAAGCCGCCTGGGTTCCATCTCGAGGTATCTCTGGACATCTCAGGGCCCACTTGGGGCGTGCTGGGACCGTCTTGGAAGCGATCTTGGAGGCTTGTGGACGTCTTGGAGACAACATTCCTGCGTGCCTAGGTTCCTGGAGGTGGTTTGGGGGCTAGAGCGGATGCACGCTAGGGAGGGCCTGAGACTATTGTTAAGTCGGGCCTGTCTCTCTACAGGAGGAACATTCAAAAAGAATCCAAAAATAGTCAGTGGACGATTTTTGTTTACTATGTCTGACCATTCTGAGGTATGGTTTGAATAGTTTTTATTTCTCCTCCGAAATTCCCCTGTAGGGGGACATGCCCGACCTAAGACTATTGGGAACCTGTTGGATAAGCAGGAATTGTTGTCCCATTGCCTCCATCTTCCAGGTTGTGGTGGTGGTGCGTTCCCTTTTCCCCCAAAGTGGGATCCTCGCATGTCCTCGCAATCTGTCACGCCTGCTGGCGCTTGGTTGTCGATGAGAGAGCTCGAATTTGGCGTCGATTTAGCTTCGATTTAGCTCCGATTTTGAATCAACTCGCGTAGAATAGCGATGACTACGTTCGATTCGCAAGGGCGGGCAAGATGTCATGGGAGGCTTCAATGCTTTGCCACCGAAATGGAACCAATCTCCACTCCCACTGGGCTGTGGTTCCTCAGCCCCGCAGTTGCACCACCCAAGTTGGGGGTAGGCATTTTGAAACCCCAAGGGAATGGCTGACATCCCCCATCCAGGGGTGTACATCGGCCAATGTGGCCCAGGCCGCGCAGTGGGGATAGGGATCGGCTAGACGATGCGTAAGCTAGCGGGGAGGGAGATTTCGGGTTCGTGGTTGGAGGTTTTCGGGCGTTTTCGTCCGTTCTCGGTTTTCAAGCCTCGGGCTGACCTCTTGGGCTGTCTCGTGGCCGTCTTGGATGCGTCTTGGGCCATCGTGGGGTGTTTTGTTTGGGCCGTGCTGCAGCCCGAAAAACCGAGAATGCGAACCCATTCAACAACCAAGGGACTTCATTGATGGCGTTGTGTTCGGGCCATGCTGGAGGTCCTTGTGCGGTCTTGGCGCAAGATTCGGCCGCCTCGGGGCCATTTGGGGCCTGCTTCCAGGCTTCTTGGGCTATCTTGGTGTCCTTGGTTGCCCGCACGGGCCGTCCTCGACGCTCGGGACGCATGTCAATTCTTAAACGAGGAGTCGTGGCTTGGGAGGGTTTGGAGCGATTGGGAGCAGCGCCGTGGAATGCGGGAAGTTCAGAGTCCTCGAGGTGCTGCGCGTGATGTGAGGGATTTGGGAAGCAGCAGCCGTGCGGGAAGCGGGCAATCGTCGAGCGGGCTCACGTGGAATGAGGGTTCGGGCATTAGTTGCCCATTAGTTGCCATGCGGGAAGTGCCCATCTTTGACCTGGCACGCGTGCAAGGGGGTTCCAGGCATTAGTTCAATGCGGGAAGTGCACCATCATCGAGCGGGCACACGTGGAAGGGAAGTCTAGGCATTAGCTGCCATGTGGGAAGTGTACCTGTCTCGAGCGGGCACGCGTGGAAGGGGGTGGGGTGGAGGCACTAGCTGCCATGCTGGAGTTGCACCACCCTCGAGCGGGCACGAGGGAAGTGGCTTCGGTGAGTAGGGGGGAATGCCTGCGTGAGTCTGTGAGTAGAGGGGGGGGGGCAGCTCCCCGTTAGATCAGAGAGACCGAATCAGACAGGCAGTGGCATGCTTCCACGCCACAGCGTGGCAGACGGGCACGGTGAAGGAAAACACACACACTCTATCGGGGGGCGGGGGGGTCGGCAGCCATCCATGATCCAGCTTAAGTTTGGGCTCAGGTCCAGGCTCAGCCAACGTTCTTTCCGACTTCTCGAACACACGCGCTTAAGTGGCAGTCTTCGGGTGGGGATGGCCATGAGTGTTTCATGTTTTGTGTTTCTGGTCGTGATGTGCGCCGAGAGTTTGCCCGCCGCCACTGTCCTCACGGTACAGGCCGACCGACAGATGGAACCGACGTATTCGTTGCACCCTTCTTTCCCTACAGGGTCTGGTTGTGGTGGAGCATGGGGAATTGAGCGCAAGATCATCACTGGTTCCACCCTGGAGCTTTGCTTTGACGCAGCTCTTGCCGACATCGAGTGTGGGGACACGTTTTATTTTGGGTATTCGGTAAGTGGTAGTGGTGCGAGCATCTGTAGGTGTGTCATGGTCGGTCAAACATGCGATGGCGACATGGGCGACGGCAATTGGGCGACAAATGTTTACAAGATCGACGACCCAGCAACGTCTACCACTACGACAGAGGACCCGACACAATCTGCCATTGGCGATCCACATTTGCAAAATATGTACGGCCAGCGGTTCGACTTGATGAGGCAGGGCGACTTCGTTCTAATCAACATTCCGCGTGGAAAGCCTTTCGAGGACGCGTTGCTTGTTGTAGAGGCTGTTGCGCGTTCATTGGGCGGACGATGTGCCGACATGTATTTCGTAAACTTGAACATCACAGGTGCTTGGGTGGACAATGCTCAGGCTGGCGGCCTCAGCTTCAGCGCCAACAGCGCACTCGACGATAAGCCGAAGTGGGCGAAGTTCGGGCCGGTGGCTCTCAAAGTCGCCCACGGACGCACCGACAAAGGAGACCAGTACTTGAATTTTTACGTCAAGCACCTTGGGCGTGCTGGGTTTGATGTCGGAGGATTGCTAGGGTCTGACGATCATACGGAGGTAGCGATGCCTTCAGAGCGTTGCCGCAGGTTATTAACTTTTCAGGGAGGCAGGAATCCCAAGGCGCCCAATCGCTTAATCGCGTCTGTTGCAGAGGCAACTATTGCGTGAACGCGTGTGCTTGTTGGCACACGCTTCGCCCCGTGTAGATTGTACATTCCCCCTTTTGACCGCCCGATGGCCGCACGGCCCTCCTTGCCGCTGTTGGGGCTTTCAGGCCAGCCGCGCTATCTGACAGTCCGCGGACAGAAAAAATGCTCATGGGAGTCTCGAGTGTTCTCGGAGTTCTGGTTTTAGAGTGCACCAGCGTGTGTTAGAGTCTGGTGATCGATGAGCGAGCGCCGATTTAGCGTCGATGTGCGTCGATTTTGCGTCGGTTAGCGCCGACTTGCAGCGTCGACTAGCATTGGTGAGCGTCGCTTCACAAGAGCCAGCAAGATGACATGGATTCACAGAGTAGCCACGGAACGTGGGGGCGATAGGAGAACCTCCCAGGAGTCGTCTCCCGAAGGAGGCCCGGGCGCGGGACCGCTCGCTACTGCCGGCGATTGCTTCCCCCCCCAATCTCCGAGTTCCCCCCAAGACAAGGCGGGCCGTTCAGGAACGAGGGGGGGGAGGCGGAGCAGCTGTTTGTTGATTCGCTCGAGGCCTCCCAGATGGCTTCGGAGGATCGCGAGGCATCGTCGATGCATCGGCAATGCGGCTCGATGTGGAGCCCGATCTTCTCCATGCGGGCGTCGCCGCTGCATCGCCGATGTCGCCGATGCATCGGCGATGTGGCGAGATCTGCAGACCCCATTTTCTCCGACCCCATCTGTGAGGCCTCTGTAAACCTCTCGCGATGAAGCCGTCTTCCACAAGAGCCAGATCATTTACACCACTGCATGCTGATCGCTGAGGGCTCTAGGGGCACTCAGCGATGCACATTGGCGAATGTTGGCGGACGTTCTCGTGCGGTGTGTGTGGGTGGTTTGAAGGGCATTCAGCGATGGACGTTGGTGGATGCTGACGTGCGTCGACACAGCATTCCGCTCAGTGTTTGCGGCATGTTGGCGGATGCTCTCGTCGGTTTGCGTTTTGGGCCCATGCACCTTCAAACATAGCTTTCGTAGACCCTGATCATGTCTGGAGAGCGCATTTTGCAACCACCCAGTGTTCGACCATTTCCCGTCGCCTCTTCTCAGAGCCGATAGAACGCAATCCGATATATCATTTCACGGGGTGGCAGGATGGTTGGAATCATACAGGCCGAGGCAAAGGCAAGAAGTGGTGGTTGCAGTTCAGCGCTGCTGGGCAACCGAATGCCTGCTGCTATACATTGTGATTGTCCTCGCATTGAAGGAGGATCCCTGGGCCCAAAAGAGGGGCGTATTCGGCGAATTGGATTTGCAGTGATGAATCCGCGTTGCCTCACCCCGATGTTGCTTGCATCGTGTTTCGTTGCGCTAGTTCTGGTCGAAATTGCGTGCAGATATGTGACGAGACTTGCTTCCAAGTATGCTTCGATAGTGAGATTACGTTTGAATGATGCCCCCTACTGTCGCATGTGACGAGTATAGTTTCCAATGTTATAAGCAACGGGTGTTTGACATTATTCATACATCTTAGGTGCGGGGATACTGACATGCGTGATACCCATCAGCCTCACTCCTCCCGCTTCCTCCCTTCCACCCAAAAGGCACTCACACCCAGACTCACACTCAAAGTTACGCATGCTCCGACTCACCCATAGTCATAAAGTCAGTTCTACCTTCCACATCAAAGTCACTCCTTCCTTCTACCGCAAAGTCCCGTTGTCGCATTCTGGATTCACAGAAGTGCACAGTGCACAGAAGAGAGATCCAACGTAAAGATCCTAACGTGAAGATCCAACGTAAAGATCCAAAGTAAAGATCCGACGTGAACATCCAACGTAAAGATCCAGCGTACAGATCCAACGTAAACATCAAGTGTAGAGATCCAACGCAAAGACCCAACGTAAAGATCCACGTGAAGACCCTAGGTGCACTTTTTTCCAATGTGGTTTCCCGACGGCGTGAAGATAACCGCGCAACGCGGTGCCAGACCCTGGATTATTGTGTTGGCCTGACTTCTCGTCGTTACAACCCCCCTTTTGCCGCCTTGGCCAGGGCGCCGCCCTCGGCGTCCCTGGTGTCGTCGTCGCCCTCCTCCTTTCGCCGACGCGTAAGAGTGACCTTTCCGCGCGGTTTTTTTGCCCTCGGGGGGGCCGTCGTCGCCGCGGCCGGACGCAACTCGATAAACGGGTCGGGGCCGATTTTGATTGGATTTCGTCCGCACTAAAGGTCGCTCATGCCGCAGATCACTCCTACGTCCCCCCGACTTTTCCTCATTGCATTTCTGTAGATTTGATGGTCGATTTGTATCGACCGTCGATCTTCGATAATTTTTCCTCGATCTCGGCCTCCGGAGGCCAGTGTTCGAGCCCTGGGACCATATGAAAAACGAGCGGGTGATAAAAAACTACCCTTGGAAAGGGTCATCGTCGGTCCGCGTCGTCGGTGGCGATGGCGCTGCGTTTCCGGCTTTCAATAGTTTTTGACGTGCGGGGGCCATTTTCAGGCCCCGAACGCCGTCGTCGGTCGGTCGCCGTCGTCGGTCGCCGTCGCCGTCGTCGGTCTTCGGTCATCGTCGGTCGTCGTTGTCGGTCGTCGTCGGTCGTCGTAGTCAAATCGTCGTCGCCGGTCGTCGGTCGTCGCGTTCGGTGGCCGGCGAACGCCCCTAATGCCATCGCCGTGCGACAGTGGCGGGCGTCAAGCGGGGGAAGACCCAGACCTCCAACGCCTTGAAAACGTCAAGACCGAGGTTTTTGGCGATGTTTTGCCTCCGGGAGCCCTCAGCGGGGGACCGCGAAAAAATTATGTGGGGATGAAAGACCGGTCCTAAGTCAGTTGTCAGGACATCCAGGGACCGCGCATGGACAATTGAAAACATCGGAGATCGGGGCACCGTTTCTCGCCCATCTCCCCGTTCTCCTCCCCCTCTAAAGCAGCGTCAGGAGCGGGTTAAGCAGCTGCGCGAGGGGTCCCCATCGGGGGTCGCACGTAAAAGGTCCAGAGCAGATCCAGCGCGAAAATTCCAGACCCCACGGAGAGATCCAACGTGAAAACCCAACAGGACGAATACCAGATCTCACGTAAGGGTCCAACGCAAAGATCCCACGCAAACATCCAACGTAAAGATGTCGAGTGGAAAAATCCGAAACCCCACGGAAAGATGCAACGTGAAGATCCAACGTGAAAAGTTCCAGACCCCACGTGAAATCCAGCGCAGAGATCCAACGCAAAGATCCAACGTTTGGATCCAACGCGACAGCTTCAGAGCAGATCTAACGTGAAGATCCCAGGCGCCGCGGAAAGATCCAGCGAACAGATCCAGCGGAAAGATCGAGCCTGCACAAACTCCAGATCCCACGGAAGGGTCCAACGAAAAGATCCAACATCAAGACCCAACGTCAAAATCCAACCAAAGAGCCAACGTAAAAGTCCCAGAGGAGATCCCATGTAAAACTCGCAGACCCCGCGGAAAAGATCGAACGTAAATATCAAGTGCGAAAAATTCCAGATCCCACGCGCAAGAGGTCTAACGCCAAGATCTCACGTAAAGAGCCAACGTGAAGATCCGAGGTAAAAAGTTCAGACCATATCCAACGTAGTGACAAATTCCAGATCCCACGCGGAGATCCAATTCAAAGTTAAAGCATTCCCATCGTACAAACCCCAGACCCCACGTAAAGCTCCAACGTAAACATCCAACGTCAAGATCCACGGTGAATAATACCAGAGTCCACAGAAAGATCCAACGCAACAGAAAACCGATCGCAAAGATCCAACGCAAACGTCTCAGGGCAGATCCAACGTAAAAACCTCAGACCCGCGTAAATATTCAATTTAAACATCCAACGTAGAATTCCAACGCGACAAATCCCAGATCCCATGAGAACCCGATGCAAATATCCAACATGAAGATCCATAGTGAAAGTCTCAGGGCAGATCCAACTCAAAAACCCTTGGCCTTTGAACGTTTCCAGATCCCCATATGATCCAACGTGTAGATCCAACTAGCAGCGATCCAACGCAAAGATCCAACGTCAAAGTTCCATGGCACATTGACCGCGACAGCCTCGGACCCCACGCGAAGATCAAACGCGAAGCTGCAGTGCGAATCGCCGCAGCATTCTCGCGCAGAGCCAACGCAAAGATCTAGCGCAAAGACCCGACGCAAAGACCCAACGCACATATCCAACGGAAAGATCCAACGTGCAAATTCCATCGCAGCTCCAACGTGCAAATCCAAGACCCCACGCAGCCACCCAGCATGAGAATGCAACGCAAAAGGTTCGGCATGGGAAAACGTCCGCATTCCACGTGAGATCCAATGCAAACACCCAACGTAAACATCAGACATAAACAACAGCAGGCAAAAACACCCAACGTAATTTTCAAACGTGAAAGATCAAGCGCAAATATGTAAGGTCACGACCCAGCGTGAAGATCCAGAGTAAAGAACCCACATGCACCAGCGAAGTTTAATGTGGATGTCCAAAAGAAATCGCCGACGCTCCAATGTGGATCCAATGCGCAAGACCAACGCGAAGTCCGACGTCAAAATCAAACGCGCAGGCCCAACGCAATAAAAAGCAGCAACAAACAAGAAGCGCAAATGGGGCGCATAGGCCCAAGGCCACGCGCTCATGAAATCCGAACATCAGGGCCCAACGCGACCCAACGTGAAAACCTAGCTTGACCCCCCCGCAAAGATCGAGCACGAAAGCGCAGCTCGAAAATCCAACGCGGGGCCCCAGCGCAGAAGCCCAACGTAAGAGCCCAAGGTACAAATCCAACGCACGCATGCAACGTAGAAACCCAAGCAACCCGATGGAAAACTCCAACGCGAAAACCAGAGCAAACACTCGTTTAAACAATGCAACAACCGACGCAACATTTCGACGCGGAGACCAAGTGCAAACATCCAATGTAAAGACCACGCTGTAAAAGTGCAGCGCAAAAAGCCAACGTTTTATATATATATATATATAAACAACAGACGTAAGGACCGAACGTGACCCGCGAACCCAATGTGAACACCCAAAGTAAAACCCAGCGTGTAAATTCAACGTGGGGGCCCGAGGCCAAGCATGTAATGGAACACCAAACATGCAGACATACCAGCATGTTCTGTTAAAAACATCGACGTAAAATCCCGGGTAGAAGTTCGACGCGCTACGTTTATTTAAAAGTTGCGGCGCGAAGCCCCGACGTGGAAAGCCAGCCTAGAAACCCAGCGAAAGCCCAGCGTGAAAAATCCAAGGTCAAGACCCTGCGCATAAATCAATCGTAGAGACCCAACGCACAGATCCAACGTGAATATCCAACGCAAAGGCCCAATGCGACAACCCAACGCAAATACCAAACGTATAGATCCAACGCAGATATGCAACGCGACGATCCAACGCAAATATCCAACGCAAAGATCCAACGCGCAGGCCGAACGAAGAGACCCAACGGAGAGATTCAACGTCAAGATTATTCCCGCGCAGACATTGAACCCAAGAGCCCAATGTGAAAATCTATCGTAAAAACCGAAGGTGCAAGTTCAACGCGAGAACCCAAGGTCGAAACTCCACGAGAATATCCAGCGCGCAAGAAACAAACAAATTATGTTCAACACCTCCATGGAACACTGAAATAAACAATTGCGACGCTAAGAAGAAACAACCTAAAGGCGGCGCGAAACTCCGACATGGAAACCCAACGTAAAAATCAAACGTGAAGACCCAAGGTAAAACATCAAACGTACAACGTCCTACGCACAAAAACCAGGAAACAAAAAACAACCAAAACAAACACGCGTAAATATCCAGCGTAATAATCGAACGTTAAGATCCAGCGTGGAGATCAAACGCAGACATCCAACGTAAAGATCAAACGTAAAGACCCATCGTAACAATTCAACGCGAAGATCCAACGTAAAGCTCCAACGCAAATCTTATTCCAACGCAGCAATTTAGTCCGAGAGCCCAGTGGGGAAATCTCGAGCAGAAGTCCGACGTGCAAGTTCAACGTAAGAACCCAGAGTCGAACATTTCACATTACAAAATCAATTAAAAACACAGAACGTAACAATATAAAGTGCAAACCTTCACATCAAATTGTGGACTTGGAAAGCCATCGTAAAAATCCAACGTGGAAACGGAACAGAAGAGTCCAACTTAGAATCCGACGTACAGGTCTAGAGTCAGATCCAACGTGAAGATCCAACGCAAAGGTCCAACGTAAAGATCCTACGTTAAAAATTTAACGCGGAATTCAACGCAAACGTGCATTTACAGCTCAGAGGTCGATGTGCACTTACAGCTTACCGTCCGGGGAGCTCCCTATTCGAAGAAAACCGTCGGATAATCGTCAACAGGGCCATAACACCATCCCTGGAGTTTGAATGCCGCGAATCTGCGTGACAGCTGTGTCCTGTCAATCCTACGCCGTGCCAGAACATCACTCGTGGGACGTCAACACGCCGTTGACTGTCGCGTCCTGATAATCTTAAACCGTGCCAGAACACAAATCCGAGGATTTCAACCATGCGAATCGAGGCGAAGTTACCGGCCCCGGAGGCAAGTGCCACATTTTGGAAACAAAAAAACAGGAACCGTTTTCCGTCCTTCACGCTTGATGCAAACATTTAACACGAATGCGCGTGCCGCTTAAAGCGAGAGTTGCCCACTCTTGAAACTGATGCAAACTTCTGAGAAGAATGCGCGCGGCGCTGAAGTGAGAACCGCATATTGAAAACCAGCCGCCCTCCATCCTCGAAGCTTCAGGATGACAAACGGTGGTGAAGTCTGAGGCGGGACGCCCGGCCCGCCCTGCCGACATGCCTGGGCGTGCGACAGGGAGGAGTTATTCACAAGGAAGGGGGATGGAGGAGGGGGAGGAAGCAAGGGAGAGAGAGAGAGAGAGAGGGAGGCACGAGAGACAACTGGCCAGCTCGGCGCCCACGGGGTTGGCCCAGCAGGAGCCAGAGAGGCCCCGAGGGACACAGCACCCACAGAAGGCCCAAGGAGGCGCGGAAGCGCCAGAGGCTCCCGGGCCGGAGGAGACTGCAGAGGCCCAGGGCCCCCGCGCAGGCCGGGCCACGATGGAGACCCGAGCAGGCCAAGACGACCCCGCTCGGCCGAGCGAGGCACGGGGAATCCCGCGGCGGTCCTCAGAACTTCGACTAGGGTATGAGAGGCTCTAGCCTAAGCCTCCTAGACGGGGTCCGAGTAGATGGGGTCGAAGGATCGCTCCGCATCGCCGATGCGGCTCGATGTGGAGCCCGATTTGCTTCACGTCGACGTCGCCGATACGTCGCCGACGTCGACGATGCATCGCCGATGCATCGCCAATACATCGCCGATGCATCGCCGATGTATCGGCGATGCGGCGCGATCCTCCGACCCCATCGACTCGGACCCCATCTAGGAGGCCTCTACCTTTGGATGCTCGTCACGTTCTGCGGCCGCCCGCGGGCCCCGCAGGCCCCCTCCCCCCCGGCCCTCAGTCGTCCCTCGTGCGCCCGCCATATTCCAAGACGACCTCGGCCGCTTCGAGCCTCAACTTGGCGACGGCGGCCCTGAGAAGGGGCGCCGGGATGAGCACGGCGGTGCGCGAGAGGCGCTCACTGAAAGCGTCGGCACCTTCGGAACACGGAGCTGTCTTCCACGCCATCGTGCGCGAGAAATCCGCCCGCAGGAAAGAGCCCAGCCGGCTCCAGTCGGGGATGTTTGGTCGGGGACCAGTTTGGTTGCCTCGTTAGTTGCCTCGTTGTGCTGTCGTGCCAACCCAGGTTAGCAAACACATGCGGAACGAATGACATGGCGATCGCCATCATGTTGAATCCGTTGATGGCGTAACAAATTCCCCACCGAAAATGTTGGTTCGACGGGGCCACCCCCGAGCCGCCCCATTTCAATGTTGCCTTCGCGGCCGCTGCAGGAGCGCAAGCATCGTCATAATAAACGCCCGGGGCTCTCAAAGCATGGGCAAGGGCTTCTCCGTTTGCGGGGCACTTGTTTCGCCAATGGTGATAACGATCAGTGGTAAGCCCCTTCTCGAAGGGGAGGAAGGGAATTCGAAAGAAGTGCCCCGCTAAACCACCTACGCCCAGAGGGCTGCTGGGATGTGTTTGCGTACGCCTGAGCTTATCCACCGAGCATCGCCGAACAATAATCCGCCATGGTTTAGCCCACGACGCAAGGAAGTCTGGCTTCCAGGGCATACCTCGGGCCCCTGGCGGCCGATCGGGACGGTCCAGGCACCCCCAGAACGATCTCGGCGAGGTGCAGCTGCTGGAGGACACCTGGAGGCGACAGAACCTGGACGAACCGACGGCAACGTTCAAGGACGTCTGTAAGCGAACGACGCGAGAATGTCAGGGTTTGTCCTCTGGGTCCTGCCAGGGCGTGCACCTGGAGGAGGAGGAGGAGGAGGAGGAGGAGGAGGAGGAGGAGGAGGAGGAGGAGGACAAGGAAAGGGAGGAGAAGGAGGAGGAGGAGGAGGAGGACTCATTGGAGTCGCGGCGGCAGCATAAAGATCGAGCGCGCCAGATGGGACCATAATCGGAAATTTGCCCGCCGCCCTGGACCCAAATCGCATTCGAAAGCGAGGAGGAGGAGGAGCTGGAGGGTCTGGAGCTCCAGGAGGAGGGAGGATCGGAGGGAGGGAGTTGAAGGAGGAGGAGGAGGAAGAGGAGGAGAAGGAGGAGGAGGAGGAAGAGGAGGAGGAGAAGGAGGAGGAGGAGGAGGAGCCAGAGGAGGCGGGGAAGGAGGCGGAGCGATTCCTCACCCGCACGCGCGACAGGGCCTGTACGGAGTGCCCGTCTGGCACGAGGTGTTCGGCCGCACGCTGCGGTGACGCGCGCCCTCCTCTTGGAGGGACCCCCGCTGCCGCAGATGTGCACCGTGTTTTTTTTTGCTGGGCGGCGCGCCTGTAGGGGCCGTAGACACGCGAACGGCGATGCGGGCAGCGGCGATGTAGGTCTCGGCATTGTAGGTGGGGGTGGTTCGTGGCCAGCCCAACTGTAGGAAAGGTTTGTTCGTGCTTTCCTATCAGTTGTTCCCGGGTAGCTCGTGGAGAGCTAAGAGGGTTTCAGATTAAGAAGCCGGAGCCGCAGGGTAGCCCCGGAGGTCGTTCCGGCTTCCGTCCACACACCTCGGCGCGCTTCGCTTGAAGTCGCAGCGGGTCCCGAGAGGCCTTTTGTGAAGATTTCCAGGCTCGCCTCAACCCGCCTATCCCTTTCCTCTTTTGCTCTCCCTCTGCCCCTCTCCCGTGCTCCCGCAACCACTGTGGGCCCAAGCCTGGGGCCCCAGGTTTCTTTGCTTCTCGGGCGGCCCGCGCCCGAGATCGTGGAGCCTGTGCTGGCGCGCTGGCTGGTGCAAAAGGGGTTGCGCTCACACTGACAGCAGCAGGGAAGCAGATCGGTGTTCAAACTGGTCGCGGAGCAGGTTTCGATCTACGGCGGCAAGCATGGCCCGCTCGACAGACGAGTCCGCGGAGGAGCTCTTTGTCGACAAAGAGGGCATCCCGCATTGGGACGGCGAGAACATAGCTCTTCTACGAGAATACCGCATGAGGGTGATGATTGAGTACAGCACCCAGTCCAGCTCGACAGATGCTGGCAAGGAGAAGAGGGCGAACTTGGGCTTGCGCTTGACGCGAGGCCTCACCGGCCGCGCGTGGAAGGCGGTGGAGCCCCTGCTGGACGACATGGCGTCTCTCACCCAGGAAGGCTCGCACCAGAAGATCATCGAGGCTCTCGATGGCTTAGACAAGGTAGCAGTGGTGCGCAAGCAGCAAAAGTTCGACGACTTCTTCAAGAGGTCCCGCCGCCGGCGTGGCCAGGAGATCGTCGAGTACCTGAGGACGTTCCACAACAAGCACAAGGAGCTGACGGAGCTGGACACCGGGACGAAGCTCAGCGACGACCTCTACGCCTACTTCCTCCTCGAGGGGGCGATGCTGACGGACGACCAGAAGAGGCTGGTCACGATGGTGGCGGACAACAAGTATGAGACAAAGGCTTTCGAGAACACACTGAAGACGAACTACCACGACCTCCACCTGCAGGAGAAGACCTCCCGGCTGCCACAGCCTCATCCTCACGGACGCTCGAAGGGTGGAGGCAAAGGCGGCAAGGACAAGTCCAAGAAGCAGACGAGGGTGTACTACACCGAGGCGGACGACCTGGACGACGAGGAGGACGAGCAGGACGAGGACTACGATGACGAGGTCTACGAGGCCTACGAGGATGGCGAGGCCGAGGATGACATCGCCAGTGACGCTGGGGCGAGTCAGGACGAGGCCATCAACAACGCGTACGCCGCATACGACACGGCCCGGGCCAAGGTTCGGGACCTCCAGAGGAAGCGCGGCTTCTTCAAGGCAGAGGGCGCGCTGACGTTCGAGGAGCGCAAGGCGGAGATCGCGAAGGTCAAGCAGCGCACGCACTGCGGGGCGTGCGGCAAGATCGGCAACTGGGCCGGGGACCCAGAGTGCCCCATGGGACCGAAGAGGCCGAAGCCGTCGGCGAAGCCTAAGAGTCGAGCTGACCCGCGTGGCCGAGCAGCGGCGTTGGGTCGCCCAGCCTGGAGCAGCCCGGCGGCCTCGGGCAGCAGCCCACGCCCGACGAGCAGTACTAGTGCCAAGAAGCGGAGAGATGCGACGCTCTTCGTGCTGGACGACGTCGAGTACGACTCGGCCTTCTTCGTCGGCTCGGACCGCGGCTCCGACATCGGCTCCTTCAAGCTCGTGGGCAGCGACATCGGCGACAGTGCGAGCGTGGTCAGCGACGGCCTCAGCACGACTCTCCCGACGATGAAGGACGACGAGGTGTTGCCATGCCCGAAGTGCTCCAAGGCTCTGGTGGCTCGCCAGAACCATCGGACGGGCGGCTGGTTCTTCGGATGCAGCCAGTTCCCGAGCTGCAAGGGCACGCTGAACTACAACGAGGGCGAGCAGAGGCTGCGCGAGGCGCGGCCACCGCCGTCTTCGGCCTGAGCACACTCCACACCGGGGCCCAGAGAGGCCCCTCACGGGCGCCACGAGCGCCCAGTACCTGGGGAAGGAGTTTTGGAGATAGTGCTTATGGTGAGTGAAGACAGTGACACGTCTGACGTACCAGTGGCGCTCATCGACACCGGTTGCACAAGATGCATGCACGGCAAGCACTGGCGGGAGCTGTTCGAGAGGAGGTGCCTGCACCCCCGTGGCCTCGAGATCAAGATGACGGACCGCGTGAGGAGCTTCTCTTCGGCCTTCGGCAAGAAGCAGGAGGGGCGCGTGGTCGAGATCCCGGTCGCCTTGGGCGGCCGCCGCGGGGTGATCTTCAGCACGGAGATGGACGACTGCGACACCCCGCTCCTGGTCAGCCTGGCGTCGCAGGAGGCGCTGGGTGCCGTGCTTCACCTGAGGGAGATGCGGATGGAGCTGCAGACGCTCGCCGTGGACGTGCAGCTGATCAAGGTGGGCGGTCACTTGGCAGTGCGACTTGATGATTGGGGAGACGATGATGGTCACCGATCGGCAGTAGCTCCGAGTTCGAGATCAGCGACGGCGATCTCGAGGAATCGGGACTCGGAGTTCTTCTACGCGCAGTCACAGAAGGAGTCGGCCTTCGAGGAGTCCGACGGCGAGGAGATCCGAGTCGAGGAGGAGGTTGGCCACGCCTTCCTGTCGAAGGATCGCGGTGTGCTGGCCACCGACGCGACAGGGATCCTCTCCAAGACGACTCGGAAGAAGCTCGAGTCCGCCTGGCGTGGGCTTCGTGGAGAGGATCGTCGACTACGGGAAGAGCTACTTCGACCAAGGTTCGAGGCGGAGCGTTTCGTGACTGCCGACTTCCAGACCACGGTGGTGTTCGAGCCGTTCGGCGGAGAGCACATCCTGACGCGCTACGGTGCGAAGGAGTATGGATGGATGCAGTCTCAGCCGTTGGATGTGGACCACTCTCCCGACTGCGATTTGCTCAAAGGCCCTGGGCGGGCCTTACTCTACCGAATCCTCGACCTGCACTGGCCTTACATCACAGTGTTGGCTTTTCCCTGTCATCCGTGGTCCTTGATGACCAACATGAACAAGGGTGTAGATTGGGATGAAGTCCGCAGGAGTGCTCGTCGTTATCTTTTGCTCGTTCGACGGGTATCTCGATGTGTGCATGCGAGAGGACGGTATTTCTTGATAGAGCAGCCTTTGACAGCACTTTCTTGGGAGTATGACGGCATCCTGATACGTTTATGGGATTTGGAAGGTGTTGTCTTTGTGCGTGGAGATCAATGTGCCTACGGAGCCTGCGACAGGGACACGGGCAAGCTGATCAAGAAGCCGACAGGGTGGCTCACGAACAGCGCAGCGGTGGCGAACCAGCTGAGCAGGCGCTGTGCCTGTCCGCCCGGCGCTCACCAGCAGCTGCTCGGGAGGAACTCGGGCGGCTATCGGGCGCAGCAGGCGGCGGCCTACCCCGTGGGCCTCGCGAAGGCCTTCTGTCGCGGAGTGCTCCAGCAGATGCAGATCGACTACCGCAGCTCGCTGGTCATGGATGCGGCCTTCCCTGTGGAGGATGCTTTCCCGCACGAGCGTCCGCGATCGCGGACCCCGCCGCGAGGAGAGCCCGTGCCGGAGGAGGCACACCAGGAGGGCCCGCCTCTCGGAGAGGACGCGCCGCCCGCCGAGGCGGCAGCGGAGGCCCCCGAGGCACCGGCCGAGGTGCCCGCGAGGCCCAGGCGCGGCCGAGCGCCTGCTCGACGCGAGCGCGGAGTGCCTCCTGGCGGACGTCCGCTGGGCTTCCGCCGGGGACGACGTACACAGTACGGCGAGTTCGAGCTGCTGACGGTAGAGCTGCGCGCCGAGCTGGACACGTTCCGGAGTTGGCATGGACGACTACTGGAGAAGATGGGCGAGGATATCGAGACGATCATCTGGGGCTCGGACCTCTTCCTGGAGGAGCTGGGAGGAGTCATCAGCGAGCCGCTGAAGATGGTGAAGGCTAGACGCGGGGGTCAGCGGCTCCAGACGGCGCAGCCACAGCTGCACGCCGCGGACGCCCCGCTCAGGATGGTCACGACACTCAAGGGCGACCAGCTCTTCAGGCTGGACTTCGAGGACTGGTCGCAACAGTCACTGCAAGCAAGACGGCGCTGGCTGCCACGACACTTACTCGAGAACGACGTGGTGGTCTTCTACTTCGCGGGCTACGAGCGGGGCGACCTGCCCGAGGGGCCGGCTGCAGCACAGCAGCGGGACGCCTCACGGGAGAGGAAGCGACGTTGGGAGCTGTTGCCGAGGGCCGTCAAGAGGGCGATCGAGCGGGTGCACGTGAACCTCGGGCACCCCTCACGGCCGGCGCTGCTCAGGGCGCTGCGCCTGGGCAAGGCGACGGCGGTGGCGCTGAGGGCAGCAAGGTTGTTTGTTTGCGAGAGCTGCCGGCGAGTGCAGCGACCCAGCATCCCACGTCCGAGTCAGCTTCCGAGGGTCGACGAGTTTAACGTGCTGCTCGCGATGGACTGCTTCGAGAATGTCGACAGCGCCGGCAACAACTGGGAGTTCCTTGGCATCATGTGTATGGGGACAAACTTTCACGTGGTTTGCCTGCTGGAGGACACTCACAAGAACCCCAAGGCCTCGGAGGTCAGGAAGTTCTACGAGCTCTGCTGGGTCTCCTGGGCTGGCCAGCCGGAGGAGGCGATCATGGTGGACCGCGCGCGGTCCTTCCTGGGCGAGTTCGCGGACTACCTGGAGCAGGAGGGCGTGCGCCTGGACTCGGCCGCGCTGGCCTCGCCGTGGCACATCGGCAAGATGGAGCGCCACGACGGCATCTGGAACTCGATGCTCACGAGAGTGGTGCACGACAAGCAGGTGGCGGGCCTTGAGGAGATGAGGACGGCAGTGACGGAGTGCAACAGGGCCAAGAACACTCTGGCCCGGCGGGCTGGTTTCAGCCCCTACCTCTGGGTCCTTGGCCGGGATGTCCGACTCCCGGCGAGCCTCGCAGATGACGCCGAGGTGGAGCGTGTGGGCGAGCAGGTGGCAGCTGCTACGCCGGGCTCACGCTTTGCCCGCAAGGTGGAGATCAGGACTCAGTGCAGGATGGCTTTCATCCAGACCGACACGGAGGACCGACTTCGACGAGCAGAGCTTCGACAGATACGACCTACGAGAGGGCCGTTCGTTGTTGGCCAGTGGGTACTTTTCTACGACCAAGCGCAGCCAGTCAAGCATCGACCCGAGCATCCAGACAACTGGCGAGGGCTGGCGCGCGTGATCGGACATGAGGGACGGCATGGAGTGTGGCTCGCTTTCCGTGGCCTTACCGTGCTCGCGAGCCCGGAGCACCTGGCTGCAGCGACCGGCCACGAGATCCACGCCTGGAGATCGATTGCACAGGAGCAGGAGTTGGTGCACGACGCGCCCGTCAGTGGCGGCAGCGGCTTCGTGGACTTGCGAGGTCGGCCCAGGCCCCCCGCCGCAGCGGGGCAGGAGCCCGCTGAGCAGGGCGACGAGAGCGGCATGGACGTCGGGCCGCAGGCAGGGGCGCCGGAGGAGCCGCAGCCCGCCCCGGCTCCGCCTGAGCCGGAGGCGCCTCAGGCCCCGCCTGCGGCGGAGGCTCCTCGCGCGGCCCCCGCCGCGCCCGAGCCGCCCGCGGCGCCAGCCCCGGCGGTGGGGGCTGAGGACGTGCCCGTGCCGCCCGACCTGGACTTCGACGCGATGGAGTTCGACGCAGCGATGCAGGACATCATGAGAGATGACGGCGACGATGACTGGCACCCTGACTCTCACGGGGTGCAGACGGAGCCCGAGCCGGAGGCCTCTCGGCATCGGCGTCCTGGGAATCTCCTGGAGGTAGAGGAGACTGAGGAGCGCCGCGAGCGGGAGGCCAAGCGACGGCGCCTGCTGGACGACGTCCCTGTCTCGATCCGACAGGGGACTGCAGGATCCAGCCTCCCGGCGCCTGCCGACTCGGCGAAGTTCGTGCTGGACAACGACCTGGAGGAGTTCATGGAGGCCGGCTTCGAGACTTACCAGCAGGATGAGGCCTTCTTTGTCCAGGAGGGCATCGGCAAGGAGGAGTTCATCTTCGGGCTGATGCGGAATGATTTCGAGCACGCTTTTCTGACGAAGAAGCCTGGTAGGAAGGAGATCAAGCTCGGCAGCTTGCCTGAGGAGCAACGCCGGATGTTCATGGATCGAGGTGGCAGCCGTGATGCAGAGTGGCGATCCTGGCAGGACTTTGATGCAGCTGAGCCGATCCCGCCGGATGAGAGTGACTCGATCCGCGCGGATAAGGCCAACATCATCATCCCGATGCGCTGGGTGGATACCGACAAGAACGACGGGAAGTATGATGAGGCCGGAGCCCCTCTGCCGCTGCTCGCGAAGAGCCGCCTGGTCGTGGTGGGCTTTCGCGACCGCCTGCTGGGTATGTTCAGGCGGGACGCTCCCGCTGCCTCACGGCTGGCGGAGGCGCTGCTCCTGACGCTGGCGGCGGCCATGGGCATGACCCTCTCCCTGGGCGACGTCAAGAACGCCTACTTCAACGGGCAGAACCTGCAGCGCGAGGTCTACCTGGAGCAGCCTCGAGGAGGTCTGCCTGGCCTTGCCGCGGGCCAGTTGCTGAGGGCCCGCAAGGCCATCTACGGCTTTGCTGAGGCAGCAAGGCTCTTCTGGCTAGCGCTGCGTGACGCCTTGCTGTCCGACGGCTGGCTTCAGTCGCGCCTGGAGCCGGCGCTCTTCTACAGGCGCATGGACGGGCAGCTGAAGGGCATCGCGGTCTCGCACGTCGACGACGTGCTGGTGGCGAGGATGAAGGACATGCAGCTGTCGGACCTCTTGCCGAAGGTCCTGGGTACGTTCCAGTGGAAGTGGAGCGAGCTGCCCTTCACCTTCCGTGGCCGTGAGATTTCAAGTGATCCGAGAGGTTTTCTGGTCAAGATGGTGAACTACGCAACTTCCATCAAGCCGATCAAGATCCCAGCAGGACGAAGGAAGCAGTTGCAGGAGGACCTGAACGAGAACGAGGCGAAGGAGCTGCTGAGGGTATCTGGTGAGATCGGCTGGCTAGGTCGACAGTGCCGACTCGACCTGGCCTTCCTCTCAGGCGAGCTGCAGAGGGCCCGAGCGGCCCCGTGCGTGGCAGACCTGGTGAAGGCGAACCTGGCGGTGTCTGAGGCCAAGAAGGGTGCCGAGGTCGCGCTGGTCTACCCGGCCAACCTGAGGCTGTCCAGCGCCGTGATCGGCGCGGCCGTGGACGCGGGCCACGCGAACGGCCCGGAGCACGACGACATCGAGCGCTACAAGAGCTGTGGAGGCCACGTGGTGCTCCTCACGACCGACGGCATCTTGGCCGGACACCAAGCACCAGTGGCAGTGCTGGACTGGAAGAGTGGCATGACACAGCGTGTGTGCCGCTCAACCTTGGCGGCAGAGGCCAGTCACCTGGCCGATGCGGTGGAGGCCGTCGACTGGGCGGCAGTGCTGTTCAGAGAGGCTATGAATGTCTCAGTGGACTTGCTCAACTGGCAGGGGGAGGTGCAGCGGCTTCCTCGCTTTTGGGCAACGGACGCCAAGTCCGTCTACGACCACCTCACGAAGGAGGGCTCGGCCAAGAGCAAGGACAAGAGGATGGCCATCGAGGGTGCCTTGCTCAGAGAGGTACTACGCTGCGAGAACACCCACCTCAGGTGGATTGATGGCTCGCAGAACATAGCAGATGTGTTGACGAAGCTGGGAGTAGACAAGGTCTACCTCTACAAGGTACTGCGGGAGGCCAAGTGGAGTCTGGTGCAGGACCCGGCGGCAGCGGCGATCAAGATGAAGAAGAGTATGCAACGCGCTAGTCGCAAGACCGCCATCGACTCGAGGAAGACGGAGAAGAGGCAGCAGGACAAACTCGTGAGAGCTAATGAGATGCGGGACATCGCAGTTTGAGGTGCCAGGCGGTTTTCGGCGTCTCCTTTTGAGGGCGTGTGAAGATTTCCAGGCTCGCCTCAACCCGCCTATCCCTTTCCTCTTTTGCTCTCCCTCTGCCCCTCTCCCGTGCTCCCGCAACCACTGTGGGCCCAAGCCTGGGGCCCCAGGTTTCTTTGCTTCTCGGGCGGCCCGCGCCCGAGATCGTGGAGCCTGTGCTGGCGCGCTGGCTGGTGCAAAAGGGGTTGCGCTCACACTGATAGCAGCAGGGAAGCAGATCGGTGTTCAAACCTTTTTAAGCGTTTCCCCAATACGCGTGCCCGGAAGCTCTCCAGAAGGTCTTTCGGAAGTTCTCTCCAGGTACCTCCAGAGTTCTTCGACAGGCCTTTCCACGCTCTTCGGGCGCCCTGCTATCCGGGTTCTGGCCCCCACATGTTCTACGCGAGTTCGGCGTCGCAAAAGCTAGACTCCCAACATCGCCGTTGACCAACATCGCCGTTAGCGTGGCCTTGGACAGGGGGGAACGTGGAGCGGGCAGGCCTCGAGAAGCATCTTGGATCATACTGGATATCTAGAATCATCTTCGACCTTTGGCGATCCACCTCGGCGAAGACCCTCGAGGAACGTCCTGGATCATCTTGCCAAAAGTGTCCTTGGATCCACGCTGGACCCCCCCGGGCGGCGCCTCCGGCGCTGCCCCTGGCGCGCTCCGCGCGCCAGGGAGGGAGACCCAGTGCAGATCCAAGAAATCCGCGCGGAGCGTCGAAAGTTGATATGCATCGCGTAAGAAATCCGCGCGGAGCGTCGAAATCCGCGCGGAGCGAAAAAAGTCGCGTATGTGGTGTGTTTCTTCTTCGCATTCTTCTGAGTTGTTTTATGATGATTATTAGTATCCTTATGATTCTTCTTATTCTAATTCGTAGTAGTATTAATAGTACTATTCCATCATATTCCTCCTCTTCCGGAGTAGATGCACGACGTCGAAAAAGGCATGGGGCAGGGACGTCCGAGCGATGCGGCGGGCGGCGAACGCTCCGAGACATATTCCGCCACAGACTCAGGGGAGAGAGGAGAGTAGTATTAGTTCTGAGCAATTGTAGATGAGGGGGAGGGGGGCGACGAGGAGGAATGGAAGGGGAAGGATGAGGTCGAGAGGGGAGGAGGGGGAGGACAAGCTGGCTGGACGGTGAGGTCGGGGATGCGGCGATGCGGCCTTGAGCCCGCGGGCCTTCCCGCTCTCCCGCGGGGGGGCCCTCCGGCCGCTCGGCGCCTCGGCGCGTCTGCCCCCGCGGCGCCGACCTCCGAGCCCCCGGGGGGGCGATCGAGAGCCTGGATCCCCTCGGGAGTCTCGGGGGCGGCACAGGGGGGGGGGAGATGACACAGGGGGGGGGGAGATGATTTTTCATCAACGGGGGGGGGGGATTTCATGGCGCCTCTGCTTACTATTTCATGGCACACGTCCCTACCCCCCCCTGGGCCGCGCACATGCCGCCCGGGGGGCGATCGAGAGCCGACCTCCGAGCCCCCGGGGGGGCGATCGAGAGCCTGGATCCCCTCGGGAGTCTCGGGGGCGGCACAGGGGGGGGGGAGATGACCAGGGGGGGTGCAGACATCACGACTAGGGGGCACATGCGAAGCCTACCCCTACCCCCCACGATTTCTAGGGGGCGGGTGGGGTTCACTTCGCTCGGGAGCTCCCGAGCGAAGTGAACCCCACCCTCCCCCTCAGGAATCGTGGGGGGTAGGGGTAGGGTTCGCATGTGGCCCCCTAATCATGACTAGGGGGGGGGAATTTCATGGCGCCTCCTTTTATTTCATGGCATACGTCCCTGGCCCCCCCCCTGGGCCGCGCACATGCTGCCGGCCCTGATGTGCACCCCCCGCCCGTCTTGGACGCCCCTCTCTTGGCCGCTCAGGCGATCGCAAGCATGGATCAAGGGGGCGTGGATTAGCGACGGGTCCCGTTTCCATGGGGAATCGCGGATTGCCGCCGCCGAGCGGGGCGGCGCATGGGGAGGGCACCTCCCCCGATCCATGGATTTGGCGACCGCGCACCAAATCCATTAATCGCTAATCCATGCTTGCGCGCCCCCGATTGAGACGGGGGTCCATGCTGTAAGCGGAGGTCAGCAAGAGCGCCCGATCTTGCAGGATCCTGCAGGGCCAGGGTCGCAATGACCCAGGTCTCGGTGCAAGCGGGGGTCAGCCAGAGCGCCCGATCTCGCAGGATCCTGCAGGGCCAGGGTCGCATTGACCTGGGTTGGGGCGCAGGATCTTGCAGGATCCTTCGTATTGACCCGGGCTTGGGTGCATGATCTTGCAGGATCTTGCAGGATTCTGCAAGGCCTGACTGACCTGGGTCTGGATTGACCCTGGTCAGAAG
>CAUYUJ010022552.1:118136-121969 GCA_963575745.1 Prorocentrum cordatum
AAGGCCAGTCGGAAGGGCGGGCCAGGCGTTTCGCCTGAGACTTCCTTACAATGTTGATCTAGAAGCTTAAGCACTGATAGCAGTTTCACAGATGGAGAGCGGGCCGCTTCCAACATGTGGTTCTCGACTAAGCGCCGCGCGTATCCGTTTTAGGAATGTGCAGAAGCGTCACGGATTGAGGGCGGGTCGTGTTCAAAAGGTGGTTCTCAATTTGGCGTAAAGAATTGCAAGAGCTTCGCGGATTGAGGGCATGTCGTGTTCAAAAAGTGGTTATCGTTTTCGCGCCGCGCACAGTCGTTTTTAATATTTGCAAGAGCTTCCCAGATTGATGGCGGCCCGTTTTCAAAATGTAGCTCTCGCCTCATCGCCGCGCACACTCGCCTTAAGAAGTTGCAGGAGTTTCACGGTGTCTCATGGTTAACATTCCAGAATGGTTGTCGTTGGAGCGATTCAGGATTGTCAGGGCGCAACAGTCAATGTGGTTCGCGGTGTTGAAGTCCGAGGAATTGCGTTCTGGGGCGATTCAGGATCGTCAATGCGCATCAGTCAGATTGACTCGTGGCGTTGAAGTCCCGAGGAGGGTGTTTTGGCACGCGTCTGGATTTTCACACGGTTGTCCCCCAACGGCGCATTTCTTTCAGTGGAGATGAACGCTTGCAGGGGCCCATGAAGAGGGAGCTTGGAGGGAGGTTGTATTCCAACATGGTTGATGAGTCTTGGGTTTACATTCGTCCTCGTCCTCCTCTTCCTCCTCCTCCTTCTCCTGAATGCTTGAATTTCGGATGCAACGTCTGAGAGGTACAAAGTTGTTTTTGCTCTGGTCCGAAATCTGGCTTAATCCGGCTTGATCCAGCTTAATCCCGCTTAATCCGGACTCCGGGTTAATCCACCCTAATCCCGTTTAGTCCGCGGCCTCATCCGACGTAACAGCCCCCCAACGGGGTTCAATTCCCTTGCATCTTTCCGACGAAGACCTCCCAGCAGTTGCTTCTTAATTGAATGCCCGATGGCATACATGTCGTACTGACGTTGCCATCCCCCCCAAGGGCTGGTCGGCCCTTGGGGGTGATCAAACCAAGAGCCAAGAAACTGCTGGAGCGTCGCTCCAGGAGTCGCCTGCTGGTGGGAGATGCAATTTACATGCAGGAAGCGACAAAGTGGCAGTCCAGGATGTCCCTGGTGCGGGTCCGCTCTGACCCTGACCCCCCCCCCTCTTCCCATTCCCCCTACTACTCCGACTGGTTGCACGTGCGTGCATTTTCCCGCCAATCCTCCTCCTCCTCCTCCTCCTCCACCTCCTCCACCTCCTCCTCCTACCACCTCCTCCCTCTTCCTCTTCCATCACCTCCACCCTCCTCCACCTCAACCACCTCTTCCTTCTCCTACCTACCATCCTCCCCTCCTCCCTCCACCTCTCCTCCTCCTCCTCCTCCCGCCCTCTTCCCCTCTCCTCCTCCTTCTCCTCCACCTCTACTTCCTCTCTCAACCCCCCGTCCCTCCCGTCCTCCGTCCATGCTCCCTCTGTCCCCTCCGTCCCTTCTCCCCTCCATACCCCCCCGTCCCACCCCCCGCCCCCCCCCCCGTCCCTCCTCCCTTCCGTCCCTCCGTCCCTCGCCGCCCGCCTGCCGCTCAGCCGTCCACTCGCAGACGCTCGCGGAGGCCCCCCCCCCTGACAAGGGGCGCGCGAGCGAGAGAATGGAGTTGGCGGCGCTTGTCGCACCGCCCACTGGAGTCCGACAAGGACCCCGAGGGCAGGGGGAGGAGGAGGAGGAGGAGGAGGAGGAGGAGGAGGAGGAGGAGGAGGAGGAGGAGGAGGAGGAGGAGGAGGAGGAGGAGGAGGAGGCAGACGAGTTCAGAGGAAGGATAAGGCCGGAGGGGAAAGCCGCGGCGGGGAGGAGGAAGAGGAGGAGGAGGAGGAAACGAGGAGGAGGAGGAGGAAGAAGACGAAGAGGAGGTGGAGGAGCAGGCAGGAGGAGGTCGTCCTTGTTGCACGGGGGGCGGTCTTCTGCCCGGCAGCCGACGGCCCCCGCCCGCGCCGGGAGGAGCCGCGAGGCACGAGGCGCTCGAGTCCGGCGAGGCGGGCCGCCCCCCCCCAGGATTACATCCACGCGCGCGTTGACGCGTGAGCACGCGTTCCCCCCAGACTGCAGGTACCCCACCCCCGGACTACAGGGACACTGCCCCCCTGGCCTGTATAGGTGCCCCGCCCCGGACTGCTGGTACCCCCCCCCCCGCCCCCGGACCACAGGTGCCCCTCCTCCGGGCTGCAGGTACCCTCCCCGGACTGCAGGTGCCCCCAGAAGTGTATTGAGGGACACAGAGCAGCTGCCCTGACACGCCCGTCTTGAAACGTAGCACGTGCCGTGCTCCAAACGTCCTTGTTGACACGTTGCGTGTTGGCTCACCGTATTGGCCCACGTATTGGCGAGCGTATCGCGCCAGGCCCGCGTATTGAGTCTGCGTGTGGAGCTCCGTGTCAGCACGCTGCGGGCTGCGTGCTGCGTGCCGAGACAGCCACCGCCCTGGACAGAAGCATAACGAAAGGTGCTCTGGTTTCGGCCTCGGGGCCCTCACTGGGCCTCGGGGCCGTCAAAAACTGCTCGGGATGAGACAGCGGCCCCGGGGAGTGGGTCGAGACTTTTGGGAGTCGATGTCGGAATCATGACGTCGTGGGAGGAGGAGGAGGAGGAGGAGGAGGAGGAGGACGAGGAGGCCTGGGTCTCGAGTCCAGGCCTCCCGGATGGGATCCGAGCAGCTGGGGTCCGAGGATCGCGCCGCATCGCCTAGGCATCGGCGAGGCGGCTCCATGTGGAGCCCTGCGCCCTCCACGCCGACGGCGCCGATGCATCGTCGATCTTAGTTGCCTTCATATGCCCGTTTTGATACGCAACACGTGCCGTGTTCAAAACGTCCGTGTCAATACGTTGCGTGTTGGCTCAACGTATTGGCCCACGTTTTGGCGAACGTATCGCGTCAGACCTACGTTTTCAGCCTACGCGTTGAGCTCCGTATCAATACGCTACGTGTTGCGTGTTGCGTATCGGGGCAGCTAAGTCGGCGATGCGGCGCGATTTTCCGACCTCACCCGCTCGGGCCCCATCTTGGAGGCTCCTGAAAGCGTGGACGGAGGCCGAAAGCAGTTCATGTCCACTTCGGCGTTGCCGCGGACGGTGCCTGCTTGAGGCAGACAGTCGCCCGCCCAGCAGCGGCCGCTGTCGTCAGCCACGCGCAGAAGGGGGGTAGGGGGAGAGAGGGGGAGGCTTCTTAGAAGCACCCCGGCTTCGTAGAAGGCGCGGTCCTTCTCTATAGATGTAGGGATTGCGCCTTCTACGAAGCAGCCTCCTTCTAAGAAGCCTTCCCCCCTACCCCTGCATGCCTCTACCCCCTTGTGCGCGCCGCCAAAGAAGGCCAAAACACCACGTCTGATGTTTGTGGCAGTCACCTTCTGATGTGGATTCCTGGCGCTTTCGTAAGTTAATGGCGGATCTCTCGCCTCGAGATACCTTCCAGCAGCTTTTCCAGCAGCTGCGCTTCGCCGAGGGCGCTCTGGGGGTGCCCAGATCGTACCAAGCGGCCGCCGGAGGCCCGAGTGAAGGCCCGCAACTTTGACCCCTCGCGTCGTGTCTCGCGCAGGGAGAAAATCACGACGACGGAGGGCCCCTGCAGTTAATCTGGCCTCGCGGGGACCGTTCGCGGTGTCTTGGTGCCGCCAGAAGACGGCTCGGGGTGGAACGTCGGTCCCTGGGAGGCTGTCCAGACCTCTGGGGAGACACGTTGCGAGCGCCGAGTGCCTGGTGACGGCGGCGGCGGCAGTGGCAGGGGCGGCAATGGCA
>CAUYUJ010022553.1:0-2500 GCA_963575745.1 Prorocentrum cordatum
AACAAACCGCAGTCGCCGACGGCTCGGACCCCGGTGGTCGCCGCGGGCGCGCCGGCCTGGTCGCGCCGACAACTGACTACCTACCAGACCACCCCAACCCAACCCGAAGACCCGAGCTTGACCCGAATTTCGGGTTGGGGGGGGGGGTACGCGTTCCATGTGTTTTTTCAATGTTCCCCGAACCCCCCCCCCACTAGAAATGGAGTGCAAATCGAGGCCTTCGGGTCGGGTTGGGGTGGTTTGGTGGGTGGTGAACAACGGCGGCGAGAAAGCAAATCAGCAGAGCTCTGCGCGTCACGGCCGTCACTCGCTCGCGCGTGCGAGCTCCCACCGGCCTGGCCTCAGCAGCGGGCGACAACCGACGCGTGGTTGCCGAGCTCGGCCGCTCGCCCACCCAGCACCACGGCAAAGGGCGGGGGCTGGTTCGGAGCGGCCGCGCCAAGAAGCTCGGCGGCTGAACGATCCGTGCCCCCGCCCACCGCGCGCGATTGCGCAATTCGGCGACGCTCACCTTGCCGAACAGCATGGTGCTTGACGCCTCGGGGCCTCCGAGAAGCGCCGGGTCTTGTGTCCAAGGCGCAGCGGGCATGGCGAATACGGAAAATAGAACGTATGACATAGCACGTAGACCCATGCGGTATCGTTCAGTTTCTTCTGTGCACCTACGGATACCTGCGCTTGAAATTGTCAGAGATATGGGCGCCCTCGCCCAAGCCCTCATTTCATGTTGCTCATTCGATGTTGCTCCCATCGCGCTTAAGGATCAGATCACAGAAATAATTTCGAGCGCCCGGGAAAGTGCCGAACGAGTGTCGAGAGAGCGTCGAAACAGTGTCGGGCGAGTGTCTCCGACACGTGAAATCCCCCAGGTTTCGGTGCTTTTTTGGTGCTCGAGATTCTTCCTGGTGGTCAAGGCGAAAGTAAGCTGGAACATCATAGCTCTCATTCTCCGCGCAGCCGTTTCGGCCCCGGCGCGGGCGCGCCCCCCGAGCGCGGCCCGAGCGGGCGGAGGGGGGCCCGCGAGGGGGCCCGGAGGCCGCGATGGGAGCGGCGAGGGGGGCCGCGAGGGGGGCCGCGGGGGGGGGGCGCGGGGAGGCCGCGAGGAGGCCGGGAGGAGGGGGAAGGACGGAGGGGCGGGACGCAGGGGGGCGGGGGAGGATGTGGCGACACCAGGGCGCCCGGGGATTTCTGGCTTGGAGCTCGGCCTCCTCCTCCTCCTCCTCCTCCTCCTCCTCCTCCTCCTCCTCCTCCTCCTCCTCCTCCTCTACCTACGGTGGTGGTGGTGAAACATGAGGGCCCCGCAAAAGCGCGCAGACACGCGTGGGGCGCGGGCCCCTCGGCCGCCTCCCGGCCTCCTCGCAGCGGGGAGGCCGGCCGGGGGAGGCGAGGAATGTTGCAAGGAAAGTTCCACCAGAGGACGCGTCGGCACCATTGAGTTAGGAGGCAACTACTGGGAGGTTTCTTCGCCGGAAGGACTAGGGAGGATTAAGCCCCATTGGGGGGCTGTTGCGCCAGAGTGGGCCTCGGATCAAGCGGGATTCAGCCGGATTAAGCGGGATTAAGCGGGAGTGCGCGGGATTCAGCAGGATTAAGCGGGACTAAGCCGGACTAGGCGGGATTTCGGACCAGGGCTAAATCAGAATTTGACCTCCCAGGCGTTGCATCCGAAATTGGGAGAAGCACCTGGGAGACACATCAGAACGCTCGCGAGCGCGCGTGGACTACAAGCCGAAGCCCTCGCGGCGGCCAGCAGGCGAGGGGGGGAGAGGACGGAGGTCGAAGAGGACCATGAGGAGAAGAATGAACCTGAGGGTCATGAGGATCACGATGATGAGGACAATGTCCTCCCGTTCCCCCAGTTTTCCGCCACCGCCGCCGCCCCACGCAAGGATGCAGCCTGGCACGCAGGACCCAAATGCACGCCACGCAGCAGGGGGAAACAAGCAGCTTCGCCAACCACACTCGCACGAAAGCAATACGCAAGTATCGCAAGGTATAGCCGGCTGCAACCGCTTTGGCAGCGACGGTGGCGACAGAGGGGGCCAAAGCAGGCGGCACGACAGCAGAGGAGACACCATAATATCCCAACGCATCACAACTCGCACCCGTGTCTCCCAAAGAGAGGGGACAAACAGAAACAGAAACACTTGCATCGTCACGGCGACAGCTGCGTGCACGAGAACAGCAAACATCAGCAGAGAACACGAGATAAACAGCGTGCGCCGGACGAAAGTTCAGAGGAAGACGCGCGCGCAGGCCGATGGGCGCGAGACTCACGACACGGCGCATGGACAACTTAGATGCTCATTGCGTGCGCCAGGCTGAGAAAACTGTTTGGCTGCGAGCTTCAACCTGGGGCCAAACTTACGGTCTACAGTCTGCCACGCCCGCCTGCGCCAGCTTGGGCCTACCTGCGCAGGCTGCCTTCTGAGTCGAGGGGGGTTCGCGAACCAACTCCACTGCAGCCTGGGGACCGGTCAAGCGTCGGCGCCAGAGCCGC
>CAUYUJ010022553.1:7500-60000 GCA_963575745.1 Prorocentrum cordatum
CTCTCCGACCATGTAGGGGTTCTCTGGTGGCCCCCTCGGGGTTCCTGGGTACTCTCTTGGGCCGTGATGGAGCTCCCTTATGCTGCTTGAAGCTCTCTTCAGGCCGTCTCGGGGCCCTTTTGAGGGCCTCTTGAGCTGTCTGGGGCTTACTGGGCCGTCGCGGCCGCTGGTAGGACTGATAAGCAAATTCGCCGACCCGGTCGGCGTGTGCGAGGGGCTTCCTCATCCGTTCCTCGCCGCCCCCCCTTCTTCCTTCCCCCTTTTTTCTTTTTGGGCCGTACCCTCCTGCCGTCATGCCGTTGTCGATTCGAAGGGAAGCCCCTTCCCTTCGATCCCTTCCCCAGAGGGGGGGGGTCCCGGGGGGGTGGGTGGGGTGGGGTGGGGTGGGGTGGGGGGGGCAGATTCGTTTTTCCTCGGGCGGCCTCGAAACCTCGAAAACACTCCAAATGAGGTCCGAATGCCCAAGATGGCCCCCGAGACGGCCCAAGAGTGCCCCGAGTCGCCCAAAGATCGGCCGAAGACGCCCAAGATAGCCCCAAGACCGTCCAAGAAGCCTCCAAGACGTCCCAGGCCCCCTCCAAGAGCACCCCCAAGAAGGGCCCAAGAGGCCACACTCACTACTTTTCCATCGGAACTTACATTTCTAGCATATACGAAGTTTCGGCCTTCACGGCGTCACAGACAGCTTCGTCTTCAGGGTCGGCGGCACCGGCCGTGAGGCCTTCGCAATATATATATATATATATATATATATATATATATAAAATATACGTTGTTCCATCGGAAATGCTTGATTTTTGCCTTTGGAGGGCCTTCTCGGCGGCCTTTTGGGTCGTCTTGAATGCCTTTGTGGCCGTCTAAGAGCAGTCTTGGGCTGTCTTCGAGCGCTCGTGGCCCGTCCAGAAGCCATCTCAGTACGCTCTTCAGTCACCTTCCAGACAACCTGGGGCGCATTGGGCGCTTCTTGGGCCAGCTTGGGAGCCTCTGTGGGGGCCCGGGGGCCCTTCTGAACTTCCCTGGAGCCCTCAATGCCCCCCTGGCCCCCCATGCGAACCAGAAGTCACAGTTGTGGGCCCTCCCCTGGCCTGCTCCGATATATATATATATATATATATATATATAAATATAAATATATGTACACACACATACATACATACATACATACATACATACATACATACATACATACATACATAAATACATGGTCCCGGGCTGCGGGCCCACGGGCCCCCCCCCCAGATGGTATGGTCCCAGGATTCCTCGGCCCCGCCCCCCCCAGATGGTATGGTCCCAGAGACGACGACGACGACGACGACGACGACGACGACGACGACGACGACGGCGGCGGCGACTACGACGACGGCGACGACGACGACGACGACCACGACGACGACGACGACGACGGCTGCGGCGGCGACGCCGGCGACGGCGGCGGCGACGACGATGACGACGATGACGACGATGACGACGGCGACGACGACGATGACGACGATGACGACGACGACGACGACGACGAGGACGACGAGGACGACGAGGACGACGACGACGACGACGACCTCTGAACCACCACAGCACCACACCACATCCACAGGGGGGGGGGAGGAGGGCACCGCAGCGCAGCACCACGCCACGCCCACCTCTGAACCACCACAGCACCACACCACATCCACAGGGGTGGGGGGGGGGAACCGCAGCGCAGCACCACGCCACGCCCACAGGGGGGGGCGGGGGGGACCATCGCGCGGGGGCCAGGGGGCCCAATGGCATCAGCATTGGGGGGGGCCCAAGCCCTGGATTATACATACATGCATACATACATACATACCTACCTACCTACCTACCTGCCTGCCTACCTACCTACCTACCTACCTACCTACGTACGTACGTACGTACCTACCTACCTACCTACCTACCTACCTACCTACCTACCTACCTATCTACCTACCTACCTACCTACCTACCTACCTACCTACCTACCTACCTACGTACATACATACATACATACATACATACATACATACATACATCCATCCATCCATCCATCCATCCATCCATCCCATCATACATACCATACATACATACATACATACATTACATACATACATACATACATACATACATACATACATACATACATACATACATACACACACACATACATACATACATACATACATACATACATACATACATACATACATACATACATACATACATACATACATACATACATACCACATACATACAGAAGAGGGGTCGGCACACCTTGCGATCTACGTGCAACAACGGGTCCCGGTTTAGGTGAGTGGGGGCTTCTGCATCGGAAGCAACACATGGCGTGCAGGAGCTGAGAAGACGCACGGGCAGGGTTGCCACACATTGCAATTTGGTTTACTATGAGAATGATGCAGTTTAGAATCCCGAACGCTGCCGCTTTGGTCTGTTTACACGAAAGGGGTTGCCACGCCTTCTGGTGTCCCTGGGCCCGTGGAGCTGCGGGTGGGGTGGCGAAACCGAGGCTGCCACACCCTGCGATGTGCTGAACGGGAACATGCTCAGCTTGTTCCGAAGAAGATTGCCAATCTGGTGTCTGCGCAACAGGGGTTGCCACTCCCCTGCGAGCTGCTCGCCACTGGAGCGGGCGCGGCTGAGGAGGTGGACGAGCGCTGCGACAGAAGGGCCCCGGTGGCTGGGCGCCGCGGCGCACGGCAGTGGCAAGCCAAACGACCACGGACAAGAGGAATGGGAGGAGGAGGAGCAGGGGGAGGGGGAGGGGGAGGAGGAGGAGGAGGAGGAGGAGGAGGAGGAGGAGGAGGAGGAGGAGGAGCAGGAGGAGGAGGGAGAGGAAAAATAATGCACACGCACACACGCACATACTGCACACCGCCCCCCCGCGCCACGCAGGGGCGGGGCGGTGGCGCCTCGGCGGGAGGTCTGAGGGGAGAAACATGAGGAGGGAAACGGAGACTGGGAAATCGGCGGGCCAACGGGCCAGATTACCGGCCTGGAACACATCCCTGTCCCTGTGCTGGGCACCTCCTCATCACGATGCCAATCTCAGGGATTCCCTGATGTTTTGAGGGCGAATCCCTAGGATGGTCATCGCCTTTTGGCGCGTCAATCTTAGGGGTATGGATACGTTCGAGGCTGGTAACCAAAGGCGTGCTTAGGTCTAGTTCGCGTGCGCGAAGCGGCCCGTGGGTGTCACCGAGCGAGCAACACCCTGGGCGCAGCCTGTCGAAAAGCACCCCAGGCCCGGGCGAAAAGTACCCCAGGGCGCAGCCCGCGCGAGGCCTCTCCGAGAGGCGTGTTGTCCACGATGATGTTTGGCCCCGAAAATGCCACAGGAAGCCATCGAAAGGCCTCCTCCTCGAAGCCGTCGAGAGGCCTCCTCCTCATCCTCATCCTCCCCTCTTCCTCCCCCTGCTCCTCCTCATCCTTGTGGCTCGCCATAATCACGCGAACACATAGCACCAGTGATGCAAGATGGGCTGGCGGAGTGAGCGAAGCGATTAACAGAAGAAATGTAAGCACGATGCCCACCAGCCGATTTGTTGCACTAGATGTGGAGGGAAAGAGAAGGACGAGAAGAGGAGGAGGATAGCTGCTGGGAGTGGAATGCAATAGCGGGGTCGCACTCGAGCGCAGGTGGGGTTGCCACACCTTGCGATATGTGTACCAGGGGCCCCCAGGAAGCCTGAGGCCACAGGAGGCCCCAGGCGGCAGGCGGCCTCAGGAGGCCCCAGGAGACCCCCGGAGGCTGGAGGAGGCCCCAGGAGGCTCCAGGAGGCTCCAAGAGGCTCCAGGAGGCCGCAGGAGGCCCCAAGAAGTCCCAGGAGGTTCCGGGAGGCCCCCAGGAGGCTCCGAGGCGGGGTCTGGGGTACCTGAAGGTACGTCGGGGCTCGATTTTGGTAGGATGTCTCAGGCGAAACCGCTTTTCTCTGAGAATCGGAGTCAGAACCTTTGAAATTACAATGTATTTTTGAATGTTGTATGTTAGAATGTTGGAATTCCTATGTGTTTTTGGACCCTGGCGTCACGATCTGTGTGAGGGGTGCCACCGATTTTCAAAATTCCGAGGATGTCCCTAGCGAAACGGCCAGAACAATCGCGGACGCCGCCTTCAATTAATCGGTTCTGAGCTCTACTCCCTCGGAGAGGTGCGTATGAGAATATGTATACACCGCGCGCGCTTCGCGCGCGCTCAAGTTCTAGCTACGCTTGATAATCCGAAAGCCCTTATAACGGCGACGAGGCGACGATCGAAAGCAGTGCCCCGGCACTGCTTTGAACGCGTTCAAAGCAGTGCCCCGGCACTGCTTTGAACGTATGATATGATGATATGATGATGATTATGATTGATGATGATGATGATTTTTCCAGCGTACACTGTCCGCAACTGCGGCAATCAACATCATGCTCCACTTGCCCGCAACTGCGGCCATCACCAACGCTGCCCCTCGAAGCTCCACGGAGGGCGCTCGGCAGGTCGCCCGCTCGAGCCCCACTCGACTTCACGCTGAGGAGGCGAGCCCTCAGGGGCATTGTCCGCAACTGCGGCATGATCAGAGGGCCACCACTGCGCGCCATCAGCGCCCCATTCGCTCGAGCTCCAGTCCCACCAGGACCAGCCCAGCCATCTCGTGGCGGGACTGCGCGCCTCCCATGCGCCGCTGCCGCTGGCGTCCCAGGACCCAGCCGCCACTGCGGCACAAGAAGGGGTCGCATCGTCGCCGTTGGCAGCTTGCGGCGGTGGCGTGTTCCCAGCTCGCTCAGCCCCAGCGTCTCTCCCCGCAACTGCGGTTCCCATCTGGGGTCGGACGCCCTTCCCCGCAACTGCGGTGTCCGCGTAGCTGCCCTTCTTGCCGCCCTTCTTGCCGCCCTTCCTGCCGCCCTTCCTGCGTTCCAACCTCGCGGCGAGTCTTTCAGGTGACCTGCGGCACGTATTGTGCGTGAAAGCCACCAGAGGGAAGTGCGCTCCGTGCCTCGCCCTGCCGAAGGCGCCATGCCATATCTTGTCGTCGAGGTTGCCCTGCTTCACTCTGAAGGGATGGCGCACCCAATCGTCGCGTTCCCTGCGCGCCATCCTTTGCTCGAACTCCGCAACTGCGGTCAAGGATTCGCCAGATGGCGTCAGGAAGGCGCGCATCTTGTTTTCAACGGGCTCAGCCTTGGGCACGTAAGTCTGAAGCATCTTCCCAGGGCCATTCGTGTAGTCGAAGACAGGGAAAGACGGATCATGCTGGGTCGTCAAGAATCCGCCCTCACGGTCGTGCAGAACACTCAGGCCATGGTGAAGCTTGTACTGCCCAGGACAGCTTATGAACAAAATCGCCATGCTGTCTGCCCTGGGCTGGCCGCCTGCTGTCTTCCAGGGGGTCCACGCGGCGACGTCCACAGTCAGGCCGCAATTGCGGCACCAGGACACAAGCTGGAACATGCACATGTTGAAGTCCCCCATGCAGACCTTCACGTCCCATTCCCTGACGTAGGCGACGAACCAGTTGTAGAACTCATGGAGCTTCGTGACGCCCCAGTCTTGGTTGGCCAAGCTGTGGTGGACGTGCACCGCCATGACGTTGAAGGAGCCCCCCAAATGGGTCACGGCCTGGTCCAGGTGGACGCGCACCACCATCGCCCTGGAGTACTTGTTGTGCAGCTTTGGCGCAGGAGCCTCCGCAACTGCGGACGGTTTCTTCTTCTTCTTCGTTTTGGACTTCTCCTGCTTGTGGAAGAGTCTCGCAAAGTCTACGTGTTCAATGTGGCCGCCACTGCGGTCCCTCATGCCAACAAGGAGGGTCCCTGATGGCTCGCCGCCCTTAACGCACAGGTAGTTGTATTGAGTCCGACTCCGAAACCTATCGTCCGCAACTGCGGCTGCACTGTCCCTCGCGTCGTGCTCCCCACTGAGTACCGCGCAGGTCTCGTCGTCGCACTCGCAGAGGGCGATGATCTGGGCAGGGTTCGCGCGGAGCTGCGCCCACTCGTCCGCGCGTTGCGTGGGTCTAGCTGCAGTCCCTCCGAAGTTGGCCACGTAGAAGCCGACCCGTCCCGCTTCGAACTCCGTTTTCTCCTCCCATGCGTCGACAAGAGCTCTTTGTTTTTCCGACAGATTGCTTGTCTCGATGATGGGCACCCGTTTCCAGGGTCTCCGCGACGACAACACTCTCGGCATGTAGGAGTCATGTGCTGCCGCAACTGCGGCTCCCGCACCTCCCCGGGACTCAGCCTCGTCAGCGGAGGCAGCCGAGGACGCGACGGTGCTGTCGCCATCTTGCGTCCGCTGGTCGTCGTCATCATCCGCAACTGCGGCTTCCTCGTCTTTGCCTCCCTCCTCCTCCTCAGCGTTGTGGATGAACACCGTTCTGGCGAATCGAGGTCCACGGTCCATACTCCCTGAGGATGCGCTCGGGCGCGCGGGCGGCCACATGCTTGCGTCTTCGCGTGCGCCACCTCGAGCCACGGTGGCTACGGAAATGGATCGTGAATGGGCATGGGGTCGGATGGAGGGAGGAGACAAAGAGGATTCGAGGAGTGGCAGAAGGAGGGCGAGGACTCAAAGGAACCGAAAGAACAACAAATGGACTGGCGGAGAAGCAGAAGGAGGGCGACGATTGCAAGGGACTGTGAAAGGATTATTTTCACAGCAGCAGGAAGACCGCAACTGCGGTTTTGCCTCATCTCCTGCCCGCGCGGGAGCCGCTTGGAAAAACAACTTCCCTCTGGACTTCCTGTGGGTCCGCAACTGCGGCCTGCATCACGCTAGGGCTGGGATTACCAGCGCCATTTGCCCTCCCAGGGTTCTCACTGTTTCCGAATGCACGAACTGCGACAGCGCCGAACGGTTCCCAGACGCCGCGTCGTTCGCGACTTTTTGCAGCCACCCAGCAAACGTGAGCGGCCATTGCTCCTTGTGCTGCTTGCACATCTCCTCGTCCCAATGCGTCTTGAACCATGCCCACTCCCCCCTCTGCTCGTCTGAGAGGACGCCTTTTCCGCGAGCCAGGCGATCCAGAGCTGCCATCCTGTTTTTCTTGATCTTGAACTCCTCGGGATTCCACTGCGCTAGGGCGTGTTTGTTAGCCAAAGCCGTTTCCACCGCAACTGCGGCCTCCTTCTTTGCCCTCAAGGCGGCCTCGGCCTCTCGAATCTGCTTCTTGAGATCGTGCAACGCCTTCGTCCTGTCGTTCGCTTCCAGAGCCAGGCGCCGCTTTTTCGCCACCACTGCGGCTTCGTGGTCTCGCTGGGCAGTCAACGCTCGTAGGACCTCGTTGTCCTCCCGCGCCAGCTCTCTCAACCGCTTCTTTTGTTTGTGTCGTTGCTGTCGGCAATCCTGCGCTAGTTTCTCCATGCCCACTTGGCGCAGCATATCTTCCGCCTCGCGGAGCGTTTCTGCCAAGGACGTCGCCACTGCCACCTGCTCGGCCGCCTCTGCGTCGACCACGCAGTCCATGGATACCGAGGATCCTTGAGGCCCAGGTGCCGCAACTGCGGCATCGCACTGTTCCGCAAGAGCCTCGGCCCACGAGGCCTCCTCTTGCTCTTCGTCCTCCTCGTGCTCCTCGTGCACCTCCTCCTCCTCCTCCTCCCCGCCCTCCTCATCGCCCTCCTCGTGGCCTGGCTCCTGGCCTAGCGCTTCGTCGCCGAGCTTCTCCAACACGGAATCTGTGGCGTCGTGTTTCTCGTATTCGTGTATGAGACGCAGCACGTCATTGTAGGACCATTTCAAACGTTTCTGCTCGCATTCTTCCCTCACCTCCGCGACTGCGGTGTCCACTTTTGCTCGCAGCCCCCCTGCTTCCCAGAGTTCCGCCGCCTCTCGGCAAATCTCGAGATCTCCTGACTTGTCGAAGGGCGCTCGAATTCCCACTTTCAGGAAACCTTTCGCGGCGTCCAAGTGCAACTGCACATTCTCCAACACTGACAGCATCAAGTCGGCGCAATCGGAACGCCGCAACTGCGGCACGTGCTTCCCCAACGCCATTTGCTGCACCAGCGCTTTGGTCTCGAGGGCAATGTACCGGCGCTTCACGTGCTGGTTCAAGTCCGTGTCCACGGGCTGCGCAACTGCGGTCGCCCCCCCGCCGTGAATGATCAGCACGTAGCCGCGCTGCCAGGCGAGTCTCCGCACAGCGTCTGCTTTGTGCGGGGAATGGTCGTCGGCCATGAGGATGCGCCACTTTCCCCGCAACTGCGGGTCGTCGGGCCAGGCCCGCAAGTGCCGCTGCAAGAATGATACAACGTCGTCTGCGCGGTAGGACCCCTTCTCGGACGTCGCCGTGCTCACCCAAGACGGATAGCCGCGACTGCGGGCATGTGCGGCCAAGCCCTCAGCGATGACAGATCCCCCCTTGAACATTAGCTCCGCCGGCGGTGGTCCGCAACTGCGGATGTCCTCCGCGTCGCTCGACACCGTCAGGTTCGCTGTCCACCGAGCCCTGCTGTCGTCATGCGCCTCGACAAGCGGGACAATGCCACCCTTCACAGCCAAGGTCGGCTTCGAGGCCGACGACGACTCGTGCTTCGCCTTCGTAACCAGCAGGGATTGGGAGAACCTGGCCAACATCTTGGGCCTCTCCTCCGCAACTGCGGTTCGCTTGGCCACCGCCTTCCAGTCCACGGAGTACCTCATGTGGGACCACCACTCGTACAGAGCGGCTTCCAGCCATGGAGCCTTGTTCGGGCGCCCTTGGTTGCCCCGCGCGCGGCGTCGGCCATGCACGCCCGCCGTGCCATGTCCACCTTGTGTGCGCCAGTTTTGAAACCACTTGGAGACGGCCTGGCGCTGCTGGACGACCCCCATGCCCTTCGGCCACGTGAACCGCCCGCAAAAAGACGCGATTGAATTCCGTGGCAGAACGCCCTCGCCCATCCAACCACAACTGCGTGCGTGCGCCTCCAGTTCTTTGCAAACCAGTTCGCGGTCTCTGAGCATGTGCGGGCACACGCGCCGCTTCTGTTCCGCAACTTCGGGTTTTGGGCGTGCGCTGGCCAGTGCGTGCGCCCTGATCTGCTCCTCCTGCAACGCCTCGGGCATAGCCTCAGCCATGGCAAGCAATATACCCATGTCCTGCACGCCCGTCTGCCACTCTAACGCCGCCATGAGAGCGGGGCGTGGCGCGCTCGCCTCTCTCGGCGCCTCTGCTGGTTCGCCCTCGCCCTCGGAGTCGTGCAGGACCATGGGTCCAGCAGGGCCGCTGGCCCCGCAACTGCGGTACGCCCGCACCTCCTCCAAGGTTAGTTCCTGCGTGACAACGAGCATGTCGTGCAACCACGGTTCGTCCCAGCGGCGCACCCCGAAATCGTACAGTTCCTCCCGAAGCCATTTGCGCGTCTCGGCATTTTGCGGTTTCTGCAACATCATCGCCATAAGGTCAATGCCGCAGTTTCCATCGCAAACAGTCCCTAGGACCCATTGTCCCAGAGGACCGTAGAACCTGTTCAACGCGTCCGCCCCCTCAGAGCACACGCCACCCACCGCAACTGCGGCCACCCAGTGGCGCACCTCATGGAGAGGGTTCTCGGGAGTCACGGGCCTGAGTTCCACCGTTGTCCATTCCCCGAACAGATCCTCAGCAGCGGCGAGTACGCACGCCACGCCGTCGACGGCGCATGGCTCAGTGCACTTCTCCTTTGCCCAAGGCATGTAGAAGTCAAGGAGGTCCTTGCGGTTCTCGCCTTCCCACACGTAAGGTCGACGCCCGAACCGCAAGGCAAACAGCATGAAAGCTGAATACCCTATGTAGGAATTCTCGGACAGAATCTGCCTCAGGAGAGCCATCACGACGTCAGGCACCGTCGCCGCCACTGCGGCCTGGATCTTTGGCGCGTCTTCCACAGGTACACCTTTCTCTGGCGCCAGGGGTGGCGCCGCGACTCGTGGCCGCAAGGCGTCGCCAACAGGCGCCGCAACTCGTGCTGCAGCCTTTGGGTCTGGGCACGGGAAGAATGCGACCTGCGTCTTCGACCAGTTCTCTGGCAGCGGCCGCGCTGGTGGCAAGCGTGCTGGAAGTGGTGTGTCTTTGTCCGCTTCCACTCCCTCAGGAGCTTCAACCGCAATCGCGGTCTCCTGCGCAGCAGGCGGGTCTGGTGTTGCGTGCACTTGAGCTGGAGGAGCTGGAGGGACTGCTGCTGCGGGTGCTTCGGGCACAGGGGCTGCTGGAGGTTTGGGTTCTGCGGGTGCTTCTGGTGCTGGAGCTGCGTGTCCTTCTTGCGCAGGAGCTGCGAGTTCTGCTGGTGTTGCTGGTGCTATGTGTGCAGGGGCCGAGGGAGCCGCAACTGCGGTGCCGCCTGGAGCCGCAACTGCGGGGGGTGGCGTCGCGCCCGGTCGCCAAGCAGACGGCCGCAAATGAAAGCGAGGCGGCTCAACAAGGCCGTACTGCGACGCGGGCCACTTCGCTAGGCACGGAAAATCCGCACATGCGTGCACCTTTATCTTCTTGGGGCACGGAACGCCGCTACTGCGGCCCAAGATGTTGGCGAGCCCAGTGGTGCCATACTTCGTTTTCCTCGGTGCGCAGCCGCTGTCGTAATGGAGCCACTCCACCTCGAAATGCGTTCCGTCCTCCTCGCCATACCATGTCCGCCCCACGGGAACATCCATGAGCGGTCGCGTGGCGAACGACTCGGGCCGGGCACTCGGCTGCGGGCTACAGAACTAGGAAGAGGGAGGGGAGGAGGGAGGAGCAACTGAAGACGATGCGGAGGGGCGAAGAAGGAGGTACTTTTCAACAACGCCCGCGCGGAAGCCCCAATCATCGCGCGCACAGGGTTTCGATGCTTCACTCCATGCTTCTCTAAGAAAAACGCTCGCCCACACAAGTTGGCGCACTAAGGCGTGCACCCGTGGAACACCCTAAACCTTCCGCCTGCCTCCTCACACCGCCTCGCCCTCCGCGTGTTCACGCGCACCCAGCCACCCCGCAACTGCGGGCACTCAGTAGCCCCACCGCAACTGCGGCCCATACGGCTTCGGGCCTCAGTCGAACAGACTGGGGATTTGGAGCTCGAGGTAATCCAGAGCCGCTTGCTTGCGCTGGTGCTGCGTCATGCCCTCCCACTCGTAGTCGTAGCCCTTCACCGACTGCGCCGACTGCCACTTCTTCTTTGTAAGTTTCTTCACATCCATCTCGATCCTTTTGCCCTTGTTGGCACACTCTCGCGTGATGGTCGCGACCCAAGCGCCCTTGAAGTCCCAAACGACGGTGAAGCCAGAGCCGCTCCCCTGCGCCACGGGGGGGTCGACCTCCTTTTGCTTCGCCAGCGGGGTGGCAGGGTCAACCGCCGTTGCCCAGTCCCTGTCCGCCACTGCGGCCTCGCCCTTGTCGCCGTCGCCGATGTCGGGGACACCGCCGAGGCTCACGTCGTCCACGATCATGTCGATCAGCCACCCAAGGTCTGCAGCGTCCAGCCACAACGTCCTCCGCTTGAAGCTGGCCACCCGCACGTTTCGAACGGCCGTGTCGTGCGGAAACTTCATGGGGCTCTTTGCGGGCATCTGTACAGAGTGCACAGTGGCTATGGCCGACTCCACGGCCTCGCCCCTGGGCAGGCCAGTAGTCGCCGCACGCGTTCCAGTCTTCTGCTTCTTGGCGCTGGTCGGGGTCGCTGCCTGCTTCTTCGTGGCGTCCGTGGAGCTGACCAGGGCCGACATGGGGTCATCTGCTTCGTCCCCCGCGTCGCCGTCGCTCTCATCGTCCGCAACTGCGGCGCCGCCCTGCTTCGCGACTTCTTTCTTCAGCGCGTCCCAGGCCTTGGAGGCCTTCAAGGCCCCTGCGGTCGGTTTACCTTTGGCGCACACCTTGAGCAGCCAAGCCTTTTGCATGTTCACGTGCACGAAAGTTATCTCTCCGAGGGGCCATGCGTGGAGCACCTTGACATCCTTTTCGGGGATGGGGGTGGTCTGCGCAAGCCAACCTCCACGGATGCACAAGACCTTCTCAACGCACACAGGGCTCCATTCGCTCGAAGTCGGCATGTGTGCTACTGCGCTGGACACAGCCGCAACTGCGGGCAAGGCGGGGGTGCGGGCAGTGGGGCCGCGCGCGGTTGAGCCAGATGGCGAGCTGAACGCCTCCCTGGAGGGCCTCCCTCGGCCCCTGCGATCCTCGCGCCTCCCTGGAGGGCCTCCGCCCTCAGAATGCTTCAAAGCAGTGCCGGGGCACTGCTTTGAAGCACCTGGGTGCTTCAAAGCAGTGCCGCGGCACTGCTTTGAAGCATGCTTCAAAGCTGCTTTGAAAAAGCAGTGCCGCGGCACTGCTTTGAAGCATTCTGAGGGCGGAGGCCCTCCAGGGCCTCCGCCCTCAGCCCAGGGCCCTCCAGGCCCTCCAGGGCCTCCAGGGAGGCCCTCCAGGGCCTCCAGGGAGGCCCTCCAGGGCCTCCAGGGCCCTCCAGGGCCTCCAGGGCCCTCCAGGCCCTCCAGGGCGGAGGGGCCTCCAGGGAGGGAGGGAGGGAGTGAGGAAATGAGTAGTTTCGGCTTCCAACTTGGGAGGAAGGGGAGAAAGGAGGAGGAGAGAGGGAGGAAGTGGAGGAAGGGCGAGGGAGGAGAGGGAGAAGGGAGGGAGGAGGTCCGTTTCGAACCTCCGTGCTCGATCGTCAGCGGTCCGCTACTGCGGCATCAGCTAACAGAAGCAGTGACACTGCAAACTACACGAGCGCTCCGCAACAGCGGTCACGCGTGCGCCCCCCCCTTCGGCCTGTTGCCCGCAACTGCGGTCACGCGAGCAAGCCGCCCTGACTGCCGCCACTGCGGCTTCTTAATTAATTAGAGCGACATCTTCCCGCTTTCGTCGAACCCTTTCTTCGATTTCTTCGGCGCGGGCTGGCCCGAAGGCTTCCCTTTGGCCCTCTTGGCCGCGTCCGTCTTCCACGTCTCCTCGGCCGCCTTCTTCTTCGGTGCGGTTTTGGGTCTCGCCTCCCACAGGAGCTCTTCTCCTTTCTTCACGGCCGTGGTATTCACCAGCACAGGGACATTCACGGCGAGCACGACCCCGCCTGTCCCAGGCACGCACACCGCCAATTCTTTCGTCTCCAGCTCCATGTTGATGCGCGCAACTGCGCTTTCATTACGGCTGTTTCTCTGCTGGATCTCCTGTTCCGTGACTCTGTTGACTGCCCAGAAGACGTGCATTGTCTCTTGCGCATCCCACTTCCATGCTCTCAACCGCACATCGTGGTCAGCCACGTCGGCGGGCGTCTTGTCCGCAGGCGGCTTGAACTCGGGGTGCAAGTAGAAGGTCGTGGGCGTGGCCCCATTTGGATCTCCTTTCACCCAGACTTGCACGGCCACCCTCTCGGGGTGCGTGCTTGCGGCGTGCACCTTGGATGCCTTTGGGACGCACGGCCACAACTCGATGCATTTTTCGTCGTTTGCAGCGGTTGCCTTGACGGTGCGTTTCTCTGTGTCAGCGTCTTGCAACACCTCTACTTGCGCTTCCGCAACTGCGGACATGTGGCGCGCCCAAAGGCACAGCAACACTGCGCTGACCAAAGCAGGCTCCCGCCCCAGCTCCTTCGCTGCCGCTGAACGCCTCCATTCGGCGATTGGCAAAGGGAAGGATCCGCGTGGAATGGCCGTCGTGTCCCTGCTGCGCTGGTGGTTCGTTGGTAATTGCGTCGTGGGGTCAAAGGAAATGACCGTCGGCATCAACTCGTGCTCCTCTGCGGCGTCTTCCCCGGCGGGCTCAACGCGTTGAAATCGAACCAATCGGGCTTCCCGCCTCGGACTCCCACTTCGCCGAGGGCCTTCTCAAGGGCGTCCCGATTGGACTTCGGCTCCACCTTCCCCGTGGCCTCCGCGCAAGCGCGGAGGAGCGCCTGACGATGTCCTGGGATACTTCGTTCCTTGACGTGGGTGTCCTTCAGGTACTGCATGAAGCCGTCTGCGGTCAGTATGCACAGGTTCGCCTTGAACTCGATCGCCTTCTCAGGGCCCATGCCGTCGATGGCCTTGCTCAGCGTGAACAAGTACAAACGGAGAGCCGAGTTCATGTCGATGAGGAAGTCTCGGAACTCCTTCTTCTTCCACGATTGTTCTGGGTCAGGGCACCACACAGGAGTGTCAACGCCCCTCTTCCTCGCAGGCGCGTTCCTGTAGCATCGCATCACCACGGCAACCTTGACCCACGGCACTTCGTCGGGAAGCTCGCTGGCTGCCCCGAAGGCACCGAGCCGAAGGGCCCTTCTCCTGGAGTTCACGTAGACCTCGCAGAACTGGAGCAGCAAGGGGATGAACTGCGCTTTCGTGCTCCCGAGCCCAACAACGAACGAGAACAGCTCAATGAAGTCTGGGTCCTGAACGACTCGATCGAGTTCGTGCATGACGGAGAGCTTGACCTTTTCAAAGGCAACCTGATCCGCAACTGCGGCGTGCAGCTCCGCGTCAACAGCCTTGCACAGAACACGGAGCGCGGTGAGTTCAGTCGTTCGCAACGCAAAATCGGCTCCTTTATTGAGGGACTGGCTGATGAGCGAAGCACCAGTGGGTTCCTCGTCCATGATTTTCCAGCTAAGCACTTCCATGAGCATACCCCCCTGCACGAGTTTCTTAGCGACAGGGTCATGTTCCGCCACTGCGGCCATGTCGAGATTGCCGTCCTTATCGAGCACGCGCTTCAGCCTCGCGCTCTCGTCCTCCGTGAACTCCATGCCTTGGGGGATGGGCCACTTGGCTCCCAGGGCGCACGCCCGCAACACGAGGCACAAGTGGGAGTGCGAACACGTCCCATACGCAACGTCTGTTCCGCAACTGCGGTCGAAGCACGCAGCGAGGTGGCCGGTCGCTTTTTCCAGATTGTACTCTGTGTACGTCTGGAACTTCGGGTCCTCCTTTTTTCTCAGCACCAGCTCTTGTGCTGGGTACATCTGAACGCAGACACCTTCGTGGTCAGCTTCGGCTTGCGTGAATCCAGCCAGGAAGATTTTCACAGCGAGTTCCCGAACCCTTTCCTGCTGAGGGTAGTGCCCGCCTCGGTTGCCCGTGTGCGGGGCGAGCATGAGCACAGGGAGGCGCACCTTGTCCCCTGTCCTGAATCTAGACCTCAAGGCGTTGGCCCTCTGAAAGATCCCTTGCGTTCCGCCTGGAACTGCGGCTGTCTCGTCCGCCACTGCGGCTTTCTTGTCCGCCACTGCGGCATTATCTGTGCCGACGCTGTCGTTCATATCTGTGCCGACGCTGTCCGCCACTGCGGCCCGGAGCTCCGATATGGCGGACTATGGCACGACGTCCGTCGCTCAGGGTGGAGGCGTGTGTGCCAGGAGCCCAACGACCTGCTGAGCCGAATGCCTGCGGACGACTGAAGGCTCAGTTTTAATCCAAAATATCGGGCGAGAGCTTGGGGGGGGCGCAGGCTGGAGGAGGGAGGGGGGTGCAAGCTGGAGGAGGACGAGGAGGGGAAGGGGAAGGAGAGCTAGGACGGAGGTGGCGGGGGGATGCGGCCTGGAGGAGGACGAGGAGGGAGGAGGGAGGAGGGAGGAGGGAGGAGGGAGGAGGGAGGAGGGAGGAGGGACGACGACGACGACGACTGCTGACGACAGACGACAGACTTGACGACGACGACGACCGACGACGACTGCTGACGACAGACGACAGACGCGACGACGACGACGGCAGCGACGACGACGAGGACGGACGACGACGATGATGATGACCCAGCGCGCGCACACTTATTGCAAACTGCGGCTTCGCAACCGCGTGCTCTCCTATTATACGCAACCGCAACTGCGGCTTGGCAACCGCAACCCCGCAACTGCGGGCTATCCTACACCGCAACATGCACTCCATCGCTAATGGGATGCACTACGCAGGCAGCAGGCGCCCAGTAGTACCGAGCTCTGTTCCGCAACTGCGGCTCCTCGGTCTTGCCGCACTCACCGCTCGTCCGCAACTGCGGCAGATCGCGGCTCTTCGTGCTTCCGCTTGCTCGCCCGACTTGCGCGTCCGTGGCCGACGAAGACGATGTTTTGGTGGATGCCCTCGCACCAGTGCGTGCTGAAGGTCTTCTCGTTGAGCTCCTTCTGAATGACCTTGCCGATTGGGGGCAGCGCTGCCAAGCCGAGCTTTTCTCTGACTCCGCTACTGCGGTCAGGGTCATCCTCCCACTTGGGCATGTACTTCGCTGGGACCCAGCGCCGAGAGATGATGGAGTCGCTTGTTCGATGCATCCAATCAGGGAGCCACTGGGGATCGTTCTTCGACGGCCTCCCTGCAAAATCCAGGTTGTAGTCCGCAATGCGCACGTCGCACGGGCCAATGGGGAGGACGTAATTCGGATGCATGACGCGTGTGCCCTCCACAATGCCTCCGAACAGGGCGGGTCCAGCCCTGAACACCACCCCCACCGGGCAGGTGTAGCTGGCTCCGCAACTGCGGCCAAATGCTGCGAGCTGCTCAGGCGGGATGTCAAACAGGCCGCACAAGAACCGCACATCATTTTTATGGATGGAAGCAACCGCGTCCTTGAAGAAACCTGGCTGCCACGCTGTTTGTTCTGTTTGCGTGATCTTCTGTTGGAGACGTTCGGTGACTGCGTGTCTGGACACGACGGCAAAACGGATCACCGCGGCAGGATTCATGTCGGAGCCCTTCAGGCGAAAGCGCAGGATCGTGACGGCGTGGGTGGCCCCAACAACATGACCCGCAACTGCGGTCTCTGCGATGATGTGCGGGCGCACGAGCACCACGCCCGTGTCTCTGAACAGGGCAACCGTCGTCCAGTAAGGCTCCGCGGTGTTGTTTTTCAAAATGACAGCGTCTTCGACGGCAGTCCTGAGTCCAACGGGAACGTCGTAGCTGCAAGCGCCTTCGACGTTCCCCGTGCGGAACAGCTCGGGGTCCCATACGACGAAGACGACCGCCGCAGTTTGGTGCAAGATGCACCTGAAGACATCTTCCTTTGTTGCCACCTTCGTGATGACCACCACGTTGAACACCAAAGCGATGGTGGACGGAACCCGATTGCCGTCTGCTGTACGAAGGAATCCTTCGTTCCACTTGGGGCGTTCCCCAAAGTAGTTTATCCCTGGAGGGGACCTGGTCCGCTGCTTCTTCCGCGGTGCTCCCGCATCTTCCCGCAACTGCGGTTCCGACGGAGGCCCCGCGCGACCCCGCGACTGCGGTTCTGACAGCGGCGAGTCTTCCGTGGGAGGCGGCCTTTTCCTCGGCCGCGAATCGGCCGAGGCGGTTGTCTCGGCGGCTTTCTCCTGGGAGGCGGCCTCGTCTTCGGGTTGGGCGCCTCGTTTGGACTCGGCTGCGAGCAGCACGGCCGAGGGCGCGCTGCTCCCAGATGAGCCGCGCGCGGCACCTGGCTCGCCGGCCACCCCCGCAACTGCGGTCTCGGTGGCGGCTCCCGTCACTGCTGGTTGGTCCTGCTGCTTCGTCGGCGTCTGCGCCCGAGGCCCCCATTTTGCCTTGGGGGTCAAGTGCGCCCTGCGCAACTGCGCCTCTTCGCGCCTCCCACCAGCAGAGCTCCCACTCGCAGCGCTTATCGGCGGCGGCGGCCGATATTCCCGCGAGGAGCTAGACGACTGCGGGGAGGCCTCGCGCGGCGGTCGCTCGGGGCTTCCGCTACTGCGGTCCTCCGTCGGCTCCGCGACTGCGGCATCCGCGGCAGCCCCTTGCAGGCCGAACCTTTCCCGCAGTTGCTGCTTCAGCTCGGCGAACCGCTTGTCGACCTCGGCTTTGCGACCTGGGTCCATGGCGTGGCCGCGCGCGGCCCCCGTCCGACGGGGGAACTGCGGCCGGCTTGGGAGAGGAAGGACAACGAGGGAGACGGCGGGGATGAGGACGAGGAAGGCGAAGAGGAGGATGGAGAGGACGCGACGGAAGAGGATGGCGCGAAGAGCTCAGACGAGGGTGAAAGGAGCAAGGGGACTGCGACGAGGATGACGGGGCAGAAACGGAGGAGGAGGAATCAACAAAGTCCGCAACTGCGGCCCTCGGGGGGGACTGCGACGAGGACGACGGGAAATGACTCGGCCAACGGAGGCGGGCTACGGCCAACGGAAGGAACTGCGACGAGGAGGAAAGGCGGAGGGAGGAGACTGCGACGAGGACGACGGGGAAGGGGCGACGAGGACGACGAACAACTGCGGATCCATCTGTTTAAGTACCTGTCTCCGCAACTGCGGCCGCGCTAATTAACGTCACGAGTGCTTCAACGGAGGTGATGCGCGCCCGAAGCACCTAATTACAGCGGTCAGTCGTGGGAGCGCCGCAACTGCGGCCAAGCTGTATGAAGTCGCTAGAAGGCAGCGCCGCAACTGCGGCCGAAAGCGCGCATAGTGAGTCAAACGAGCGCGGCGTCACGCGATCGGTCCCCGCAACTGCGGTTCCATGGCTGCGCAATCCCGCAACTGCGGTGTCAAGGCTGCGCGGACCACCGCGGTTGCAGCTGCGCCCCCTTGCTCGCGTCGAACCGCCCAGGATTCGGATGGGCGTGCAGCATCTTCCAGAACGTGAACGTTCCGTGGCCATCGCTCTTGCCGAGACCTGCCCTCGGGCCCCGCACGGGATGCGAGTGCGGCTCCACCTCATACGTGTTGAACTTCGGGCTAGACCAGGATGGGTGGACGCGAATGCCCGAGCCGTCGTCGCGGATGAGGACGAAATCCCACTGGGGCAGAGGGATTCTTTGCGCCTGTCCTCTGTCCACCCCTTTCGTGTGCCTCATGTTGTCGAGACTGCTAGGGCACGGGCGGCACTCGCAGCGGACCAACCCGCGACTGCGGTCATTGTCAGGGCCGCACACGACGCGCAGCATTGTAGGTCCATCCATCTGCGCGACCATCTCCAGCCAAGACCACGGCACTTTGACAGTGTGGTCCCAGTCCCAATCCCTGTTGTCCTGCGCCTTCCCCTTTGCGCGGTACTTAAGGATCTTCGAAATTTCCTCCGCAACTGCGGTACCTCCGAAGACGGGCGTGCGGCTGCCGAAAGGGTTTTCTCGGTCTTCGTACTCGTCTCGGAACCACTTCAAGGCCGCGTTGTGCTGCTTATAATTGCCGTTCCAGTTCGCCCTGAAGTTCTCGAAGAATTCCAACTTGAAAATTGGCAGCGGCTCATTGCGCACAATTTGAAACAGCGCAACTGCGCCTTGTTCTTCGCGCCCTGGGGGAAGCAGGGGACCGCCTCCTTTGCCCGCCGCTGTTGCGGCCGCGGGCTCCGCGGCAGGAGAACCTGCCGAGGCACTCGAGCGGCCACCTTCCCATGCATTCCACCAGCCACCCTCGTCGTCCCACCAGCGGGCGCCCTCCATTCCCCAACCCTCGCATCCGTTGCCGCCCCATCCGCCGCCCTCCCATCCGCGACTGCGGTCACTTCCGTCGCCGCCATCCTGCGCTTTTCCTCTCCATCCGCCAAGAGAATCTCCGCCGCCCCAGCCGCCACTGCGGTCACCTCCGCCGCCGTATCCGCCACTGCGGCCGCCCCAACCCCCACTTGTTCCCCAACCGCCGCCGCTGCTCTTTGAAGAATCCGCAACTGCGGCCCGTGTTTCCTCTTCCGCTTTGTCATCCCACCCTGCACGCATCTCTGCCCCGACTGCAGGCCGCGGAGGCGGGCGCGAGCCCGCCCAACCGCCGTGAAACCTACCGTCGGCGCGGGCTTGAGCCGAACGTGCATGGAGGAGGAGGATGAGGAGGAGGAGGGTGAATGTGAGGAGGATGATGCGTTCCTGGGAGGTGTGCCTTCGCGTGCAACACAAGAGCCCTGAGAATTCCTGAGGCCCCTCCAACAGCCAAGGACGCGGATGACAAGAAAGTCGAGAAGATTGGGAACCGATTGAGGATTAAGAGGCGTGCGACGAAAGGGATGATGATGACGAAGAGGAAGATCAGTGAAGGGGAGGAGCGGACAGGAATTATGGAGGAGTGATAGCAGAGGAGGAAGAGGGGGAAGGGGGAGGAGGAGGAGGAGGAGGAGGAGGGAGAGGAAAAGGGGGAGGAGGAGGAGGAGGAAGAAGGTGAGGAGGAGGAGGAGGAGGAGGAGGAGGAAGAGGAGGAGGAGGAGGAGGAGGAGGAAGAGGAGGAGGACGACGACGACGAGGAGGAGGAGGAGGAGGAGAGGGAGAAGGAGAACGGGGACAGGAGGACAAGGACGGAGAAATATAACAAATGAGGGGGAGGAGGCGGAGGAGGAGGAGGACGAGGAGGAGAAGCAGGAAGAGGAGGAGGAGAGGGGGGAGGAAGAGTGCGCGTGAGACTGGGAGAACGAGGTAATTAATTAGAGAGGGAACGGGGGAGGAGGGAGGACAAGGAAGAGCATACAGCGACGAGAAGAGGAGAAGGAACAGACGAAGGCTCCTGCTGATCGCATTTCCGCATCGTTCAAAGCAGTGCCGGGGCACTGCTTTGAACGACTGGTGATGTTCAAAGCAGTTCCCCGGCACTGTGTTCCATCGTCGCCGTTATAAGGGCTATTGGATTAGGCTAACTCATGTTACACCGGACTCACTTCTATAGCGCTCACTTCTATAGTGCTCACTTTGAAATTGTGGTCCGGAAGGGGCCGCACATGCAGGCACATGCCGCACAGTCGCATGCACATGCCCATGCAAATATACAAAAGCCTCAACAGCATTGCCGCACATGCGCGCACATGCCACACCGTCCGACGCACAGTCGAATGCACGGTCAAGCAAAACTCTGAAAGCATAGACGCACATGCCCGCACATGCCGCAGAGATGTCGCAGGCGATAGTGGCCTGACCACCTGAGCTCGGGGCATTTCGCAACCCAGAGTTCCGAGGATGTCTCAGGCAAGCGTGGCCGGATCACCATGGGGCAGGGCATCTTGGAAACCAGAGTGGCGAGGATGTCGCTGGTCAAGGTGACCAGACGACCATGGGGCAGGACACCTCCGAGGTCTGAGTTGTGAGGATGTCTCAAGCGAAAGTGGCCTGACCACCATGGGGCAGGAGATCTCTGAGGTCAGAGTTGCGAGGATGTCTCTGGGGAGAGTGGTCTGACCACCTCAGCCCAGGGCATCTCGGAGCCCAGAGTTGCGAGGATGTCTCAGGCAGGACTGGCCTGACCACCTGCTCAGGGCATCTCAGAACCCAGAGTTGCGAGGGTCTCAGGCGAAAAAGGCCGAGACACTATGGAGCAGGGCATCATTGAGGTCAGAGTTGCGAGGATGTCTCAGGCAAAAGTGGCCTGAACAGCTCAACTCAGGGCATCTCGGGCGAGGATGTCTAAAGCGAAAGTGGTCTAGCCACCTCAACTCAGGGCGTCTCAGAACCCAGAGTTCCGAGGATGTCTCAGGCGAAAGGGGCCGAGACACTATCGAGCAGGGCATCATTGAGATCAGGGTTGCGAGGATGTCTCAGGCGACAGTGGCTGACCACCTCAGCTCGGGGCATGTCGGAATCGAGACTTGCGAGGATGTCTCAGGCGACCGTGGCCTGACCAGCATGGGGCAGGAGATCTCTGAGGTCAGAGTTGCGAGGATGTCTCATGCGAAAGTGGTCTAACCACCTCAGCTCAGGGCGTCTCGAAACCCAGAGTCCCGAGGATGTCTCAAGCGAAAGTGGCCGGGCCACCATGGGGCAGGGCATCTCCGAGACCAGAGTTGCGAGGATGTCTCAGGCGAAGGTGGCCAGATCACTTCATGTCAAAGCACGTCGGCCTCCAAATTGCCGACGACGTCTCACGCGGAACTGGCCGGACGCGAACGCGCCGGCGTCCGGAGACGAACGCCGGCCCCGGCATTCTTGCACGTCCCGCACATGCACTGCACAGGTACGCACAGTATTCGCACAGGCCGAGCTCGCCGGTGGCCGAGCCAGGCCAGCGATTCCGAGATTCCCTGAGCTCGGGCCGTCAAGCCACTTTCGCCTGAGACAGCCTCGCAACTCTCACCTCCTCCTCCTCCTCCTCCTCCTCCTCCTCCTCCTCCTCCTCTGGCCGAGCCGAACAGGCAGGCTGGCCAGTGGCCGGGGGCGCCCGCCTCCTCCGCCCCCCCCTCCTCCCCCCCCCCTCCACCTCCCCCCCCCCCATCCCTGCTTCTCCGGCCGAGCTGAGAAGGCGCGCGGGAGAGTATTTTATTAGGCGGGCGCGCCACCGCCAGCTCACGAACCGGGCGAATAACCGCCCCCGCCAGCAGCGGGCGAGTCTAAACGCACAACAAACTCTTTCAGGAAACCCTGGCACGCCCCAGGTTAGCTCTGCGAAGGCCAGGAGGCATTGGAGGCACAGGGGTCCCAGACAGCTCCTAGGGCATGAGCGTGCATGTGCATTGGGATGTGCACGCATGTGCGCCCGCGCGCTTCACCGCATGTGCGTGCATGTGCGGGCCCGCGCGGCCTCCCGAAGAGAGGTTGCACAGGCATGTGCGTGCATGTGCCGATGACAGATCTGCGATTCTCGAACACCTCCCGCATGTGCAGGCATGTGCGCGCATGTGCGTCGGACTGTGCGTGCATGTGCGTATGATGGATACATCAAAACACAGCGCACATGCCCCCGCACATGCCCGGGCACGACGTGCACAGTAGGAAGTCCATCCAAGAAGGACCGCACAGGCCTGGCACATGACTGGCACATGCCGCGCACATGCGCGCACATGACAGCGCAAAAACGGCCGCACATACACCCACCCAGGGGTATAGATGTGAGTGCGGTGTATATCATGTTGGTCGCTTCTTGCGTCCAGGGACTCCCTTAGAGGCCCTGCTCAAGCCTCGGAATCGTATAGAAGAGGAAGTGCGGAAACGCAGAAATCATTGATTTCCTTTAGGGATTCAACGATTTGGGGCCCTCAAAAGGCTCCCTGGGTTCTTTTTTGGGAGGTGAAGGGAGTCTGAATTGTGGTCTGTTGTGCAAGAATAGACCGGGGGCCAAACTTGAAGAAAAGAATTGTGGGATTTCCATGTTTGTCCAGTTCCTGGGCGCTGTTCGGCGCTGTTTTTTGTCTGTGCCTCGCGGGTTTTGTTAGCCGGGCCCCTCAAGGGTGTGGGATCTTTCGGACCCCCTGGAGCTTCTGGAGGCCTGGAGAGCCGCCGGAAGGGTGTCTCGGGCTGCGCGGGAGCGTGTTGGGCCGTTCTCTACGTTCTGGGGGCTCCTTGAGGTCGTCATGGGCTGTCCTTCGGCGTCTTGGGATCTGCCCTCCGGGAAGCCGGGAGGCGCGGTACTGGCCCGATGTCAGGGGATTTGCGGGACCCCCGTAGGAGTCCCAGTTGAACAAAAGGGAATTCTGGGAATTCCATTTTCTTTGTTCAAAAACCTCGACCTTCGAGGGTTGGAAACGGTGAGAAGGCGGAACACATTGGAAAAACAATTGGAAATCAACGATTTTACCCTCGTTGGGCTCTCTCGGGACGGCTCTCGCAGCTCTCTTGGGCGGGGTCTCTTTGGGGCCTCTCAGGGATCGGGGGTGTGTTGGGGGCCTCTGGGTGGTCCCCGAGGCCTTTCGGAGGTCTCTGGAAGCCTCCTGCTCCCGCTCTTGGGCCCATCTTGGGCCTGTTCTGAGGTGGTCTGGGGCTGTCCTGGGTGCCTCTTCGGGTCGCTTGGGTGGTCTTGCGGCGGTCTTGGGAGGCTCTTCGGCGCTCTTGGACCGTTGGAAGCTCGAAAACGCGAGAAGCCAAAAACATGAAACAAAACAATTGAACATCTACGATTTGGGCCTCTTCGGGCCGTCCCGGGACGCCTCTCGGACCTCTCTTGGGGTCTCTTGGAGGCCACCTGGGAGCCTCGAGAGCCGTCGGAAGGCTGACTCGGGCTGCTCGGGAGCGTCTTGGGCCTTCGCCTTCTGGGGGCTCCTGGGAGACGTCTTGGGCTCTCCTGGAGCGCTGTGGAGGCTCCCCGGAAAGGCTGGGGGAGCGGTACCCGGAGCGTCCCCGAGATGTGGCGGGGAGGTGTGGGACCCGGGGCCGGGGGAAGTGGCGGTACTTCCTTACATTATACAGAACCGCGGGCGCTTCGCGCGCGCTTGGGTTCTAGCGCATGCCATGGCGCTATTAGCTGCGCGTGCTTTTCGGACAGGCCCATTCCATGCCTTGCCTTACCTCGCCCTCCAATATTCCTTATACGTCCTTCCTCGTTTACCCTCCAGACTCTCTCGGTTGTCCTCGCTTTTCGCTTCTCGTTCTTATCGACGGCCTCCTCTTGCTTGAGATTATGCGGGGGCTTCGAGCTGTTCAGGGCCGGCGTGGGAAGATATTCAATATGAAGTGGGCTGGCTTGAAATGTACGGGTCTCTTGTGGATCTTCCTGTTTGGGCTGTCTTGAAGGCCTTGGGCCCCGCTTGGGCCACTCTTGGGTTCTTCTTCGAAGTTGTGGGGCCGTCTCGAGCCTCGGCGCCATGTGAAGCTCTCCCGAAGCCATCCGAAGGAGACGAGCGTGAGAATTACTGAATATGGAGAAACCTGAATGGCTTTTGCGTTTGTGGCTCTCTGGGGTCATTTGGGAGGGCCTTTGGGAGTTCCACTGGGGCATCTTGTGGCCCCTGGGGGCCGCCTTGGAACATCTTGGAGCGTCTTCTAAGGGGCCATCTTGGCGGCCAGCGGGCGTCCTCCTGAACCAGCTCGGAACCCTCTTCAGGCCTGACGGGATCCTGGAGCCAAGGGGGGGCAACGTGGGTTGCGACGGGGGAGTTTGGGAAAGTGGGCAGCCCCAAGGCCACCCCAGGTCCCCTCCCCCATGGGCGGTCCCGTCGTCTTCTTCCGTCGTCCGACGTCCGTCGTCCGTCCGCCCGCCATGTTGTTTCTCTATGATAGCTCTCCCGCGGGCATCTTCTCTCGCTTGCTCTCGCTTGCTCTAAGCAGAAAGTGCCTGGGATGCAGCGGCCAGCGCTGTACATGAGCTGCTACCTTGGGGTGCAGCTCGCTGGATACTGCTGCGTGAAAGGCGCTGCTACCTTGTGCTGCAGCGATCCATGCAATTAAGTACCCCAACATCACTCGTCCTACACCGCACTTGAACGAGAGATGGACATGCTTGGTTCGCGCATGAATTTCTGTCCTGAGTCCTGAACGGATGAGCATCTAACCCAAATCCAAAATTCCCGGATACCTTGGGGCCTTCGGAGACTCTACGAAACCGTTAAGAAAACGGGAGGCGCGGCACCGGCCAGATGTCAGGGGATGTGTAGGACCCCCGAGTAGGAGTTCCACTTTGATTTTTAAAAAGGAATTATTGGACATCCCTCTCTTTTTCCCCCCAAATTCTCGATCTTTGAGGGTTGGAAGTGGGAAAACGTGAAAGGCGAAAAGCATTGGAAAAAACAACTGGAAATCAACGATTTGACCCTCTTTGGGCTCTCTCGGGACGGCTCTCGCAGCTCTCTTGGGCTGTTCTTGAAGCCTCGTCGCGGTATCTTTGGGGCCTCTCAGGGATCGGGGGTGTGTTGGGGGCCTCTGGGTGGTCCCGGAGGTCTCTGGAAGTCTCCTGCTCCCGCTCTTGGGCCCATCTTGGGCCTGTTCTGGGATGGTCTGAGGCTGTGCTGGGCGCCTCTTCGGCAGTCTTGGAGCCTCCTTCTTGGCCCGTCTTGGGGCCGTCCTGAGGGTCTCTTGGGTGGTCTTGCGGCGGTCTTGGGAGGCTCTTCGGCGCTCTTGGACCGTTGGACGCTCGAAAACGCGAGAAGCCAAAAACATCGAAACAACTTTGATTATCTACGACTTTGGCCTCTTCGGTCCCGTGACACCTATCAGACCTCTCTTGGGGTCTCTTGGAGGCCACCTGGGAGCCTCGAGAGCCGTCGGAAGGCTGACTTGGGCTGCTTGGGAGCGTCTTGGGCCATCCTTTCGCATTCTGGGAGCTCCTGGGGGGCGTCTTGGGCCCTCCTGGAGCGCTGTGGAGGTTCCCCGGAAAGGCCAGGGGAGCGGTACCAGGAGCGTCCCCGAGATGTGGCGGGGAGGTTTGAGACCCGGGGCCGGGGGGGAAGCGCTTCGCGCGCGCTTAGGTTCTAGCGTGTCACAGACACAGGAATCGCTGTGCGAAAAAATGCTTGGAGTTTGTCTCGGGCAAGTGAGGACTCCAGTGGCAACACCTGCTTGAGGCACTGCCGGGGACGGACCCTGTGTAGAGTGTGGAAAGTCGGAGCAGCTCTCTGGTCGACCCTCTTGGGCGCGCCCTGGGGCTCTCTTGGGCCGTTTTGGGGGGCCCATTGGGGAGCTGTTTCGGAGCCTCTTTTGGTGTTTTTTCAAATCTCTTAGAGGCCTCTTGGGGCCTCTTGGGCGCTTCTTGGAGCCTCTTGGGGTCTCCTGGGGGCCCTCTTGGGCCAAATGGCCCGCTCCTCGTCCCCGTCTTGGGCGCCGACTCGGGGCGTTCTTGGGCGGTTTAGGCGTCTCGGGGGCCGTCTTGGCCCCCTCGTGGGCCGTCTTGGAGCCGTCTTGGGGGCATCCTCGACTGGCTTGCGAGCCTCTTGGACCGTCTTGGACGCAGTGGAAGCCCAAAAGGCGAACACGCCAAAAATATCAGTTTCCCTATAGGAAATCGATGATGTTGACTTATTGGGGCCCTATTGGGGTGCCCCTTGGGGCGTGTTCGGGGCCTCTTCTTGTGTATTTGCTGGTCTCTTGGGGACCTCATTGGGCTTCTTGGGCGCTTCTTGGAGCCTCTTGGTCTCCTGGGGGCATCTTGGACCAAAAGGCGCGAATTTCCAGTTCCTTGTCCCCTTGGGCGCCGCCTTGGGGCGTTCTTGGACGGTCTGGGCGCCTCGTGGGTCGTCTTGGCCCCCTCATGGGCCGTCTTGGGGCTCTCTTGGAGGCATCCTCGACCGGCTTGGGTGCCTCTTGGGCCGTCTTGGACGCAGTGGAAGCCCAAAAGGCGAACACGCCAAAAATGTCAGTTTTCCCGTCGGAAATATAAGATTGTTGCTTAGTGGGGCTCTCGCGGGGTGCCTCTTGGGGCGTCTTCGGGACCTTCGGGAGCCTTCTTGGCGTCATGGGGGTCGTCGTGAAAGGCGGCTGGAGCCAACGCTGCGGCCTCCTGGGGCCTCTTTGAATATGGTTGTGCACCTTTGGGACCCCTCTGGGGTTCGTCTTGGGGCTTTCCTGGGCTGTCTTGGGGGCCTCTCGGGCCGTCTTGGGACCGTTTTGGGGTCGTCTTGGAGCCCTCTTGGGAGTCTGTGGGGCAGTCTTTGGGACCTCTTGGGCGTCTTGGACGCAGTGGAAGCCCCAAAGGCGAACACGCCAAAAATGTAAGTTTTCCCATAGGAAATCTAAGACTTGTGCTTATCTGGGCTCTCTCGGGGTGCCTCTTGGGGTGTCTTCGGGGCCTTCGGGGGCCTTCTTGGGGTCACGGGAATCGTCTTGAAAGGCGTCTGGAGCCATCGCTGCGACCTCCTGGGGCCTCCCTGCAGCCTCTTGGGGCCCTGTTGGCCCAGGGTCGCCAAAACCCCAAAAAAAACAAAAACAAAAAACGACGCCCTGGCCCCACATTTGTAGTCGTGGTCGTGGCCCCCGGCCCCCGGACCCGGTCCCCCGTTATGTGTGTGTGTATATATATATATATATATATATATATATATATATACACACATTCCACAACAGGTCCTGGGGTTGATGTTGTACTCTCGGGGCCCGGAAACATGCCCCTTGGAGCCGAAAAGTGCGAAAAGCCTTCTCGAATTTTGAACCCGAATCTCGACCAAGAACCTACGAACACTTTCAAGAAAAACCGACGACGACGACGCCCACGATAACGACGACGACGACGACGACGACGACGGCAAAGGGCAAGGCGTGGATCCTCGCCCCCCCGAAGCAAATATTCCCGGAGGCCCCTCCGGGAACATCTCCCGGAACCGCCCGGGCAAGAGAGGTTTGCGCGACGGCGTCTGCGTAGCGCGGCGCTCGTGCTGGGGCCTCTTAGGGTTTTTGTTGGGGGCCTCTTGGGGACCTCCTCGGGGCCTCTGGGGGGCCTCCCGGGCAGTTTTGGGGCGCTCTTGAGGACCTGTTGGGCCTTGTTGGGGCGTCGGAAAGAAGAAAAGGCGATCAAAACCAAAAACACAGAAAACAATGAGAAATCATAGATTTTAACCTCTCGGGGCTCTCTTGGAACGCTTGTATGAAGCCTGTTGGGGCGGCTTCGGGGCTTCTTGGGCTGTCTTCGGGGCCTCTTGAGGCTTTCTGGACCATCTGTACGGCCCGCGTGGCCTGTCGCGGGGAATTTGGAAGCGGCCCGGGGCAGTCCCGGGGGGTCTGTGACACCCCAAAGGTCCCGGGGGCGCCCATGGGGGAGGGTGGCACTGGCTTGGCCCCCACCCAGCCAACTCCGATGTATATATATATATATATATAAAGATAAAATTATGTTCCGTCTCCACCCCATTTTGTGCGCTCCGCCAGGGAGCTTGTCTAAGCCAGGAGCCCAGCGGGCTAAGAAGGGCTAGCGAGCAAGGCTAGCTTGCAATCTGGGACAGCACGATCACCGACGAGCAAGCCCAACGGCAACAGAGCTAGCTAGCCTGCACTCGTGACCCCCTTTCTAAGCTCTCCTACCAAAACCTCGCGCGCAGGCAGGCACGGCCACGCGCGAGAAAGCTATGCTGCCCCCTGTCTGTGGGTGGGCCAACACAGCTACGGAAGATGGACGCTGAGCTTCCATCACCGGCGTCGCGCACGCTTAGGTGGACTCCGCATAGGCCCCCTTGGAAGGATACTATATACTCCGTCTACACCTTTTTTGTGCGCTCCGCCAGGGAGCTTGTCTAAGCCAGGAGCCCAGTGGGCTAAGAAGGGCTAGCGAACTAGGCTAGCTTGCACTCTGGGACCCGCCTCCACTTGACCGCCGGCCGAGATGAGCACGCACTCATCACGATCACCGACGAGCAAGCACAACGGCAACAGAGCTAGCTAGCCTGCACTCGTAACCCCCTGGCTGAGCTGCGTGGCCTCGGCGACGGCGTCTTGGACGTAAAGGCGGGCCGTCCTCGCCGAGGTCCACCCGCCTCGGAACAACGTCTGCTCCATCGAGCCGTGGCTGCGGACATCGGCGGAAGCACCGCCCCGCCTCCAGCTGCGCAAGGTCAGCTTGGCGTCTTGCAGCTCTAGCAGCTCGCGCACCTGGCCGAATATGCGCATGAAGCTACTCGGCTCCATCCCGATGCACAGGTCACTCTGTCGTGCATTGGCCTTGGTTTTGGCCAGGAGCGCGACTGCCGCTGCGCTCCGCACGAGCACGAACTCGCGGGCGCCCGTCTGTTGCTGGCTCTTGGTGTTGCGCAGCTGCAGCACTGCCTTGCGCCGGGCTAGGTACAGCTGCACGTCGGACCACGCGAGCGAAGTCATCTCGCCCGTCCGAAGGAGCGCGTCAAAACCTGCCGCGAGCGTCGCCGCCGCGCCAAGCTGGCCCACGGTCTGCAAACGCCCCCGCGAACGCTGCGGCAATCAGCGGCCCGATCGGCAGCGCCCGGCCAGCCAGCTCCAGACGCTGCCACGTTTTGGCGAGGCGCCAGCTCTCCTCGAGGTGCCCTCGCACCGGCGGGAACTCGCGAGCGACGCCGGCAATTGCATTGTTAACCTCGAACAGGGAGCCGACATTCAGCCACCGGCTCTCGATGAAGGCGGACGCCCCAGCGTCAACCTGGGCCGGGGTTCGAGGATTGTTCTCTTCCTTGATCCAGAAGTCGACGACCTCATCGACTGCTGCCCGGTACCGCTGCAGGGTGAGGGGCGTGACCATCGCCTCCCGCAGGGGCATGGCCCTCGCCGCAGCACGCCTCGCCACTGACTTGGCTGCTGCCCGCTTCACCCTTGCCGCTGCCGAAGCTCCACCGCGACGGCGCGTCCGCGGGCACGTCGTCCGCGTCGCAGTAGCCGTAGAGCGGGTAGCCAGCCGCCGCGAGGAGCAGGGAGTTGAGCCTGCGGAGGGCGGGCTGGAGCGCCCGCGCGCTCGACCTACCCTTGGTGCTGACGGCAGCGATCGCTTGGGCATCGAGAATGCGCAGGCACCTGCAGCGGTGGCCCTCGACCGCCCTGCACCTCCAGCGCGCGCCTGCAACTGCGGCCTCCACCTCCAGCGCCGAGATGCGAGCCGCGCGCTGCCAGCGAAAGGCCTCGGCGATCCGCCAGGCCCAGAGGTGCGGGGGGCAGCCCGCGGCCGCGCCCGGGCGCGGCGCGGCGCACCCGTGCCCAGCCGGACGTCGGTGCCTCCGCGGTCGGCCAGAACTCCACGATGAGGCTGCGCTCCAGCTGGGGGGCGCGATGCCCTAACTGCTGGGAGTCGGGGGCGACGTTCCAGTTCGCCTCGCAGGCGCCCACGGCAAGGCAGCTCTGCCCCGGCATAGCCGCCGCAAGCGCTCCCACTTGAGCCAGCCACGAGCCGAGAAGATACGCGACGACCTGGACGCAGAACGCGTTCCCAATCAGGGACTCGACGATAGCGTCGCGCTCTGATGGGGCGGAACTATCTTGTGCAGCGGCCTGGAAATAGAGGCGGTCGAACCCCATCGGCGCCCCGCGCTCCTCTGGCACAGGCAGCCGGCCCCGCTCACGCTGCGCGTCCCAGAAAAGACTGCCTTCCTCGTAGCTGTTGACCTGGTAGCGGTAGCCGTCTGCTGCCCGCAGCTGCGCCGCCGCCGGGGAGACCCACTCAAGCCCCGCGGGCCAGAGCGGCGGGCGCTTCCCTGGGATCGGCCGCGCGAAGCACAGCAGGTCCGCCTCGGGGCCCAGCAGCGACCAGGCCTCAAGGAGGGATGCTGCCAGCGGCAGCCGCTCCACCGCAAGCGTGACCTTGAAGCGGGCCGCTGCACCCTCGCCCTTGGCTTCGACCGCGGCGCCCGAGGCGAGGAAAGACACGACCGGCCACGGGCGCCAGCACAGCCGCGGCCGCCTGACGTGGGCGAGGGACTTGGCGTCCAGGAAGACCGGCGCCACTCCCAGCGCCCGTGGGAACTCTGCCCGCGACTGGAGGGTCATGCTGAACACGTTCTCGACGAGCCACATGGTGTGCTTGGGGAAGGCGGCCTCCGCCGCCTCGATCAGCTCCGGGACGCGGTAGAAGAGCTTCGACCGCGGGCCTGAAAGGCCAGCGCCCACCGCGCTGACGCCCGCGAGGTCCTGGCAGGGGCTTCCCGCGGTCAAGGCTACCTAGTCTGCGTCCCTCGCGCACCCGGTCAGCATCTCGGTGAATGGCTCGGCGTCGACGGCCTGTTCCCCAGCTCGATGACGCCAGCCCAGCGCCGCCGTACCAGCCAGCGAGCCGCGGGGTCAACCTCACAGCTGACGTGGGCAACCACAGTGACGGGCAGCCTGGCAGCGGCCACCGCAGCGCCTGCCTGCTGCCCCCGCGAACAACTCAACGAGGACGATGCGGGGCTGCCAGCGGGCCCCCTGCACGGGCTCCGAGATGGCACCCGGCCGCAGCGTCACTGCCGACGCCTCGCCCTTGGCACAGGCGACGCCCTGCTCGCTGAGCTCGACCGTGTAGCACATGCCCCCGGCGTGCTCGCTGGCGTCCGTCGCGATCACGCACGCGTCGACGCGGGCGCGCAGTTCGGTGAAGGCGAGCGGCAGCGCGAGGGCAAACCCCAAGAGTTCGTCGCACATGCCCAGCGGGACGGGCTGCGGCCGAGCCCAGCGGCCAGCCGCCCACGCGCTGTTGAGGAAGCCCATGAACGGCCGCCTGAACTCCGCTGCCCTGACACACCAGCCCAACACCATGAGCATCGCCTGGGACGACAGCGCCGGTTGGCCGATGGCCCACAGGATGAACCCCACGAGCAGGAACAGCTTCTGTGGTGACGCCGACGCGCCCGACGGCCCCGTCGAGCCCAGCGCCCATCCTCTCGAGAACCAACGCACGGTGATCGGCCCTGTCGGGGGCCACATTGATCCCTGAACGGTGGTAGGCGGCCCTCTGCCCCAGCTGCGCGCGGCTGACCGCGCCGATCAGCTCCTCGACCAAAGAGCTGGGCGCTACCTCGCCGTGGTCCCAGTCGTCGACGTAGTGCTGGGCCCACTGCTGCTCGAGCTCCTTCGACTTGAACGGGGCGGCCGGCCCTTGCGCCACTCCAGGCTGGGGGGGAAGCCAGCCGCGAGAGGGCGCGCGCCGAACCCCAGGCGCCGGTGGCAGTGCTGGAACACCGTGACTGCGTTGATCCAGCCCATCGGGATGACCCGCAGCGCCAAGTGGGTTTTGCCTGGGCCGGACACGCCGACGAGCTCGTTCGGGATGGCCTCCGCGAGGGTCACGAACGGCTGCCAGGCGGCCGGCAGCTCGCAGCAGTAGAACGCCGACGCCTGGTCGTCCGACGACCACAGCAGCATGTGGCCATTCGGGAGCGGAATGGCCACCCACGACGGCGAGGCGCTGAGAGCGCCGACGTCATATTTCATGATGCGCTGGAAGCTGCTCGCCAGAACCATGTTGATGGTGGGCCGCTGGGCGCGCGCCTGGCCCGGCAAAGGCGCCCCACCTTTGGCGACGCCAAAGGCCCCTGCCAGCAACTTCCGGTTCCGGACCTTGAAGACGCGGCCCTCGGCGATCGCGGCGTCGCGAGTCCGAGCTCGACCAGCTTTGGCCCCGATCTTGTACCACTCCTGCCTGGTCTCGACCTGGGCCGCCGCTCGCGGGGCCTCTTGCGGCCATTCGGCCCTGGGGAAGAGGGCCAGCGCTGGGTCGGCCAGCCAAGCGCCCACCCGCGAGCCCGCGATGTCGAGCGCCTTGACCGAGGCTGCGACCCCGCGCCCAGGGAGGCCCGGCAATATTCCAGCAAGCGATAGGGGGAGCGCCCGTGATGTCTCGTCCCCGCCGTAGGAGATGCTCTTCGCCGCGATGACCTCGCTCCAGTCGGGGAGCTCGAACGACGGGGCGGCGCCCCCGGCGAAGCACGCGCAGGCGCGGCCCACGATGTCTAGTGCACTGGCCAGCCCTGCAGTGGGCCAACGCGGGTGCGCCGTCGGACACCGCATGCGCCCCGTGTACTGGCAGTTCAGGCTGAAGACGACAAGCTGCGCCCAGCCCTGGGCAACTGCCCCCTCCAGCTCGCTCTCGGCCAGCTGCTGGCCCTGGCACCAGGCGGCGCAGTGCTTCTCGAAGAGCGGGGCGTCGGGCACCGGCAGCGGCAACACCTCGCGCAGCCGCGCGAAGCTCGCCGTGGAGTCTGGCGGAACGCACGTCTTCCTGACAAACCGCCCGATCGCCCCTGGAGCACCGCGGATCGCCTCGTGGACGGCCAGCGGGATCTTGAACTTGGAGCTCGGACCGGTGCTCACCTCGCTCAACATCTGCCGCCAGCGCCGGACCTGCGAACTGCCTCGCAAGCGCCGCTCGGGCCCGCCTGCTGCGGGCTAGGGCGCGAGGTGGCCGGGCTGCCCCGCCTGGCCTCCCGGGGGAGGCCTCAAGCAGGGGCCCAGGGCGCCCGTGGCCTGGCGCCCCTGTGGAGCCCCTTGCCTTGCCTGCCCTTGCTCTGCTCCTTGGTGGTCGTCCCAGCACCTCGAGGGTGGAGCATGCGAGCCTTCCGCGCCATTCGGGCCTCGCCCTCGCGCCGCGGCTCGGCGCGCCTCAGGTCGCCCCAGCTCCGCCCAGAGCCCACCGCCGCCCCCGCAGGCCGTTCGCTAAGGTCCGAGGCCGAGCCCCCGTCGGAATCGCTCGCCAGCCAGACGTCGCGCGCTGGACTCCGGCTCGGTGGAGGGGGCCCCTCGGCTGGGGCCGTTGGCCCGCCGCTCGGGACTCGGCCCGCCATGGTCCGCGTCGCATCCGCCGAGCCCGCCACCGGCGCCCCAACTGTCAGGGTCGGGGCCGCGCTTCCGCGCGGCCACGGCCTGCAGGAGCCGCCCCCCCCCCTCCCTGGGGGCGGCCCCCGGCTTGACCTCTATCCCGACCGCCGCTCGGCCAGCCGCTGCCGCAGCTCGGCGACCTTCAGCTCGCGGGCCTCGACCTTCTGGGCGGCGGTCTCCTCGCGCAACGCGGCCCCCGACGGCAACTGCTCCTGCGGCGTCAGCGTGAGCCGCCGGGCCGTCCGCCAGTTGCCGTCGCGCACCGCCATCGCCCTCGCCTTGAAGTCCTGCATCAGCAAGTCCGCGGTCTCGACGACCTCGTCGCGCAGGATGCCGTCGAGAGCCTGGCCCGGCGCGCGCAAGGCCCGCACCTCGTCCGCCCCGAGCGTCCGAAGCGGGCGGGCGACGAAGAAGACCGTGTTCAGGTACTGGGCGACGCACGGCGCGAGGGGGTCGCCCTCGGAACCCGCGAGCAGCTGGGTGAACTGCCCGCGCAGGTGGCCCAGCCCGTTCTCGAGCAGCGCCCCCGGCCGCTGCCGCGCGATCTTGCGGAACAGGTCGCGCTTGATGCCAATGCCCTGTCGCCGCTCGAGGTTGCCGCCGCGCTCCGAGCCGCTCTCCAGGCCGTCGCCCACCTCCCCACCGTCGCGACCCAAGAAAGCAGAGGCCAGCGCAGTCGCCAGCCTGCTCCGCGAGCCCGAGCCGGCTGCGCGGGCTGGCGCCGTGGCTGCAGCTCGCGCTGCCACCGCCTGGGCCAGCCGCTCGCCCACGCCGCCCCCAGGTCGAGCGGCGTTCTTGGGCGCCCCCTGCTTCGGCACGCCCCTCGCGGACTTGCCCCCTAGCCTCGCAAGATGGTGGTCCATCTCCGGGTCCTCCGCGATCTCCTCGAACCCGGCCAGCTCGTCGTCGAGAGGGCTCGCGCCGGCAGGCTTTGCAGGGGTCGCCGCGACGCCATCGCCTCGAACTCGCTTCCGAGGAGGCTCTGCGATGGGCTCGTCCTCCTCTTGACTGTTGCCGTCGAAGGGGGCGTCCTCGGGCCCAGCTGCGCCCACCGGCGGGCCGCCCTCGGCGGGCGCGGAAGCCATCACCAGGGCCCCCGGGGCTGCAGGAGGGCAGATCAGCTTCGCCTGCTCGCGCTCCACGTCCCGGCCGTCGAGGACCTGCCACACGTCGAAGTCGAAGTGCTCCACCTCCGCGCCCAAGGGAGCGACCGCCCCGCAGCGGCTGGCAGCACACACACACACAGGTGGAAGACTGTCGACGTCGCTCGAGCACCCCTGGCCTGCAGCACTCGCGCACCAGGCGAACAACGGGTCGCTGGCCCCGACGTGGAGTGCCTTGAAGAACCTGCCAAAGGCGTCCGGGAGGTACGGCACCTCCACCTGCAGCATCTCGACCCCTTGGGGGGCGCCGCTGTCGTCACGCACCCGTGCGAGCACCAGCGCGCCCGCGGGGAGCGGCAGGCCCGGCACCAGCTCACCGTTGAGCTCTGCGTCCAGCCACGCCCCGCGCGGGAAGGGCCAGCCGCCCGACGCTGGCGCCGCCCGCTCCATGCCGCAGGCAGCCGGGCGTGGCTCCGGCGACTGCGCCGGCGCGGGCGCACCGGACGCGGCAGGATCCAGTAGACAGAGTGGCTTGGCAAGGGCCTCGCGACGGGCGGCACCGCCCGGCAACTCCCCTGCCTACCTTCAGCCAACACAGCTACGGAAGATGGACGCTGAGCTTCCATCAACGGCGTCGCGAAAGCTTAGGTGGACTCAACATAGCCCCCCCGGGAATGATACTATCCATACATGTGTATATATATACACATATGTGCATGTACCTAGGTGTGCATAGATGTACATCTACATAACATATACATGTACATATACTTATGCATGTACATGAACATATTCATAAACATATACTATACATATACACACACTTACACATATACATATACGTATACGAATACATATTCATATACACATACATACACATATACAAACACATATACATACACACAAACATATACATATGCATATGCATACACATACACATGCACATGCACATGCACATGCACATGCTCATACAAACATACACACAACCATGCATACACACATGCAAACAAACATACAAAACCTACACACATACAACCATACAACAATCATACAAACATACAAACATACAAACGTATAAACATACAAACATACAAACATACATACATACATGCACACATGACTTGAGCCAAAATGGCTACGGAGCCTCGTCGGAGCTCTTGGGCTGTTCTTGGAGCCTCGTCGGGGTCTTTTTGGGGCCTCTCAAGGATTGGGGGTGCGTTGGGAGCCTCTGGGTGGTCCCAGAGGCCTCTCGGAAGTCTCTGGAAGCCTCCTGCTCCCGCTCTTGGGCCCATCTTGGGCCTGTTCTGGGGTGGTCTGGGGCTGTGCTGGGCGCCTCGTCGGCAGTCTTGCAGCCTTCTTGGCCCGTCTTGGGGCTACCCTGAGGGTCTCTTGGGTGGTCTTGGGGCGGTCGTGGGAGCCTCTTCGGCGCTCTTGGACAGTTGGACGCTCGAGAACGCGAGAAGCCAAACACATGGAAAAACACAAATGATAATCTATGATGTTTGCCTCTTCGGGCCGTCCCGGGACGCCTCTCGGACCTCTCTTGGGGTCTCTTGGAGGCTACCAGGGAGCCTCGAGAGCCTTCAGAAGGCTGACTTGGGCTGCTCGGGAGCGTCTTGGGCCATCCTTTCGCATTCTGGGGGCTCCTGTGAGGCGTCCTGGGCCCTCCTGGGGCGCTGTTGAAGCTCCCCAGACCTGGAGCGTCCCCGAGATGTGGAGGGGAGGTGTGGGACCCGGGGCCAGGGGGGCGGTATTTATTCAGATATGTATATATGTATATATACACATACACTAACAGAACAAAATACAAGGACAACCACAACAAACGCGCGCGCTTTTCGCGCGCGCTTAGGTTCTAGCGTGTCAAAGACACAGGAATCGCTGTCCGAAAAAATGTTTGGAGTTTGTCTCAGGCAAGTGAGGAATCTAGTTGCAACACCTGCTTGAGGCACCGCCGGGGACGGACCCTGTGTAGAGTGTGGAAAGTCGGATCAGCTCTCTGGTCGACCCTCTTGGGCGCGCCCTGGGGCTCTCTTGGGCCGTTTGGGGGGGCCCATTGGGGGGCTGTTTCGGGTCTCTTGGGGGCCTCTTGGGGCTTCTTGGGCGCTTCTTGCAGCCTCATGGGGTATCCTGGGGGCCTCTTGGGCCAAAACGCTCGAATCTTCTGTTCCTCGTCCCCGTCTTGGGCGCCGACTCGGGGCGTTCTTGGGCGGTTTGGGCGCCTCGGGGACCGTCTTGGCCCCCTCGTGGGCCGTCTTGGAGCCCTCTTGGGAGCATCCTCGACGGGCTTGGGTTCCTCTTGGGCCGTCTTGGACGAAGTGGAAGCCCAAAAAGCGAACACGCAAAAAAAGATCAGTTTCCCAATCGACAATCGACGTTTTTTGCTTATTTGAGGCTCTGTTGGGGTGCCCCTTGGGGCGTGTTCGGGGCCTCTTTTGGTGTTTTTGCGGGTCTCTTGGGTACCTCTTGGGGCTTCTTGGGCGCTTCTTGGAGCCTCTTGGGGTCTCCTGGGGGCCTCTTGGGCCAAATGGCTCGCATTTTCGGTTCCTCGTCCCCATCTTGGGCGCCGCCTTGGGGCGCTCTTGGGCGGTTTGGGCGCCTCGTGGGCCGTCTTGGTCCCCTCGTGGGCCGTCTTGGAGCCCTCTTGGGGGCATCCTCGACCGTCTTAGGTGCCTCTTGGGCCGTCTTGGACGCGGTGGAAGCCCAAAAGGAGAACACGCCAAAAATATAAGTTTCCCTATAGACAATCGCCGATGTTTGCTTATTTGAGGCTCTATCGGGGTGCCTCTTGGGGCGTCTTCGGGGCCTCTTTGGTGTTTTTTCGGATCTCATGGGGGCCTCTTGGGGCTTGTGGGCCCCTTCTTGGAGCCTCTTGGGGTCTCCTGGGGGCCTCTTGGGCCAAATGGCTCGCATTTTTGGTTCCTCGTCCCCGTCTTGGGCGCCGCCTTGGGGCGCTCTTGGGCGGTTTGGGCGCCTCATGGGCCGTCTTGGCCCCCTCGTGGGCCGTCCTGGGGCCCTCTTGGGGGCTTCCTCCACCGGCTTGGGTGCCTCTTGGGCCGTCTTGGACGCAGTGGAAGCCCAAAAGGCGAACACGCCAAAAATAACTGTTTCCCTATAGGAGATCGACGATTTTTGCTTATTGGGGCTCTCTCGGGGTGCCTCTTGGGGCGTCTTCGGGGCCTTCGGGGGCCTTCTTGGCGTCATGGGAGTCGTCTTGAAAGGCATCCGGAGCCATCGGTTTGCGTTTTCGAGCGTTCCGAAGCCATCTTCGGGCGATCTTGGACGGCCCCCGGCGCTCCGGCAGGGATCCCGGCGCGCCGGCCCCCCATTTGCGGTCGAGGCTGCGGCCCCAGGGCCCCTGGGCCCGGTCCCCCGTTATATGTATACTGGTCTTTCCGGATCATGGACAACCCTGCCAAGGCATCCTACGTGGGGTCCGAATAGATGGAGTTGGTTGATCGCGCCGCATTGCAGATGCATCGGTGACGTCAGCGGTGCTTCGGCGACATCGGCGCGGAAACATCGGCGGCTGCATTGCGATGCATCGCCAACGCATCAGCGATGTAGCGCGATAACTCCGACTGTATCTACTCAGATCCCATGTACGGAAGAAGAGAAACTACAGAAACATAAACCTTCGGAGGTTCGTGCATTGTTTTGTTAGATCGGCGCTGGAGCCCTGCCTTGTGCCACAGGACATTCTTAGAATCCATCCACCTCCCCCACCATCCTCGATGTCATCCTCGTCCTCCTCCTCCTCCTCCTCCTCCTTCTGACGTGGTGTGGTCGCCCTCACCGAGGGATCGCGGTTTGTCACCATGCAGCACCCGGGCAAGAGCCACAAACTGGATTGAGCCCCCCAGCCAGCAGCAGTCAGCAACAATGGCTAAGGCTCGCGGCAGGGGAACAAGATCATGTGCAATGCGAGGCTACAGTACCGCCTCGCGGAGATCTGCGCGACTGGCCTCCCCGAAAGGACCGGACTGGGGCCACGGAGTCACGCAGGCCACCAGCGCTGCGGCTGGCTCGAAGCAGTACAGCAGGGCGTCCCGCCCCACGAACGGCAGCACGTGTTCACGTCGTGCCAGGGCCGCTAGGATTGATAAAACCTGCATTCTGGGGCTCCGTGGGCCCTCTGAGAGGTTCTGCGGACCTCTGGGGGTATCTGCCGGAGAGGATTGCATGAATAATTAAGCGAGCACGGCGCAGATACAAGCTCATACAAGGAAGCACATGCATGTGCCCGTTTGAGCTAGCAGCGTGAGGTCGTGCCTCTTAAAATCTTCCGAACTTTACATTGGCTCGCGTGAAGATCTTCATGGTTGCAAGCCGGAAACTGAATGCTGAGGGGGTCCCACAAGCTGAGGAGGAAAAGAACTGAGAGGAGTGCGGAGTATGGGGGTTGTGTAGGGATGTGAGCTTGTTCCCCCTTGCCACCTCGCCCCCGCCACCCTCCCGCAGAAGAGCTACATGATAGAAGTACCGCATGGCACAGCCGCTGCAGGAGACAGGTGCTGCAGGGCCGGCGCCCTGGAGGAGGTGCGCCCCCGCCCGACTCCTCCCCGCCCCCAAAGGTCACACTTTTTTGATTCGCGGGTCGAGAGCGCACCTCTTCCGGTCGAAGCTAAGCGGGCCGCGCGAAGCTTGAGTTAACCGTCGAGGGGGAGGAAAGGGGGAGGGCGCAGCCTCAAGTTTTGCCCCCGAAGGTCACACGGAGAAGCTGTGCACGACAGCGCCCTCGTGGAGGGGACAGTCCATCGCGAGGTTGCAAGCAGCCAGCGGCTTGGGATCGCCGCGACCGCGGCGGCCACCCGCTGCGGCTCTCTTGGGCGCGCCCTGGGGCCCTCTTGGGCCGTTTTGGGGAGCCCATTGGGGGGCTGCTTCGGGGCCTCCTTTGGTGTCTTTGCGGGTCTCACTGGGGGCTTCTTGGGCGCTTCTTGGAGCCTCATGGGCCTCCCCTGGGGGGCCTCCTGGGCCAAAACGCTTGAATCTTCGGCTCCTCGTCCCCGTCTTGGGCGCCGACTCGGGGCGTTCTTGGGCGGTTTGGGCCCCCTCGTGGGCCGTCTTGGAGCCCTCTTGGGAGCATCCTCGACCAGCTTGGGTGCCTCTTGGGCCGTCTTGGACGCAGTGGAAGCCCAAAAAGCGAACACGGCAAAAATTATCAGTTTCCCGACGGAAGATCCACTGTTTTTGCTTATTTGGGCCTCGGTTGGGGTGCCCCTTGGGGCGTGTTCGGGGCCTCTTTCGGTGTTTTTGCGGGTCTCTTGGGTACCTCTTGGGGCTTCTTGGGCGCTTCTTGGAGCCTCTTGGGGTCTCCTGGGGGCCTCTTGGGCCAAATGGCTTGCATTTTCGGTTCCTCGTCCCCGTCTTGGGCGCCGCCTTGGGGCGCTCTTGGGCGGTTTGGGCGCCTCGTGGGCCGTCTTGGCCCCCTCGTGGGCCGTCTTGGAGCCCTCTTGGGGGCATCCTCGACCGTCTTAGGTGCCTCTTGGGCCGTCTTGTACGCAGTGGAAGCCCAAAAAGCGAACACTGCAAAAATATCAGTTTCCCCACAGACAAACGACGATTTTTGCTTATTTGGGGCTCTATTGGGGTGCCTCTTGGTGCGTCTTCGGGGCCTCTTTGGGTGTTTTTTCGGATCTCATGGGGGCCTCTTGGGGCTTGTGGGCCCCTTCTTGGAGCCTCTTGGGGTCTCCTAGGGGCCTCTTGGGCCAAAAGGCGCGATTTTCTGGTGTCTCGTCCCCGTCTTGGGGCGCTCTTGGGCGGTTTGGGCGCCTCATGGGCCGTCTTGGCCCCCTCGTGGGCCGTCTTGGGGCCCTCTTGGGGGCAGCCCTGGGGCCCTCTCGGGCCGTTTTGGGGAGCTCATTGGGGTGCTGCTTCGGGGCCTCCTTTGGTGTCTTTGCGGGTCTCCATGGGGGGCTCTCCTGGGGGCTTCTTGGGCGCTTCTTGGAGCCGCATGGGCCTCCCCTGGGGGGCCTCCTGGGCCAAAACGCTTGAATCTTCGGCTCCTCGTCCCCGTCTTGGGCGCCGACTCGGGGCGTTCTTGGGCGGTTTGGGCCCCCTCGTGGGCCGTCTTGGAGCCCTCTTGGGAGCATCCTCGACCGGCTTGGGTGCCTCTTGGGCCGTCTTGGACGCAGTGGAAGCCCAAAAAGCGAACACGCAAAAAAAGATCAGTTTCCCAAAGGAAAATCAAAGGTTTTTGCTTATTTGGGCCTCGGTTGGGGTGCCCCTTGGGGCGTGTTCGGGGCCTCTTTTGGTGTTTTTGCGGGTCTCTTGGGTACCTCTTGGGGCTTCTTGGGCGCTTCTTGGAGCCTCTTGGGCTTCCCCTGGGGGGCCTCCTGGGCCAAAACGTTCGAATCTTCGGTTCCTCGTCCCCGTCTTGGGCGCCGACTCGGGGCGTTCTTGGGCGGTTTGGGCTCCCTCGTGGGCCGTCTTGGAGCCCTCTTGGGAGCAACTTCGACCGGCTTGGGTGCCTCTTGGGCCGTCTTGGACGCAGTGGAAGCCCAAAAAGCCAACACGGCAAAAATACCAGTTTCCCGACGGAAGATCCACTGTTTTTGCTCATTTGGGCCTCTGTTGGGGTGCCCCTTGGGGCGTTTTCGGGGCCTCTTTCGGTGTTTTTGCGGGTCTCTTGGGTACCTCTTGGGGCTTCTTGGGCGCTTCTTGGAGCCTCTTGGGGTCTCCTGGGAGCCTCTTGGACCAAATGGCTCGCATTTTCGGTTCCTCGTCCCCGTCTTGGGCGCCGCCTTGGGGCATTCTTGGGCGGTTTGGGCGCCTCGTGGGCCGTCTTGGCCCCCTCGTGGGCCGTCTTGGAGCCCTCTTGGGGGCATCCTCGACCGTCTTAGGTGCCTCTTGGGCAGTCTTGGACGCAGTGGAAGCCCAAAAAGCGAACACGGCAAAAATATAAGTTTCCCTATAGACAATCGCCGATGTTTGCTTGTTTGGGGCTCTATCGGGGTGCCTCTTGGGGTCGAGGCTGCGGCCGAGGCTGCGGCCCCCCATTTGCGGTCGAGGCTGCGGCCCCGGGGCCCCCGGGCCCGGTCCCCCGTTATACATCGCGCGCGCTTCGCGCGCGCGCTCAGGTTCTAGCCCAGGCCGGGGGCGCGCAAGAAGATCTTGGACAGCGCTATGAAGCACAGGCGCGTGACATAGTCGTGCCTCATGAGGGCCTCTTGGGAACCTCTTGGGTCTTCGTGGGGGCATCTGAAGGGCTTCTGGGGGGTTCTCCGTGCTTTCTCAATTGGCTGTTGGAGCCCGGCGGCCCTGGCGGCGTCCCAGGAACGGTCTCAAGTTTTTGGACCGGAGGGCGCATGTAGACGTACATGAAGGTTTCTGGGGAAGCCTCTCAGAAGCCCGTTGGGGCCCTCTTGGGGGTCTCCTGGGGGCTTCCTGGGAACCTCGGGGGGCCTCTTGGAAGCCTCTTGGGGAGCCTCTGGAGGCCCTTTGGGGCCTGCCGCGGGCGTCTTGGGGGCCTCTTGGGGCCTCTTGGGGGTCTCTTAGGGGCCTCTTGGGGGCCTCCTGGGGCGGTGGGGCTGGAAGGTTCAGTTGGGTGTCCCGTCTTGGGCCTCTCTTGGGGCCCTTCAGGGACGCGTTTGGGCCGTCCTGGGCGCCTCTTGGACTGTCCTGGGCCCCTCTGGGGCCGTCTTGGGGCTCTCTTGTGGGCTTCGTGGGCCGTCTTGGGGCGGTCTAGGGAGAATCTGAGGTCGTGAAGGACTGTACGAAGGCCAAAACATCGAATATGGTAAAAATGTACGTTTTACGTGCTATTTTTGCTTCCCGGGGCCGTCTAGGGTGATCTCTTGGAGGGGTCTTCGAGCGTCTTGGAGGCGTCTGGGGCGGTTCCAGAAGCCTCTTGAGCCGCCGGAGACCGCTGGAGGTTGTCTTCAGGGTGGCTCTGGGCGGCCTGGGGCCGCCTGGACGGCCGCCTGGGCGCTCCGGGGGCCGACCTGGGGCCCGGCGGGGAGCGGGCTGGGCCCGACGTCCCCCATTTGCGGTCGAGGCTGCGGCCCCAGGGCCCCCGGGCCCGGTCCCCCGTTATATGTATACTGGTTTTTCCGGATCATGGACAACCCTGCCAAGGCATCCCGTCTGCTGATAGGCCTCCTACGTGGGGTCCGAATAGATGGAGTTGGTTGATCGCGCCGCATTGCAGATGCATCGGTGACGTCAGCGGTGCTTCGGCGACATCGGCGCGGAAACATCGGCGGCTGCATTGCGACGCATCGCCAACGCATCAGCGATGTGGCGCGATAGGTCCGACTGTATCTACTCAGATCCCATGTACGGAAGAAGAGAAACTACAGAAACATAAACCTTCGGAGGCTCGTGCATTGTTTTGTTAGATCGGCGCTGGAGCCCTGCCTTGTGCCACAGGACATTCTTAGAATCCATCCACCTCCCCCACCATCCTCGATGTCATCCTCCTCCTCCTGACGTGGCTTGTGGTCGCCCTCACCGAGGGATCGCGGCGTGTCGCCATGCAGCACCCGGGCAAGAGCCACCAACTGGATTGAGCCCCCCGGCCAGCAGCAGCCAGCAACAATGGCCAAGGCTCGCGGCAGGGGAACAAGATCATGTGCAATGCGAGGCTACAGTACCGCCTCGCGGAATTCTGCGCGACTGGCCTCCCCGCAAGGCCCGGAATGGCATGTGCCCGTTTGAGCTAGCAGCGTGAGGCCGTGCCTCTCAAGATCTTCCGAACTTTACATTGGCTCGCGTGAAGATCTTCATGGCTGCAAGCCGGAAGCGGAGGAGTGCGGAGGATGGGGTTGTGTAGGGATGTGTTGTTTCCCCTTGCCACCTCGCCCCCGCCACCCTCCCGCAGAAGAGCTACATGATAGAAACACCGCATGACACAGCCGCTGCAGGAGACAGGTGCTGCAGGGCCGGCGCCCTGGAGGAGGTGCGCCCCCGCCCGACTCCTCCCCGCCCCCGAAGGTCACACGGAGAAGCTGTGTAGGACAGCACCCTTGTGGAGGGGATAGCCCATTGCGATGTTAAAAGTAGCCAGCGGCTTGGGATCGCCGCGACCGCGGCGGCCACCCGCTGCGGCAGGGGTCGTTCCGCTGCCGCGGCCGCGGGCACCGCCTGCCGCCGCCCGCTTGGGCGGGAAGCACGGCGCGGGCACCTCCTCGACCGCCGGGCCGTGGTCCTGGAAAGCGGCCATCACCGGTCGCTTCACGCCCACTGCATCGAGAGCACGGACAAAAGGCAGATTCTCGGGGTCGCGGACGTGGTTGACCCGGCCGCTGGCCCACTTGACGACGTTGGCCACCAGGCCCTGGTCCGTTGAGATCGCCACCCTCATGGCGGTGCCGTGGGCCGACTTCACGAGCCGATCGGCGCTCGCGGGATCGACGAAATTGGCGAACCCATACCCGAGACTTGCACCAGTCTGAAAGTTCCTTGGGACGAACAGGTAGTCGCACCCCTCCATGCAACCATGGGAATCCATCCACTTCGTCAACTGGCTCCTGGTGCACTCCGCCGTCAGGTTCGAGAGGAAAAGGGTTACTTCTGTTGGACTTGCGTTCGCCACTGCCCAGATCCCGACGCGATCCGCCTCGCAGGTGTTGGCAACCATCCCTTGCGAGCCGAAGATTCTGGATGCTCAAGCTCAAACAGCCACGCTTGATCCAAACTGGCCACGGAACTCGAGTTCCCCATCTTGGGTCCCTCTTCGGGCCCTTTGGGGGCCCGTGTGGGCCGCCTTGGGTGCCTCCTGGGCCGTCTTTGAACCCTCTTGGGCAACCTTGGAGCCCTCATGTTTTTTTTTCGGGGGGGGCCCTTGGAGGCGTCTTGGGGAGGTCCACGGGGCCTCTTGGGCAGTTCTTTGTTGCCGTGAAGCCCCAGAAGCGGAAGATGCTAGAACTAAGCGCTTCCATTGAGGAATGGGAAAGCGTTTGCCTCTCTAGGCTCTCTTGGGTGTTGCATTGGAGCGCCATGTGGGCGTTTTCGAAGCATCTGGCGCCGTTCGAAACGCCTCGTTCGCCGTCTACGACTCTTGGAAGGCGTCTCGGGGGCGACAGGGGGCCGCCTTGCGCCGCCTTGACGACGGTTTGAGCGCTGTGGACCTGGGGCCCCCGAAAATTTGGCCAGGGACCCTCATTTGTGGTAGTGGTCGTGGCACCTGGACACCCATTCCCTCGTTGTGTATTTAGGAATATACACGTGTATACACATTGGTAAATGTATGATGGACATTAAAAGCGCCCCCCGCCATCCACATGAAAAACTTTAGACCCATGGGACCGTCGAGCGACGCGCGAACTGAGAGCGGAAACAGCATGACGGCCAGCCAACGACAACGCCGCGACATTCAATGCGAACGGCGCGCTGTTGCCATGCTCGTTGGCATTCGAAATTGGCGATTCCCTGTGTTGACACGCAAATCGAAGCCCAAAACCATTGTAGACATTCGCGCGTTCGTGCCAAAACAAAAACCAATGGACGCGTCGGCCCTGGCCGGCGCTGGCAACAGCCCCACGCGGCGCCCGGCCTCGTCGCCTCCCGTCGTGTGGGCCTGGGTGGCGGTCTGGCGGTTCCGTGCTCGCCGTCGCCACCCCGTCGCCGCCTAGACTGCTCAACATAAAAATTGCGCCACATTGATTCTTCTAGAAGAGAAGAAACTCCATCAACCCCACGGGATGATCGGTTCCCTTTCTTTGCATTGCAGTTCACATATAATTCTGCCCCATCGTCCACCGTATATATGAACTCGCACCATGCCAGGCAGGGTGGTATCGACACTCCCCCGTCATCGACTGCAACACAAACTATGCGCGCCCTCGTTTATCAAAAACCGGAAGTCATCAATCATCCCATGCAACAAATGGGACGAAGTGCGCACGCGCGCGTCGTCGCGCGCGCATGCCGAACTCCTTGACAAAACTTCGGTTTCGGAGCGATTTAAACATCGACTGTTCGGACAACATACAAAAACACATCGTTTCGCAACACTGATTTTCAGAAAAACGTACGCGCGCGCTCTTGCGAATTCGGAAGAAAACCATACATTCTTCATCGCGTTCAGAAAATGCTACCACACGGGCTTCGCGCGCGCATGTCGCAATCATTCGAACCCCCTTTGCGCGCGTGCCGTCGCGATAATCCTTTGCAAAAGTGGGACGAAGTGCACGCGCGCGCGTCGCGCGCGCATGCCGAGATCCTTCGAAAACCTTCAGTTGCGTAGCGATTCCAAAACCGAATGTCCAAAGCACATAAACAATCACATGGCTTCGCAACATCAGTCTTCAAAAAAACTTGCGCTCGCGCTTTTGCGCATTCTGAAGAAAGCCATGAGTTGTTCAACACGTGTTCTGCCGAACGGGCCTCTGGCGCCGCATGACGACATCATTCGCGCGCCCTTGCGCGCGTGCTGGCCCGCATGTTTCTATTTGGACGCGTGGGGGTCCGCGTCCAAATAGAAACATGCGGGCCACTCTCGCGCGTCGGCAGCGCGCGCGTCGAACTCTTTACAAAACCTTCACCGACGCGAGGACGCCGTCATCGTCGACGGCGCGAGTAGCATCTGCTCCCGCGCTGACCGCGCCGTCGTCGGCGCGAATATCGTCACCAACGTTGGCGAAGGGCCCAGGCATGTGCAGATGCAAACACCGCACTTGTGAATAACGCCTTCAATGGAGCTCCTCATGGGGCCACGAAACGCGTGACGGGTGTACCGAAGTAGGACCGGGGGCGCCTTCGGTCCCTGCCTCTGGGGCCTTCGGTGGAGCTCCCTATCGGGCACGATGCGTGCGAGGGGGGTACCAAAATAAAATAAGAACCGCATGCGACTATTCCCCCTGCGGGCTTCGGTGGAGCTCCCTGCGGGGCAACGAAGCGTGTGAGGGGTGTGCAGACGTGGGTGAGGAACCGCATGCGAAACCCCCTCCTGGGGGCCTCGGTGGAGCTCCATGTGTGGCCACGAAGCGTGCGAGGGGTGTAGGCACGGGTACCAACCGCATGCGAAACCCGCTACTTGGAGCCTTCGGTGGAGCTCTCTGTGGGGCCACGGAGCGTGCGAGGCGTGTACCAGAGTGGGTAAGAACCACATGCGAAACCTCCGTCCTGAGGCCTGTGGAGCTCCCTTTGAGGCCACGAGACGCGCTTGTGGTTCAAACATATAATTTGGTATTTGCCGCATGTGACACACCCCTCCTGGGAACTTCGGTGGAGCTCCCTGAGGGGCAGCGAAACATGCGACGGGCGCGCCGACACTTATAAGAACCGCATGCAAAGCCCCCGCCTGAAGGCTTCGGTAGAACCCTCTGTGGAGCCACGAAACATGTGAGAGTGTACCAAAATCATTAAGAATCGCATGCGAAACCCCTTTCCTGAGGGGTTCGGTGGAGCCCCCTGTGCGAAGCGCGTAAGGGGTGTCCAAAAATGGAAAGGAACCGCATACGCCCCCCCCCCCCCCATAGGGGGTTTCGGTGGAACTCGCTGTGTGGCCACGAAACGTGTAAGAGATGAGCCAAAGTGTGTAATAACCGCATGAAACATCCCCCTTCTGAGGGCATCGGTGGAGCTCCCTGTGGGGCCACGACATGTTTGAGGGGCGTGAGAGAATGCGCAAGAACGAACCGCATGCGAAACCCCCCACCGAGGCCTTCAATGAAGCTCCTATGAGGCCACCAAGCGTGTGAGGGGTGCGCCGAAATTTGCACGAAGAGGGCAGAGGCAACGATGGGAGGAGGGAGGGAAGAGGAGGAGGAGGAGGCGGAGGAGGAGAGGAGAAGAGGAGACGCGGAGCGATGTCTCGTCAACACGATGACCCAACACCACAGGGAGAGAGAGACACGGCCCGAGATCCACATGCCAACAAAGTGAATGCGGGTGCAATCGAAGAAACATATTGACCGCCTTCACCGCGAGGACGTGGGCGAACCACCCAAGTGGTCGTACCAACCTGGCTTCTCCCATCAGTTCGCCCCACCCTCGCCCTCATCGAATCACACTGTGCGGAACACTCGCGCTGACCTCGCGAGTGCATTCTCAACGAGCCCATACTGGCGGACCTAGGCCAGAAGAGCACCCCTCAAGAGCGCGAGACCCTCCGTCGGCCAAAACACACAGGACATCCCAGGGTACACTCCCCAGAATACACAAGAACATCCAACAAGCACGAAAAACACTACCCCGAGTTTCTTAAGAAGCGTCGGGGGGCGTCACCCCCGCCGACAGCCCCTCATCGACCCCCGTCGCAGGCAGCCGCCGCGCGCCGAAGGCGCTCCGACCCCCGTCGCGGCGCGACGACGAGGCGAGCTTGACCCCCGTCGGGGGGGGTCCCCCCCAAGCTTATTTGAACGGGCGAAGAACGGTGTAAAATAAACTTTTTCGCTGTCGGGGGCGCCTGTCCCAGGGAAGCTGGAAAGTTTATACCCTTACGGTGGCACCGTAGGGGTATAATTTTCCAGCCGCCCAGGGACAGGTCTCTCCGACGGCGGAAAGTTTATGTTATACCGTCCTTCGCTCGCTGATTATTAAGAAGCCCAAAACAGGGTACCCTCCACGAACCGACCTCGATCTTTTGCACCTCGGCCCGACTCTGTTCCGCGGCTTTTGCGTCCGCGGCCGCTCGGGAGCAGACGGCGGGCGAGCGGCGGGGCGCGCCGTTGCACCTGGGGCACGAGAGGGCGGGGGGCACGGGGTGCGCGGGGCCAGGGGGAGCCACCCTCGGACCGTGAAGGCGATAAGCCTCACTCCTCCTCCTCCTCCCTCCTCCTCCTCCATCTCCTCCTTCTCCTCTTCCTCTCCCCCTCCCCCTCCTTCTCCCTCCACCATTCGGGGAGGCGTGAGACTCGGGTCCGGGGGACTCGGGTTGGCCTCACGGGGGCCAGCATGACAATGACGAGACCCAATCTGGAACTTGACGCGAACTCCCGCTGCAAACATCCCACGAACACTGAGCCGTCAGAGTCCCAGGGGCACTCGTCAAAAAAACGCCCGCAAAACCGAGTTCCAGCGTGTTCGAGCCCTACGCTTCCCCGAACCATGCGGCTACCCTCTCTTCCTCTCGGCTTCCTGCTCCTCCTCCTCCTTCTCCTCCTCCTCCTCCTCCTTGTCCCCCTCCTCCCTCCTTCTTCTTCTCCTTCTCCTTCTCCTCCTCCTCCTCCTCCTCCTCCTCCTCCTCCTCCTCCTCCTCCTCCTCCTCCACCTCCACCTCCTCCTCCACCTCCTCCTCCTCCGCCTCCTCCTCCTCCCCCCTCCCTCCCTCCCTCCCTCCCTCCCTCCCTCCCTGCCTCCCTGCCTCCTGCTCCCCTGCCTCCCTCCCCTCCCTCCTCCCTCCTCCCCTCCTCCTCCCTCCTCCCTCCTCGCTCCTCGCTCCTCCCTCCTCCTCCTCCTCCTCCTCCTCCTCCTCCTCCTCCTCCTCCTCCTCCTCCTAATCCTCCTCCTCCTCCTCCTCCTCCTCCTCCTCCTCCTCCTCCTCCTCCTCCTCCTCCTCCTCCTCCTCCTCCCCCCCCTCCTCCTCCTCCGCCTCTCCTCCTCCTCCTCCTCCTCCTCCTCCTCCTCCTCCTCCTCCTCCTCCGCCTCCTCCGCCTCCTCCGCCTCCGCCTCCCGCCTCCGCCTCCGCCTTCTCCCCCTCTTCCTCCTCCTCCTCCTCCTCCTCCTCCTCCTCCTCCTCCTCCTCCTCCTTATCATCATCATCCTCTTTATTTTTCATCTTATTATTATTTTTCTTGTTATTCTTATTATTATTATTATTATTATTATTATTATTATTATTATTATTATTATTATTATTATTATTATTATTATTATATATTATTATTATTATTATTATTATTATTATTATTATTATTATTATTATTATTATTATTATTATTACTATTATTCGTATGCTTCTTTTTAGTATTATTCTTATTTGATTCCCCATATCCTAAGATGGGGTTCTTGTTATTACTTGGACGCCTCCTACTCCCTCTCCCTCCTCCTCTTTCCTCCTCCCCTCCTGCCGGAGTTGCTCATACTCAGACTTGCTCATACCCAGACTTGCTCATACACAGACTTACTCATACTCAGATACTCTCATACTCAGATCTACTCATACTCAGACCTACTCTTACTCAGACATACTCATACTCAGACTTACTCATACTCAGACATACTCATACTCAGGCATATTCATACTCAGACCTACTCATACTCAGACTTACTCATACTCAGACTTACTCATACTCAGACATTCTCATACCCAGACGTACTCATACTCAGACTTACTCACACTCAGACATATCCATACTCAGACTTACTCATACTCAGACTTACTCATACCCAGGCGTACTCATACTCAGACTTACTCATAGTCTGAGACTTACTCAACACACAGCAGATTGTGAGGATGTCTCAGGCGGGGCGCTGGTTTCAGCACCCCTAAGGGGAGCCGCCAGGGGTGGTTGCACGGGCTCGTTCGCGGCCATTTTGTGGGGATGTCTCAGGCGGTTTGCTTGTTTCTGGGCCCAACATCCTTCGCTTGGAGAGCAGATTGTGAGGATGTCTCAGGCGGGGCGCTGGTTTCAGCACCCCTAAGGGGAGCCGCCAGGGGTGTTTGCACGGGCTCGTTCGCGGCCATTGTGTGGGGATGTCTCAGGCGGTTTGCTTGTTTCTGGGCCCAACATCCTTCGCTTTCGGGGCAGATTTGGAGGATGTCTCGAGCGAGGCGCTCATTTTCACCCCCCAGGTGGGCCAGATGTTGAGGATGTCTCGATCGCTTTGCTTGTTTTGGTGGCCAGGCTCGTGGCCCTAAGGGGAGCCGCCAGGGGTGGTTGCACGGGCTCGTTCGCGGCAATTTTGTGGGGATGTCTCAGGCGGTTTGCTTGTTTCTGGGCCCAATATCCTTCGCTTTCGGAGCAGATTTGGAGGATGTCTCGAGCGAGGCGCTCATTCTCACCCCCCAGGTGGACCAGAGTTTGAGGATGTCTCCATCGGTTTGCTTGTTTTCGTGGCCAAGCTCGTGGCCCTAAGGGGAGCCGCCAGGCGTGGTTGCACGGGCTCGTTCGCGGCCATTGTGTGGGGATGTCTCAGGCGGTTTGCTTGTTTCTGGGCTCGACATCCTTCGCTTTCGGAGCAGATTTGGAGGATGTCTCGAGCGAGGCGCTCATTTTCACCCCCCAGGTGGGCCAGATTTTGAGGATGTCTCGATCGGTTTGCTTGTTTTGGTGGCCAGGCTCGTGGGCGCAGATTCTTCTCAGGATGCCACAGGAGGCTCCAACAGGCTCCAGGAGGCCCCAGGAGACCACATGAGGTCCCAGGAGGCATCAGGAGGCCACAGAAAGACTCAAGAGGCCACAGGATGTCCCAAGAGGCTCCAGGAGGCCCCAGGAAGCTCCAGAAGGCCTCAGGAAACCACAGGAGGCCCCAGGAGGCAACAGGAAGCGCCAGGAGGCCTCGGAAGGCAACAGGAGGCCCCGAGAGGCCCCAGGAGCAGGAGGCCTCAGAAGGCAACAGGAGTGGCTCCAATCCCATGTGTTTTACGTATGCTCCTATCGATTGGGCCTTACCTGGAGCACGATTCTTTGATGTTCTACGTATGTTTCTATAGATGGTCCTTCTCCTGTGTACACAATCCTAAATGTTTTACTCATGTTCCTATATGTTGGGCCTCTCCTGGGGCACGAGTCCTTGGTGTTTTACGCGTGTTCCTATAGATTGCCCTTCTCCTGTGGCTCTAATCCGCAATGTTTTATGTACGTCTGTTGCTATAGATTGCGCCTTTCCTGGGGCACGAAACCTTCCTAGGAGGTCCCAGGAGGTCCCAAGAGGCTCCTGGAGACCCCAGGAAGCCCCAGTAGGTTTCAGGAGGCCCCAGGAGGCCCCAGGCTCATGCACAGAGACGCGCTCGTACTACTGAGGCTCATTCACACTCCAATTCATTCGCAGTTAGATTGATGTCCAGACCGTCACAACTGAAGCCCGTTAATATTCGAAGGCTCTTGCGCCTAGACATTCACGGCGGACAGGTCCATGCGAGTAGATGCACATATGGGGAGCTCAACGCAGTGAATAACTATGCGTTTTCTTCTTATGCTTCGTCTTATTCTTCGTCTTCTTCTTCTCCTTCTTGTTCTTCTTCTTCTTCTTCTTCATCCACCTCCTCCTCCTCCTCCTCCTCCTCCTCCTCCTCCTCCTCCTCCTCCTCCTCCTCCTCCTCCTCCTCCTCCCCCGCCTCCTCCCCCTCTTCCTCCTCCTCCTCCTCCTCATCCTCCCCCTCCTCCTCCCCCTCCTCCTCCTCCTCCTCCTCCGCCTCCGCCTCCGCCTCCACATCCTCCTCCTCCTCCTCCTCCCTCATCCTCCTCCCTCCCCCCTCCTCCCTCCCTCCAACTTCCTCCTCCTCCTTCCTCCCTCCTCCTTCCTCATCCCTCCGTCCTCCTTCCTCGGTCCGCCTTCCTCATGCCTCCATCCTCGTTCCTCCTTCCTCCTCCCTCCGTCCTCCATCCTCCTTCTTCCGTCCTCATTCCTCCTTTCTCATTCCTCCTTCCTCCTTCCTCCTTTCCGTCCTTTCCTCCCTCTCCCCTTCCTCCCGCCTCCTCCTCCTCCTCCTCCTCCTCCTCCGCCTCCTCCTCCTCCTTTCTCCCTCCCTCCCCCTCCTCATCCTCATCCGCCCTCCTCCTCCTCCTCCCTCCTCTCCCCTCCTCCTCCTCCTCCTCCTCCTCCTCCTCCTTCCCCCTCATCCTCCTCCTCCACCTCCACCTCCTCCTCCTCCTCCTCCTCCTCCTCACTCCTCCTCCACCTCCTCCTCCTCC
>CAUYUJ010022553.1:61490-78990 GCA_963575745.1 Prorocentrum cordatum
GTGAGCCTCGCAGACTGCCGACGATCCCGCCGCCCCCATCACCCCTGTCCGCAATCGCGGGGTGCTACGTGAACTGTCGGAGGTCCACGCCGATTTCTTGGATCGGCGCTGGGCCCCCTCCCTGGTGCGCGAAGAATATACAACTGTTTGTCCCCTCGAGAATCAGAGCCGACCGTCGTCACCTTGAGAGAGGGGTGGGCCAAACCTGGGCGACGGGCGGGCTACGGAGCACGCTGGTCCCTGGAGTGCGCGAGCATACCTGAGAAGGCAGCGAGGGAGGATGTCACGATTGCCCTTGGGCCGAAAGCTCAAGGGCGAGACGGCCGAGCAGAGGCGGACGGCGGCGGTGCTCCGTATCGGAGTGCCGTCCGCCTTGTAGAGGATACTCTCTGCCTCGCTCCCGCCGCCCGCCCAGGTGCTGGACCGCGAGATCCCGGCCACGTAGGCCTGGGGGCCGGGGCACCGCCGAAGCCAGGCCCACGAGGGTGCCCTCCCCTTCGACGACCAGCTCGGGCCCACCCCTCTGCCTTGCTCTCGTCTCCCTGTCCCGTTCCTTCGGCCCCACCCATCCCCTCCCTTCACCTCCCGTCCTGCCGCCCTGGACCTTCCAGGAACATGGGGACATCGGCACCGACCCAGAGACTGCTCTCGAAGCCCACACTTGCCATGCGCATGAAGGATAAGCCGTAATCGAGATCGGTGAAACTGCGCTATCTACGATAATAGTAGGTTGTCATAACAGCGGGAACGGCGGTGTCGCTGGTGCTGCAATTGCTGCGTCTTCGGTTTCACGATTCCCACGACTATGTTGCTGATCCGCCACCGTGCCTGCACGGCATGGGCGTGTTAAACCTGGGCAAGCACGGGAACGGAAAGAGCGGTTCCGTGGGGCCTCCCCGGGAGTGATCATGACGGCACCGTCATCCCTTGGGAGCCTTTGCGTTAGGAGGTTTGGGCGTGAGCTTTAGCACTTGGGAACCTTGGTTTGAGAGCTCTTCACTCCACCATTCGCTCTTTGGAGTCTTGCTGTTCAGACCTCTTTACATGACCTCTTGCTCTTGTGAACCTTCGCGTTCAGAGCTCTTCATATCATCGGGAGCTCTGGGGAACTCTGGCGTCACATATTCTTCTGTCACCGACTCTTCTTGAAAGGGGTGCTCCGTCACCTGGAGCTCTGGCGTTGGAGTGAAAGTGTTGTCTTCGTTAGTACTGGGAGCCTTGGCGTTCGAAGTGGTCCACGTCACTGTTCGCTCTTGAGAGCCTTGGTGTTCAGAGCTGCTGACGTCAATGTGAGCTCCGGGGAGCCTTGATGTTCAAAGCTCTTACAATCATCGCTCGTTATCGGGAGCCTCGGCGTTGTCATTGTCCGCTCTTGGGGTCCTGGCCGTTCAAAGCTTTTTACGTCACTGTGAGCTCTTGGCGGCCTTGGTGATCAGAGCATTTGTGTCACCTTTCCCTCGTGGGAGCATTGGCGTTCAAATGTTTTTACATCGCTGTTCGCTCTTGGGGGCCTCACGAGAGGCTCTTAGAAGCATCCTGAGGACCTCTCAGGGGGCCTCTTGGGAGTCTTTTGGTCCGTTTTGTGGTCCTCTAAAGCCGTCATGGAGCCCTCTTGGACCGTATTGGGGCTTGTCTTGAAGACCTCTTGGAGGCCTCGTTGACGTCTTGGTGTCCTTGGAGGCCTCCTTAGACCTCTGGGCAATTTGGGCCACATCTTGGGCCGTCCTGGGGCCCGGCTTAGGCTGGCTTCGGGCGCTCTTGGGGCCCGCTTGGGAACCCCCTGTGGCCCCCTTTGGACTTTCCTGGGAGCCTCTTGTTCGGGCGCTCTGGGGCCGTGTTGAAGCCTCGTTGGACCGTTCGGGGTTCTGTGGGGCCCTACTTGGGCCGTCTTGGGGCTCTCTTGGGCCGTCTCCGTTTTGAAGCCCTCTCGGTAATCTCTTGGAACGTTTTGGGACGATCTCGGAAGCCCCCTGGGCCGTCTGTGGCCGCTCTTGGTTCGGAAAAGGCAACCACCAAAGGAACATAAATGTCAGTTGCCTTCTCTGGCCCTCTTGGGGGTCCTCTTGTGGGGCCTGTTGGGGCGTCTTGGAGACCCCTTGGGCCGTGACAAGACCATCAGGAGCCCTCAAGGAGCGCTCGTGGACCTGTTTCGGAACCTCTTGTGTCTCTCTGAGGCCGTCTAGGGGACATTGCTGGCCGTCTTGGAAGCTATTCAGGCCGTCTTAAAGCCTCCTGGCCGGAAAAAAACAAAAAACAAAAAACATGACCCCCAGAAGGCGTGTTAGAACAAAGGTGGAAGGCTACCGAGCACTGGAGAGCGTCGTGGCCTTGGCATGGAAAGGTTTTCGCGTGACTGTGCGCTCTTGGGAACTTTGACGGCCACAGCTGTGCACGTCTCTGCGAACTCTGGGGCGCCTTGGGGATCCTAGCTTTTCGTATCACCGTTGGCTCCTGACGTTGTGTCGTTGAAGGTCTCGGGGGGCCTCTTGAGGGGCTCCGGGAGGCATCTTGAAGGCCTCTTCGGGACCTCTCGGGGCGTTTTTCGGCACTGTTCGGGCCCTCTTGGGCCGTTTTGGAGCCCTTTTGGGCCGACTCGCGACCCTCCTACACCGTCCTGGAGGTTTGGGCCCGCTTGGTGCTTTTGGGACCCTCTTGGGAGCCTCATGTGGCCCCTTTGGGGTTCCCCTGGGAGCCGCTCGGGGTTCTGTGGGGCCCTCCTTGTGCCGTCTAGGGGCTCTCTTGGGTCGTCTTCAGGTGCTCTTGGGCTGGCTTGAACCCCTCGTGGAAGCCTCTGGGGTTGTTTTGGGGACGATCTCGGAAGCCTTCAGGGCTGGCTTGGGTTGTTATTGCCCACCAAATGCGAGAACCCCAAAATCCTTCAAAAACCTTCAGATGATCGACCATGTTGCCCCCTTGGGTTTCTCTTGGAGGTCCTCGTGGAGACCTCATGGGGCGTCTAGGAGGGCCCCTGAGGCCGTCCTTGGGCCATCGTCGCCGCTCGTGGAACGCTCTTGGGCTGTCTTGGGGCCTCTTGGGCCTCTCTTGGGCCGTCTTGGAGCTATCCTGAGCCGCATCGGGGGCATCTTCGGCCATCTCAGGGACGAATTGTGCCGTCTTGAAACCGCCTGGGCCAAACAGGCCGCCAACATGGCCCCTGGGGGGGCGCGTTAGAAAACATGGGTTGGCACGGAAATGGAGAGAGCGTTTCAATGGAGCGGACGTTTGAGCATGGCCACAGGACGCTCGCGGCCGTCTGTGCGGCAGCGGTTTAAACGCAGGGATCACCATGTATAAGTGTTGGCGTCGGAAGAAAGGCAACCGAACACTGGAGAGCGTCGTGGCCATGGCGTGGTAAGGTAGCTTTTCGTATCACCGTTGGATCCTGGAGCGGCGCCGTTGACGGTTTCGGGGGGCCTCTTGAGGAGCCCCGGGAGGCATCTTGAAGGCCTCTCGGGGTCCTGTTGAAGCGCGTTCCGGCAATGTTCGGGACCTCTTGGGCCATTTTGGAACTCTCTTGGGCCGTCCCATGGACCGTTTGGACCGTCCTGAAGGGCTCGGGCCCGCCCGGCGCGCTCTTGGGGCCCTCTTGGGAGCCCCCCGTGGCCCCCTGTTCTGGGAAACGCTCGGGGCTCTGCGGGGCCGTCCTCGCGCTGTCTTGGGGCTGTCGCGGGCCGTCTTCAGGCGCTTCTGCGCTGTTTTAGAACCCTCTTGGGAGCCTCCGGGTCAAGCGCGCGACCCAGTGCTGGAGCCTGCCCAGTCGGCTGAACAGCCTCTCGACCGCGCCCACCTCAAGCAGCTCCTCCCACTGCGGGAACTCGAAAGGTCCCAGCACACCATGTCCAAGCTCCAGCATCCCAGGACGCCCCGCGTTCGGATGCATCCTCTCGTCCTCCTCCAGGCCGGGCGACTCCACCTTCTCTCCGACGCCCGCGTGAAACTCCTTCACACTGATCTGCCACACCTGCTCTGCGCCCCTTCTCCAGCTCACGCCTGATCTCGCGCACGTGCGACATCGCGACCACCGCCCCGAACCCTTCGTCGCTCGCGCCTGTCACGAAGACCGCCGCGCGCCGACTCGAAGAACGCGGCGAGCGACGGGGGCGCCATCAGCTCGCCCCTGACAGCGGCCGCGACCACCTGGCGCACCTCCGCCCGATTCCACCAGTAGGCGCCAATCCAACGATAGCTTCCAGCATCGCAAAAGTAGGTCGAAGCGCCAACATCCTCCACGCCGACCATCCCACGAGCGTCGCCAGCTCCTTTGCAGCTTCCAGAGCGGGGAAGATCCCAAGCCGCTTTTTGCCGCAATCTGCGCCATCCTCCGCGGCCTAGCTCCCGGCATCACCCGACTGCGCCTGGATCGCGACGCACGTTGCACCTCGCACGGCAGCTGGGGCTCGCGATATACTGAAGGCTGCCCACGCTCGAATAGCCAATCCCAGCAGCTGACTGCTCCAGAATGGACACGCCGGTCACGACCAGCAACGTGATCTCCCTGCAACACCTCGCACCCCGGGTTCCCCCGGTGTCCACGCCGACGCTACACAGATCAGCAAGAGCAGGCACCACAGTGCGATACGCGCCCAAGGGTCGCCACTCAACGAACCCCCAAGCCACCCCAATTCGTCGTCACGGGGCGCGTTATCACGCACCGCTGAGAGGTGCCCGTTGGTCTGCGCCCTCTTCCGGAGCCTGTCCATAAACCTCCTATTCGCGAGAACCCTCGCAGCTGTCATGCGCGGCCACCCTGAGGTAGTCCTTTCCCAAAGACCAGTCCACCTTCGAGCGCCGCTTGGCCCCGTCGGCATTTCTCGGGCGCCTCCAGTCCGATTTGCAGGCCACGCTCCCGCAGGCCTTCATGATTGTATACATCCGCAGATAATTCTGCTGACTCGATGTGACAATGGAATTTACCACAGGCCATCACACAATCAAGCATCATAGCAAGCACCGTCATCCCGTTCGCCATGGCCGTCTGTGTCAACTCCGTGCTGCGCAGCCACTCCTGGACTTCTAACTTGTCCGACCTTCCACCACAATATACGTCGTCCAGTACCGTACGTTCCACGCGAATCTTGCTGCCACCAACACGCATAGAGGGGTTGCGATCATACCTCTTAGGAGTCGGTATCAAGGTTATTTCGGACTCTTGCTCTCCATCTCGACCTGCCCAATAGTTTCGGCCACTGGACGCGAAGGCGCCGAAAGCTTCTCCCATCCAGAATATGATGACGGCTTTGGTCCTTGACCGTCCACAGGACTGCTGATTTTCATCCTCATCCCAGAGCCGCCCCCCCTCAATCTCCTCGAGTTCGTTCACCTCGGAGATGACATGATCAAGCCAGGCCTCCGCCGGAGCCCCTCGAGCTTCAGAAGCCCCCACTCGTGCCGGCACGCTGGACGCAGAACTCTCAGCACTCTCCGATTGCAACGTTGCCGTCACCGCCGTCGGCCCCGCACGTAGCTCGCTACGCCCACGCTACATCTCAGGGTACAATGCCTTTCGCATCAAGCTCGTAGTCAGAATCGGGGACGGTGGCCCCCGCGATCAGCTCGGAATCCAAAACCACATCTGAGTCCGATCGTGGTCTCACTAGAAGCGACGCCGCCGATCGAAGATCCAGGCCATCACCGGTTGACCCAGTACTACGCCACCCACTTGCATCAAGATCGTCTCCAACTCACCGGACTCAAACATGTCAACCGTGATGGTCCACCAGTCTGATGGTTCCTCCGCGGCCTCCTTCGCCGCCATCACAGTATCATACATGCCTTCGAACATAGGTTCCAACTTGATACACCTCCAGACTCTTCAGCAGACGAAGCCCCCCCGGCAAGCTTCCCCACGATCGGCGCAGCCCCCCGAAGCAAAAGACACTCGACAGAAGCGCACCAATCCATTTTACAAGTACTCCCTTGGCGGTGTTGTTCTTCTTGCCCTCGAACTTCCAGAAGTTCCTACCTTTCTTGTCGCTGTCTTTCGTCGTCTTGGCATTCTGAGCATCGAGTTCCTGGCGTGCGAAGAAGCGCCGCGATGAACGAAGAACCATGTCACGGCTCTTCTCGGACCAAGAAAAGGCGCCCATGTGACGCCAACAACCGGGTTGGTAGAATCTACGGATTTGTCCGTTAATGAAACTATCCGCACCCTGAGGTTTGGGCCAACACACGTCCAGGTCTGATCAGATGATTTGCCCACTCGCTCGACCAACAACATCACACATCCTGAGCTTTGCCCTTTTTCGGGCGACTCTAGATACTGTTCCACTGCGCCCAGCCCCCCATGAGCAGTGGACTGGACCCGGTAGTCACAACGCTCTCCTGAGTCTCGCTGCAGGTCTCGTCGACCGTCTCGCTGGAGCCCCTCCCGGACTTGTCGCCGCCCTCTTCCTCGAGACTCAACCCGAAGAATGCCAGCACTAGAGAAACGACTCTATACACCGACGCTTTTCCCGACCCTGAGCTGAAATTCGCACAAAAACGCGGATTCTGGTGTATACGTGATCCTGGTGCATATTGAAAAACAACCCGCCACTGGCAATATAGATGTTCCAGTTTGCGAAGCACCTCGTCCTGGAGGAGCCCGAAGCTCCAACGCGAGCCCCGCGCAGACCCATCGCCCGCGCCCGCGCAGGGGAGACCGCGCCCACGGCACAGCCAAAGAAGCACCGCCCCTGGGCCTCGCCCGGAGGAGGAGGAGGAGGAGGAGAGGGAAGAGGAGGAGAGGGAGGAGGAGGAGGAGGAGGAGGAGGAGGAGAGGGAGGAGGAGAGGCAGTAGGGAGAGGAAGGAGGAGGAGGGAGGAGGAAGGGAGGATGGAGGAGGAGGAGGAGGGAGAATGGGGAGATATTGGGGAAAGGGCGGCAGCGGCAACGATGGGCACGCCCAAACGCATAAGTCCACGAACAAAAAATAAAGATGGTAGAAGAAAACGAAAAGAAACACGGGAACCAGCAGCACGCGGGCCCCCTTTCCCACCCAAACCGCAGGCCGCACTGGCTGCGCTCGCATAGCGCACCCGCCCCCGACTCGGCACACTCCTCCCACGTTTCGTGGCCCCAGAGGGAGCTCCATCGGAGGCCCCAGTGGCTGCGCTCGCACGGCGTTCCCGCACCCGCTTCGGCGCATTCCTCATACGTTTCGTGACCCCATGTGGGAGCTCCACCGAAGGCTGCATTGGCTGCGCTCGCAGGGCGGCACCGCACCCGATTCGGCACACCCCTCACTCGTTTCGTGGCTCCAGTACCAGTATCTGCAGTTGACGTCGACTGCCAGCTTCAGGGCAACGTGTATCTGCAAGCGATGTTGCCCTCCATCCTCTGGGGACCACGTAAACTGGAAAAGCGAAGATGCTAATTATCGCACTCGACATGGAGCCACCTACGTTAGGGAAGCAACGTGCGCTTGCCGATGGAACCCGCAGGCCTCAGGGGGCCACGTGTTCTTCGAGGAACAGGGTTCGCCGGTGTCTGGGATTAAAGAATCTACAAGGGGTGAAGCCAATCAGCTCGGAATGGACGCGAATATTGCCAGAGATGGAGCCCGCTGGCATCAGGGGACCACGCACTCTGCACAGGACAGAGACTGTCAACCTTCGGGGGGGAGATTTTTCACGAGGGAGCCCTCCAGCCAAGGACAGCCTGAGGACACCCGCCCAATGGACTTCGTTTTTGTTCGAGGTGGACGTCGCTAGCCTCGAAGGGCCATGCGCTTTGCGAGGGATGATGCCCGCCAGCCTGCGAGGACAGCGTAAATTGCGACAGGCGAAACCCGACAGCCAAACGGCACAGGGGACCACGTGTTCTGGCAGGGATGGAGCCCGCCGCTGGCTTCAGGGCATCATGCATCTGCTATGGACGGAGACTGCCGGTAAGTCGGGGACAAGTGTTTTGCGAGACTTGCGGGAAAGAACAGTGATACAAATCACAAGAAAATCTGCTCCTCCCCGTCAGAGTGGGCTGCCAAGTGGCACAGGAGATTGTTTCCATGCCCCATTTTGGGGATGGACAGACCCCCCTTTAGTAAAACGTGGTTTGATGAAAACGACCTGAGGCCCAAACCTGGCGGGCGCAAGCCTGGAAAATGACGGCCACGGCGCCCTCTCGAGAACCGAAAACGGACAATTTACTAATCGACGTGTCACTGTTGGGGGTTCTGTCCACCCCCGACCAGTATTGACTTCGTTCTTGGCATAACCTCACTGGTGGCCGCATTCTCAAACAAAACCCACCAAAAATCCGCCGGCCCCCTTGTGGGGCCACCAGGCTGTAGGCCCGTGATTCGCAGTTTCCTGTACCAGTTGTAGCTTGTAGTTTCCAGTGTTACAGGTTTGCTTCTTGCTGGTTACTGTAACTAGTTGATTGACCGCGCGAGGGGGGAGGCCCCAAACAAGCTTTTAAGCGTCCCCCTGGGCGCGTTGTCTGAATTGGCTGGGGGCTCGAAATCGACACCCCTCCACGCAGATCCTCGGGTCAGGGTCCAAAAACACCAGGGATTTGCCAACATTTTTGAAATTCCGGTTACCAAGACCCTCACGCAGATCCGCGGGCAGGGCCAAAAACACTTTTTAGATAACCTAGATCAAATACAACAGTATAAAACACTATTAAGAGTGCTATTATTGCACAGCTAGAAAAATAATAAATACACTACTTAATCCAACAGGGACATGCTGCTAAGGACTTTCTGAAATTCGCGCCACCCCCACATGCCAGATCCGCGGGGTCAGGGTCCAAAAACACATGGGATTTGCCACATTTCTGAAATTCGGTGCCACCCCTCACGCAGATCCGCGGGGTCAGGGTCCAAAAACACTAGGGATTTGCCACATTTCTGAAATTCTGTGCCACCCCTCACGCAGATCCGCGGGGTCAGGGTCCAAAAACACTAGGGATTTGCTACATTTCTGAAATTCTGTGCATTTGCCACATTTCCAAAGTAGAGAAAGCGTACATTTCATGAAATTCGGAGCCATAAACATAATCACCCCTCAAACACGCAGATCCGCGGGGACAAGGGGGTCCCAAAAAACACGAGGATTTGCCACATTTCTGAAATTACGGATTTCGGTGCACCCTCACGCAATCGAAACCTAAATAAGATCCGCGGGGTCAGGGTCCAAAAACACATGGGATTTGCCACATTTCTGAAATTCGGTGCCACCCCTCACGCAGATCCGCGGGTTCAGGGTCCAAAAACACATGGGATTTGCCACATTTCTGAAATTCGGTGCCACCCCTCACGCAGATCCGCGGGGTCAGGGTCCAAAAACACATGGGATTTGCCACATTTCTGAAATTCGGCGCCACCCCTAACGCAGATCCGCGGGGTCAGGGTCCAAAAACACAACGGATTTGCCACATTTCTGAAATTCGGTGCCACCCTTCACGCACATCCATCGCAAGGCGTGGTGACCCAAACTGCGAGAACTCGCTCGGCCCTTTAATCGCAAGGTGTGGTAACCAAGCCCGTAAACCATACACGTCTTACCAATCGCCAGGTGTGGTAACCCCTCTTGTGATCAGTTGGTTTTGCTGATTGCGAATCGGCTTCGCATGAAGTTTCGATACTGCTTCACGGCAGCGCCAAGACCTCATGACTTAGCTCTTCCATGGCCCATTCTCCGAGAGAGGGGGCCGGCGGCAGGGGGTGAAGCCCTTACGGATAAAAATTAAAAAAACGCCCGTAAACTTACGAGTGACACATGGGCGAAGTGATCATGAGACATCAGCTCGGTGAGGAACCGAGCAAGTACCCGAGGCGGAGGAAACACACCGACGTTGGCCCGAAACTCGCGTGAGCGAACGAGATCACGGGAGGTGGAGGAAGTGTCAGGCACACGCGTGGCACCAGGACCGAGATCCAAGCCGCTTCCACCTAAAGAAGCCACAACAACCGATCACTCCCGATCACCCAGGAGAGGCCCTCCATGGACAGAGGGCAAGAGCACGCGGGAGCCAAAAACGCGCGACAGCGGCTCCGAACGCGCAACAGCAACTCCTATCGCCTCCTCTCCCCCGACCGACTTTGCGAGACGCATCCAACCGTGGTGGAGAGGGCGCACCCCGGCACCTTCGGATTCCGAACCTCCTTCCAGTCCGGGGTGAACAAGCCGCCGTCGTAGCTGGTGATCTTGGCCACGAACGCCTGTGGGTTCCTGCCGACGGACTCACCGTGACCCTTACCAGCATTGCCCCCCACACACACACACACAAGGTCAACTCAATAGAGAGTGTGGCCTTCCCGGCATCACCTGCGCATCATTCCAGAATCCATGTTGCCAAATGGGCCAGACGCTGCCTCGGAGACATGCTGGTGAAGCCGTGCCTGCCGTGTGACCCGCGCCTCTTCCCCCAGTCCCGTCCCCCATTGTGCGATGCCCTCCTCGGGTACTTCTCGCGCCAACCCTCTTGCGCACTCGCTTGTCGCGGCTGTCCATTCTTAAATCTCCCCCCCCCAAAAAAAAACTCCAAACCCCCTGGCAGAGCGGCGGCGCTCCAGATCGGCTCGCCGCTGGCCTTGAAAAGCACGGGGTCGCCCTGAGCGGTGCGCTGGCAAGGAGAGGGAGCAGGGGGGCATGGCACGGCAGCTACGCATGCAAGAATGCATCGCGCTGGCAAGTGTTCGACGACTAACTTCGGCGCATCACAAGTACGCGCCGGAAACCGTCGACCCTTCACCGTGTGAGACGCTGTCGTCGTATTCGTCGTCTTCGTCGTCGTTGCTGCCAGTCCAACGAGAGAAAGGAACGAACAGAGAAAAGAGAAGTCGTAGTTCAGTCGATTCCCTCCCCTCTTCCTTTTCCTGACGGGATGGGGGGGGGTCCGGGGGAGAGGCGGGGGGGCGTCCCGGGTCAGATTGCCCCCCCGGGTTTCCTGCGGATCCCGGAGGGGGACAACGGGACTACCCCCTCAGGGGGGGTCGCCAGCGGGGGTCCTGGGAGAGGTCACACCAGTGGCATGGGAGGGTGGTCCTGGGTCAAATGCCGCCCCACCCCACCCCCCCTTCCCCCTCCCTCCCCCCTCCCCCTCCTCCTCCTCCTCCTCCTCCTCCTCCTCCTCCTCCTCCTCCTCCTCCTCCTCCTCCTCCGCCTCCTCCTCCTCCTCCTCCTCCTCCTCCTCCTCCTCCTCCTCCTCCTCCTCCTCCTACGCCCTCCCTCCCTCCCTCCCTCCCTCCCTCCCTCCCTCCCTCCCTCCCTCCCCCGTCCCCCCCTCCCTCCCCCTCCCCACCCTCCCTCCCACCTCCCTCCCTCCCTCCCCCCTCCCCCCTCCTCCCTCCCTCCCTCCCTCCCTCCCTCCTCTCCTCCTCCTCCCTCCTCCCCCTCCCTCCCTCCCTCCCATCCCTCCCTCCTCCTCTCCTCCTCCCTCCTCCCTCCTCCTCCTCAACCCCTCCTCCCCCTCCTCCCTCCTCCCTCCTCCTCCTCCCTCCTCCCACCCCTCCCTCCTCCCTCTTCCCTCCTCTCTCCTACCTTCCTCCCCCTCCCACCTACCTCCCTCTCTCCTCCCTCTCGCTCTTCCCTCCTCCCTCCTCCCTCCTCCCTCCTCCCTCCTCCCCTCCTCCCTTCCCTCACTCCTCCCTCCTCCCTCCTCCCTCCTCCTCCCTCCTCACCTCCTCCCTCCTCCCTCCTCCCTCCTCCCTTCCCTTCCCTTCCCTTCCCTTCCTCCCTTCCCTCCCCTCCCCTCCCCTCCCCTCCCTCCCCTCCCCTCCCCTCCCCTCCCCTCCCCTCCCCCCCCTCCCCCTCCCCTCCCCTCCCTCCCCTCCCCTCCCCTCCCCTCCCCCCCCCTCCCCTCCCCTCCCCTCCCCTCCCCTCCCTCCCCTCCCCTCCCCTCCCCTCCCCTCGCCCTCCCTCCCCTCCCTCCCTCCCTCCCCTCCTCCTCCTCCTCCTTCTCCTCCTCCTCTCCTCCTCCTCCTCCTCCTCCTCCTCCTCCTCCTCCTCCTCCTCCTCCTTCTCCTCCTCCTCCTCCCTCGGGGGGGGCGCCGGCAGAGGTCCCGTGGGAGGCCCCGCCTTCTGGGTCGGCGGCACTGACCGCAGGGCCTGCACAGTAGAGCTGGCCTTCGCAGCCTGCGCAACATTCCCCCTTTCCAGGAGTAGGAGGAGGAGGAGAAGGAGGAGGAGGAGGAGGAGGAGGAGGACGAGGAGGAGGAGGACGAGGAGGAGGAGGAGGAGGAGGAGGAGGAGGAGGAGAAGGAAGAGGAGGGAGGAGGAAGCGATCCGTGTTACGCCCCCCCTGGCATCAGCACCCGCGCGAGAGGCGCAGCGAAGGAAAGCTCTCCCGGAGGCCCGCCGAACCATCCAGGCACCCACCGACGATGAGTGGGCGACCCGGGGTCGGTGCATCCCCCTCTGAGCCTGCCCCCGACCCCCCTCACGAGCATCCCCCCTGACCCCTGACCTGCCTTCGCAAACCCCTGCAGCTCCGTCTCTCGAGCCTGCCATCCTGGACTGCGCGGGGCGCTGGCGCATCGCCTCGTGCGGGGCCGGCGCCTGGCGGCCGCCCTTGGCAGGCCACCTCGGCGCGGGCAGCGGAGAACGCCATGCAAGCAGGCGAGAGAGGCACCGAGGGAGCCCCAAGCAAACCCCAAAGAGACCCTAATACCCCAATACGCATCCCAGAGACCACGGGGCCCTAACACCATCCAGGAGGCATCCCAAGAGACCTTAAGAGACCCTGAGGGGCCTAACACAGATCCAAGAGGCATCCCAAGAGACCCTAATACCCTAATTCGCATCCAAGAGGCTTCTGACCCACAACCTGGGCACGGTAGCGGGATGAGCCGCCACCCAAAAAATCTGGTGAGTTTCTCCCTGGGCGGCTGAACACGCTCTGCCACCAGAGACTTCTTGCCATGGGTATGAACACACGCCGCCCCTGGATAGACGCTCCGATCGGCAGAAAGCTTTTATCTATATGTGTATATATATATATATATATGTATATATAGCCGATGCCCCCCCCCCCCCCCAAAAAAAAACAAACAAAAACAACAAAAACAAACAAAACAACAAAAACAAAAACAAAAAAAACGGTTTCCCCCTCGCTGGGAAAGAGCCAGCAGCCTAGCCACGGCAGCAAGCTCCGCCGACGCCCGCCTGCCATGGGTGGGGAGGCGTGTGAGATGTTTGGCGACCCCCCTCCCCCCGTTCCCCTCCTCGGGCTCCCCCCGTTCCCCTCTCCTCGGGGGCCCGGAATCCCGTTTGAGACAGTGGGGGTGGGAGCTCGGCAACAGGAGGGCGGTAACTGCGTCGCGACCCCCCTAACCCGTTCCCCTCCCCAGGGATCCAGAGTCCCTCTTGAAACGGTGGGGGGAGCTCGACAACAGGAGGGCGGTAACTACGTCGTGCGCGGCAGAGCATCCAAGGACTTCAAATCGTGGCACGTCCCATTTGCCTCCTGGCATCTGCTTCGGCGACCACGCGGAACTTGACAGCGAATTCGCCAGTGTGCGCTCACGCGCTGCGGCGATCTCCATGACCAAAGACAAGCTGATGCACAAACCCATTCAACCGACTCGGAACGGCACTCGTACGTCAAGGCATCGGGAGAGGGAAGATTGGCACGTGCTGTGGAATTGTGGTTAACGCCTGCAGGTGCCAGCGCCGAGCTGCAAAGATGAGAAGAGGGAAGGAGGAGGAAGAAGACGACGGCGACGTCAACGAGCAGCAAGAGAAGGGCCAGGAGGAAGAGGAGAAAGACGGGATGGGGGGAGGAGGGAGGACAAGTAGACCGAGGCTGGGCGTAAACGGAGGAGAGAGTGACAGACAGGTGGACGGAAGGAGGGGGGCGTGCGGCGGGTTCGTGTCGTGATGACCCTGGCGACAGCGTCGGCTTCTGACATCACGTTGGTTCAACCTTGAATGGTCAGCGTCTTTTCGATCGCCAGATCGTCTCGTATTTGCCGGTTCTGAGCCACCAGCGGAATTCAACTTTGAACGTCCGCGGCGGGGCCGCAGCCGCGTCGACACAACACGAGCCCACCGTAAACGAGACATCCATTCCCCCTCCTCCTCCTCCTCCTCCTCCTCCTCCTCCTCCTCCTCCTCCTCCTCCTCCTCCTCCTCCTCCTCCTCCTCCTCCTCCTCCTCCTCCTCCTCCTCCTCCTCCCCCCCCCCCGAGAAAGGGACCCCCAAGACGGACCGAGGGACCTTCGCCCCAAGAGGGACCCAAGACGGCCTCCAAAGGCGTCAGTCGTGCCAAGAGAGCCGCAAGACGGCCTAAGAGGGCCAATCCTCAGATGCCCCGAAGAAACATCCCAAGAAGCCCCCCTCGACCTCCCTTCCACAATTAGTCAATATGAATACTACTCTCCCTCTTCCTCTGACGACGGTTTGAAAAAGCCGACCCCCCCCCCCGCGTACTGTTTTTTTACACACAGGTTTCCCCGGAGTTGGGTTTTGCCTGCATTTGTTTCCAAAATGCTGCTCTCGCTGAGGCGCCGGCATCATTTTCGGGCCCCGCTCGTTCCGAATCGTGCTCCCGCTGCAGCGCTGGCCTCATTTCCGTGCTTCCGCTCGTTCCGAATCGTGTTCCCGCTGCAGCGCTGGCCTCATTTCCGCGCTTCCGCTCGTTTCGACCCGTGCTCCCGCTGCAGCGTTGGCGTCATTTCCCGTGCCATGCCACGGCATGGAATGCAATGCTAGGTTGATACTACGCTTTGCGGTGCTCTTCTACGCCATGCCACGCCGTGCTTTACAATGTATCGCGTACCCTTTCGGGATCATTGCCCTGCTCGACATCCGACTGAGCGAGTAGAGAGGGGATCTGCGCCATGGTAAGGGATGGGAGGGAGGGGTAGGATGTCAGATATGACGCGAGCGCACCTAGCTTGCCTCCTTGCTCAATATGAATACTACTATCCCTCTTCCCCTGATTGTGTCCAGGGAATATTCGACCCCCCCCCCGCGTACTGTTTTTTTACACAGGTTTCCCCGGAAATGGGTTTCCGCCTGCGTTTTTTTTATATTATTATTATTATTATTATTATTATTATTATTATTATTATTATTTTATATATCAAAATGCTGCTCTCGCTGAGGCGCCGGCCTCATTTCTGCTCCCGAATCGTTCCGAATCGTGTTCCCGCTGCAGCGTGGGCCTCATTTTCGGATGGCTGTTTTGCCTCCGTCGTTCAGGATGGCGTTCTCGCCCCAGCGCGGGCCTCTTTCTCGCGCGCCCATCCGCCCGCCACCACCGCGCCGCACCACGCCCCGCCCCGCCGCGCGCACACCCACCGCCACTTCCACCCACCAACGCACGCACGCACGCACGCGCACCACCACCGCGCACCGCCACCACCACCGCACTACCCCACCCACCACCACCACGCTACACCGCGTCACACCACATCACACGCGCGCACACACGCACGCACGCACGCACGCACGCACGCACGCACGCACGCACGCACGCACGCACGCACGCACGCACACACACACACACACACACACACACACACACACACACACACACACAACACACACACGCACACACACACACACACACGCACACACACACACACGCACACACACACAGACACACACACACACACACCACCACCGCCACCACCACCACCGCCATCACGCACGTACGCACCTGGCCCACCACCAAACCACCAAGACGCCACACCACGTCACACCACAGCACACGCGCACACACGCAGACACACACACACACACATACACATACACACCACCACCACCACCACCACAACAACCACAACCACGCACACACGCACGCACGCACGCGCACCACCACCCACTACGCACACGCGCGCGGAGCCACAGGTCCGCTACGACACGCGTCCGCGGATAGAGAAAATCAGCGCCATGGTAAGGGATGGGAGGGAAGGGTAGGACGTCAGATATGACGCGCGCGCACCTAGCTTGCCCTCCTCCCCTCCCCTCCTCCCACCCCTCGACCTCCCCTCCTCCCCCTCCAACCCCTCCTCCCCTGGGCGGGCGGGGCGTGAGCGAAGTATCCCCCGAGGCCCTCCACCGGCGAGGCAACCCCCTCCTCGAGGGCGGGGCGCGCCGCTCGGGTCGCCAGGGGGAGGAGCGCGACGTCACCGAGTTCGCCTCGCTGCCGCCCCTGGCGGCGGACGGCCGTGCGGAGGCCAGCCCCCCCCCCCTGTTCGTCATCATCACTCCTCCTCTCCTCCTCCTGCTGCTCATCCTCCTCCTCCTCCCCCCTCCCCTTCAAGACCTTCAAGACTTGACCAGGGTGATCATACGGCTAGGCCTTTGCACAATCCCCTGACAGGAGTGCCGCCACTCCCATGGCAACAAAAACAATGGTCGGTAGCGGCAGCCGAAAAGGTATCCCCTCCCGTATAGCTTCAACGTGTGCTTAAGTCCCGGGTTGCCGCTACCTGGCTTGGTCTAGGCTGGCCACGGGCGCATAGAGGACGAGCCTCGGCAGTGGCGAACGCGGGCACAGCAAACCAGGAGGTAAAGGGGCCCGAAAGTAAACCTGAGCTTACACGGGCAGCAGGCCGCGGGAGGGATGGGTTTCCTCCTCTGGGGGGGCCTGCGCTTCATGAGTGGGCAGGACGAGAGGCTGCCCCTGGCTTTCTGCAGGGGCAGCAGCACTCGCAACCATCTCTCTGGCCTCTCGCGGAGGCTGGTGGCCGCTCTCCTGCAGTTGAGGCCCTGGGGAAGCGGGGGGAGGAGGAGGGGACCAGAGGAACGAAAGGGGGAACGCAGGGTGCAAGGCAAAAGGCCTCTGAGGAGCTTGTTCCTTTCCCCTGACTTCTTTGGGCGGGGGCAGGTCTCCAGCAGGCCTCTTGTTTTCTGTGTGGCGAACCTGCCACAGAGAACGCAAAAAATGACAGGCAGCTCACTCCCTTGAATTCGAGCTGCGTGAAGCTGGTGCCTTTTCCTCCACCCGTCCGCAGCAGCTCTGCTAGGGTTGGGGCCAGGGCTTCACATGCAAACGCACTCTGCTTGGAGCATCTACGGAGACAAAAGCGGCAGCGGAATGCTTTGCCGTCCCAGACTGGATGGTGAGGTTTCCCCTGGGACCTAGGGCGGCGGGCCGTCTTTGGCCTGGCCAACTGCCCGAAAATCTTCTTGGGCTTCGGCCAAACATGTAAAATAGCACAGGCTCCTATAACTAAATTCTCATATTCTGCCAGAGCCTGGGTGTAGATGTCGACTGCATTCTGTGGAAGGCCGTGCGTTCTCTTTCCCAATCCTGCGAAGTGATCTGCGAATGAGTTGCCTTTGATATGAAATAAGGCAGCCTCATCTCGGGCCTCTCCCTCTGGTAGGTGGGCCTTCACTTTACACATGGCAAGGATGGGTGATGAACCTAGCGACCGCGCAGCTGGCCTCCAATACCTGGCTTGTGGGGTCCTGCCCGCTAGAGCTCTCTCTGTCCAAATGACAAATTGGCCCAGGGCAGAACGATCGTAGTGATACGTGTGACTAGCAGGGTCGAGCGATCGGAGCATCGCTAGAGCCACTGCTGCGTGCTCGGCATCTCCAGGTGGTTGAGGGAAATCTCG
>CAUYUJ010022553.1:83990-93990 GCA_963575745.1 Prorocentrum cordatum
AAAGGCTTGCTGCACTCACTGGAGCATTCATCTGATTGCGCACGGTTGACACCTCCTAAATGCCAGCAGCGACTGAAGTAGAGCGGCGTCTGGGTCATGAGGATGTAACTGAAACACATTTCATCAGCAAGGCTGATCCCATTCCATGTCCACCGTGCGCGTTGGGAAGAGTCGTATACACAAGTAACCTTCAAAGCATCTCCGCGAGACACAACGACTTCGCTGGACAAGAGCTTCATATCTTGCTCTGACATGTTGTAGCTCGGGAACACACCAAAAGGCGTGGAGCTGCCATTCGCATGAAGGACCTCCGATTTTACGGCAATGCCTGCAACATGCATGTGTTGCTGCACTGCAATGATTTTGAACTCTGTCGCTGCATTCTCCTCCATGGCGTCACTCAAGCAATCCGGCGCACAGATTGACTGCACAACATGACGCGCTTGTCTTGGGGGGATTGATAACATCTGGGCCGATCTGGGGCCTAACTCGAAGAGGTGCACAGGCTGGAGATCTCTGTCCAAATTGATACGGACACCAGTGCTGTCAAGGAAAGTGTCGGAGAATTTGGCCTCACCCCTCTTGTAATGCACTTGCAACATGGCGTTTTTCGTGGGCAAGGGGAAGGCAATGCCGCGGGGCAATGCGAACTCAGCCGCTCCATTGTTGAACACGTGTACCATACGGCTGCATCCGTCCCAAAAGGGCGAGTGAGTACACGGAAAGGACTCTTGAAAATCTTCGGGTGGTTTGAATGAGGGGTCACAACTGAAAAGGGCTACGTGGTGAATGCGGTTCCATGTTTCCTTATCTTTGATAACGGAGAGGGATGTGATGCCAGTGCCATCTTCCAATCCGTCAAACTTGAAACCACGACACATATAGACATCCTTCTCTCCATTAGGCAACTCAATATTGGCGCCCTGGTGCTGCAGCAACATCTCGGTGACCCGAGGCTGCGTCCGCTTGACGCAAATCTCGGTCGTAGTGAGCAGATCTTCTGGACTCTTCAGAAGCTCGTCCTGCCGACGGCACCTCACAGGCCCCTCAAACGGTTTGGCAAAGCGTGAGCCTTGTCGGGCGATGCCTGTATACAACGCCTCTTGAAGCTGGCGTACCAAGTAGTTGCCCCCTGGGCCGAAATTCGCGTGAAAATTGTAGTCGTCCATCTTCTTCGCGAAGCCTGGCCCACTCTGGTTGCAGATTTTTGATTTGCGAAGAACCGTCTCCGCCACTCGCTCGTCAAAGCTTGGGCAAACCAACTTATGATAATGTACAATGGAAACCAATACCCGGTGCCCTGCATGAGTGGAGCTTCGACAACGCATTGTGCCTACTACCTTCTGAAATACATTTCTCTGCAGTGTCGCGCCCACATGCTCCTGTGTAAAATTCTTGAATCTGAGAAACGGTGAAGACGTGGACAAAAAAATATGGCGTGCGCCATTCAACGCTATATGGGTGATCATTCTCTGCAACGCTTCCTGCAGTGGAAGTTCCATCCCCCAAAGCCCTATTTGTCGCTTCGGGTCATTCTTGGGGGCGGTCTCCCACCCCCGATAGTAGTTGCTATCAATCACAAAAACATAAGGCGCCTGCTCCTTCACAATGACATCACGCGTCGTGTGTATGATTTTACTCTTGGAAGTTGTTGGCTTCATGCACATAGTACAGCGCTCCGTGCCAAATCCCTGGATTACACACCCTCCGGGCTCTCCGTGATTGACTACCTTCGGTCCCCACGGTTCGGCATAACTCGCAGGACAACGATATTGATCACCGCCGTTAATCCAATGCATAAGGCGCGCCAGGCGATAGGAACGGCTATCACCTAGAAACAACAGACGCGTTGGCGCATCAAAGCCAGCACTGGTTGACCCCGACCCATTAGAGCGCGCATTGTCGCTAGGAGCACCTGAAAAGTCGACAAACGCAGAAGTTGGTTCCATGCCGCCTCTTGTTGCTGCGAGCGCCAGCATGGCAACACAGCCCATCGAAAGTATGCCAGATGCGATGACAAAACCAGGCCGCGCCTTGGCCGAACGCTGCACCAATGGTTTCTCAAATAACCAGAATGACGCTGTGGAAAATACGATTGAGGCGAAGCCTATCGCAACGTCGCGCCCCACCATGCCCGCCTGTCGTCCTTGCCACGTCGTCATTGAATGCGCGGTGTTGATTTCTGAATCACCACACCAGACTATGAGAACCCAATGTATGAGGTATGCACCATAGGATATAATACCGAAGTAGACTAACACACGGCTGCTCGTGAGTTTGGTGAAAATGGCCCAAGGCGGCAGCGGTTCGCTAGTCTGCAACAACTGAATACCGCAACCGAATGCCACCACCAAGGTCAGCGGAAGCCTGAGCCAATAGACGTAGTGCCGCATTAGAACATCTTGATGCACAGGTATCATGCTACATCCCAGAATGGACACAATAGTGGCACCGGATGCAACTTCCAACGTGATGCGGAGGGGCGTGCTCATCTTAGGGCGGTCTGGTGAGCGCGAGATTAGTGCGTAGCTCCACGGCGAGAGGTGTAAGCAGCAAGCAACCAAGCCGCCGACGGCAAATTCTCCCGCGCGTGTCCAACTCGCGAAATATGCCGCAGATCCACCCTGAGTCTGGTAGACATAGATGCATATGTATTGCGAGAACAAAATCGCCACAACTTCAAAGAAAGCTAACAGTTTGAGCAAAAGCTGCATTTGAGGTCTGAACATTGACGAGCACATTTCCGAGCCCAGACCAGGCAAATTGCTCTCACGCACCGTGCTGGCGGTCTTAAAGGCAGCCAAACGCTGAATCGCTAGGAAAACAATGGGCCACATAATGTAGTACTGCTCCTCAATCGAAAGACTCCACACATGCCGTACCACCGACGCCTTCTTGGTGTCTGCAAAATAATCCTGCGCCTGGGAAATCATGTTCCAATTCTGACCATAAGCAATTGACCACAACAAATCTTTACGAAGGTAATATAATGCAACCGGTCCAGGTTCTCCTGTGATGGCCCTCTCCACCAAGGTCTTGCACGAGATGCCCACGACTACAAGCATCAGAGCTGGGATCAGCCTCGCCACACGCCGCTTCCAGAAAACTGAAACGCTAAATTCGCAATGCTTGGCTTGCGCGCTTAAAGCAATCGAGGTCATGAGAAGCCCTGAAAGCGCAAAAAACAACCCGATGCAGACCCAAGCACTGTATACACCCAACCGGAGATGATATGTCATAACCAACAAACAGCCCAACCCGCGGAGTCCATCTACTGTGTCGTATCTGTTTCCGATCGTCATGCGGGGTTCTTCTCCGTTTGTTGTCGAATTGCCCGGATGGGGCGCGTTCATCAATATCGTTGTTTCCGAAACTTGCCTAGATGCTTCCTCAGTCGCTTGACATGGTTCAGTAGGTGTGTCGCCTCCACCTTTCCCTAGGACTTGTGCATCAGCACTTTCAGATGCAACATGTCCCGTCGACATGATGATGGTAACAACTCGTGTTGAACCAAACGTATCTCCAGCAAGATGGCTTGAGCTAAAGTATCTTGAGCCAGATCTTGAGCCAAAATGGCTACGGAGGCCGTCGAGGGCCCATTTTGGTAACCTCTTGGGCCGTCGCGACCGCTGGTAGAACTGAAAAGCGAAGCTCCCAGGAATATACGTTTTTCCATTGGAAATGCTTGACTGGTGCCTTTGGAGGGCCTTCTCAGCGGCCTCTTGGACAGGCGTGGGGGGGATATTTTGGGCCTTTTGTGGCCCGTCTTGGGGCCCTCATGGAGCCCTCTCGAACCATGTAGGGATCCTCCGGTGGCTCCCTCGGGCCCCCTGGGGACGCTCTCGGGCTGTTTTGGAGCTCTCTTGTGCTGCTCGACGCTCTCTTGAGGCTGTCTTGGAACCCTCTTGGAGCACTCTTGGGGGCCTCGTGGGCCGACGTGGCCGCCAGTGGAACAGAAGAAGCGAACATCATAGAAATGTGCGCTGTTCCATGGGAGATGCTCGTTTCTTGCACCAGGGAGCCGTCCCAGCGGCCTCCTGGACCGTCTTCAGGGTGACCTGGCAGGCCCTCTTTGGAGCCTCTGGGAGCCCTGCTCGGCCGTCCCGGGTCCCTCTTCGCCCGCCGTGGGGACCTGAGCCCGTCTTGGGGCCCTCTGGGGGCCCTTCTCCGACCATGTGGGGATCCTCCGGTGGCCCCGTTGGGCCGTGTCGGGGCTCTCTCGTGCTGCTTGGGGCTCTCTTCGGGCCGTCTGAGGGCCCTCTTGAGGGCCTCTTGGGCCGTCTGGGGCTCGTTCTGGGGGCCTCTGGGGCCGTCGCGGCCGCTGGTAAGATTGAAACGCAAATGTCCAAGAATTTCACGCTTTCCCATAAGAAGTGCTGGATTTTTGCCCTTGGAGGGCCTTCTCGGCGGCCTCTTGGACCGTCTTGAATTCCTTTGTGGCCGTCTAGGAGCAGTCTTGGGCTGTCTTCGAGCGCTCGTGGCCCGTCCAGAAGCCATCTCAGTGCGCTCTTCAGCCACCTTCCAGACAAGCTGGGGCGTTTTGGACGCCTCTTGGGCCAGTTTGGGAGCCTTTGGGGGGGTCCGGAGCCCCTTCTGAACCCTCTTGGAGCCCTCAAGGCCCCCCCGGCCCCCCATACGAACCAGAGGTAGCAGTTCTGAGCCCTCCCCCGGCCTACTCCGATACGTGTGATATATATATATATATATATATATATATATATATATATATACATACATACATACATACATACATACATACATACATACATACATACAGACATACATACATACATACATACATGCATGCATACATACATACATATATACATACATATATGTATATATACACATATACATATACATAAACATATACAACTCCATATACATATACATATACATATACATATACATATACCTATACATAGACATATACGTATACATATACATATACATATACATATACATATACATATACATATACATATATCCCTGTCCACCCACCAAGAACCCCCCTTTCTCATGATTGAAAATGATTTTATATATGATTCCTACGATTTTCGGACTCACTTTTGAGGCTCTTTTTTGGAAGACTTTTTGGGCTCCCTTCTACTCAACTCCCTCCGTCTCCAACACAACACCCATTACTCAACAACCTCCTTCTCCAACACAACACCCGATACTCAACAGGCTCCCTCCCCAAGCTGAACTTGAAAAGAACCTTCTACTCAACTCCCTCCGTCTCCAACACAACACCCAGTACTCAACAGCCTCCTTCTCCAACACAACACCCGATACTCAACAGGCTCCCTCCCCAAGCTGAACTAGAAAAGAACCTTCTACTCAACTCCCTCCGTCTCCAACACAACACCCAGTACTCACCAGCCTCCTTCCCCAACAGAACACCCGATACTCAACAGGCTCCCTCCCCAAGTTGAAGTTGAAAAGAACCTTCTACTCAACTCCCTCCGTCTCCACAACACCCAGTACTCAACAGCCTCCTTCTCCAACACAACACGCGATACTCAACAGGCTCCCTCCCCAAGCTGCACCAAGAACCCCCCTTTCTCATGATTATATATGAATTTATATATGTTTCCTACGATTTTCGGACTCACTTTTGAGGCTGTGTTTTGGAAGACTTGTTGAGCTCCCTTCTACTCAACTCCCTCCGTCTCCAACACAACACCCATTACTCAACAGCCTCCTTCTCCAACACAACATCCGATACTCAACAGGCTCCCTCCCCAAGCTGAACTTGAAAAGAACCTTCTACTCAACTCCCTTCGTCTCCAACACAACACCCAGTACTCAACAGCCTCCTTCTCCAACACAACACCCGATACTCAACAGGCTCCCTCCCCAAGCTGAACTTGAAAAGAACCTTCTACTCAACTCCCTCCGTCTCCAACACAACACCCAGTACTCAACAGCCTCCTTCTCCAACACAACACCCGATACTCAACAGGCTCCCTCCGTCTCCAACACACACACACATGTACTCCAGATCCTACCACCACAACACGACGCGACACCCGAAACTCCAACCGCACCCGCCCCCTTTTTTTATTGGCATCTTCCAAGAGAAAAGGGGGGTTCATGGTGGGTGCTGCGGCCTACATAGACATATACATATACATATACATATACATATCCATATACATAGACATATACATATACATATACATATACATATACATATACATGTACATATATATGTGTGTATATATATACATATGATGCACAACGATGGCCAGCACTGTTTTGTAGATGCAAACGCCTCGCTCCGAGGCAGTAAAAGAGGAGGCACCTCTCCGCCCTCTCATGCTTCAAAATACAATGCAAAGGTTGGTGGAAGGGAGGAGGGGGAAGAGCTTTAGCGGAAATGCATGCGGAGTGAACTCCGTCCCCCTGAATTCCAGACACTCTAGCTTCACACGGACGGGCTGGACTCTGGGGGCTCCATTTAGCGGCCAGCGGGAGCACACAACACAGTTTAGAAAACCCAGCCTGTGACGCACAACGATGGCCAGCACTGTTTTGTAGATGCTAACGCCTCGTTCCGAGGCAGTAGAAGAGGCGCCGCTCCGCCCGTTCCCATACTATGCGTGGCCGTGGCCGATTTCCAGAAAGTCTAGATAGAGATACCTGCGAGCCTGCGAAGATTCAACTCGATGATAGCCTCACTTGGGGCGACCAGCCAGCGAGCGACCGAAGACGCCACCGACGTTGGATACTTCTCGGCCAACGCGGTGCGCCGAACATGCGTGTTCTCCCCCGCCCCCTTAAGGATCCAATGAGGCCGAAGGGTGGCAGAGCACTTGCCATCGGGACCTGTACACCGCCCCAAGAGGGCCTGGGGAAAGTCTATGACATTCCAAGCAGCAAACCGTGCCCTTTTTCGATACGGCTTGCCATGCTTGCAAAAATCGGCGACCGCAACTTTACAAGACCGATGGGAGGGCAGAGCAGCCAAAGGAGGGGCCTGCCAGGCTCGAGAGCTGCGAGGGTTCTCGGCGACGACGGGGATCCCATGGCTCAAGCAAGCTCGAACGGCCCGCGCGGTGCCAAGGAGGGTCGAATTGCCAATCAAAACTTTGCGAAGCGACTCGGGGCTCAGACCAGGTTTCCCGAAAACATGTCTGGCGTTTCTAAAGAAGTTGCGGGTAGCCGAGGACCAGGTCGAACAGGGAAATGCGACGCACACGCCTCTGACTAGGCCAGCGCTTATCATCCAGCCTACGATGCAGTCCCAGGCGGCTTTCCGACCAAGGTCAAAAGCTATATTATCCCCCACATCGATCCTGAGGCAGGCGCAGCTCGAAAATCTCTGAAAGCTGGCGGCCACGCCGCCTGCACCTGAAAACAAATCCAAGAATACTTGACTGCGCCGGCTGCGCTTGAGGCACTCCTGCATGGCTGTCTGCAGTTGCCTCTTCACGCTCGCGGCCGGCAGCGGGGACTGGGCCTGGGCGGCGTCGCCCCGCCACCAGACCTCGCCAACGCTGAGGCGCTCGCGGCGCCCGGCGGCGCGGGGGGCCGCCAGCGGCCCTCTCCCGGCTCGACCCACCGCCGCAGCAGGCGCCTGCCGTAGTCGGCGATGCCCCGGGGCAGGCTGGCCACCTCCGCCCAGTAGCGAGTGCGACTCTCGCACCTCTTGGTGCTGCGGCTGTCGGCGCGTCTGAGCCGCCGCTGCGCCGCGGCGAGGTCGCGGACGCCGGTGGCCACGTCGAAGCTGGCCGCCCCGTGCCTGAGCTGGAAGGCGTGGATGTGGGGCATCCCCGCCAGCTCCGCCAGCCGGGCGAACTCCGCTCGGAAGTGGCAAGCGTCGAAGCTCCAGAGCCGGCCGCCCACGGGCGCCCGCTCGCGCAGCGCCGCCAAGGTCTCGCCCAGCTTCTCGGAGACAGGGTCGTCGAGCAGCATCCCCTCGTCGACTCCTCCCGTCTTGCTCACCACGCCCAGCTCCCCGGGGCACAGCAGCAGCCCCCAGCGTCGGCCCCCGATCGAGGGCGGCGGCGGCGCCAGCGACTCGCGCACCATGGCCACCAGGTCCGACGGCGGCCGGAGGCACGCGTGCCACGCCACCGTCAGTGCGAGCGCCAGCTCGAGACGCCCGCCCCAGGCCGCCGCGCCGACCAGCGCCAGGAGGCCCTCCCGCGGCAGCGGGGCCCGCGCCTGGCCCGGCGCCCGCCTGCGGAAGCCGGCGATGGCGTCCCGCGCGCGCGGCAGCAGGTCCTGCCCGCGCCGCCGCAGCTCGGGCCTCTCGAGGAGCATCGCGGCCAGCAGCTTGTCGCCCACGTCGCGGTTGAAGCCGTCGAAGAACTCCTCGTCCAAGAACTCCGCCATCGCCGCGTCCAGCTCGGGCAAACTCCGCGTGGCCGTCATCGAACGGTGGCACCACGCATCGAACTTCTCCAACGCTGCCTGGCACTGCTCCTGCAACGCCGTCGAGACCCGACTCAGCTCCAGGAGCGTGCGGCCCCGTGCCCGCGCTTGCCCGCTCAGCGCCGTGAACTTCCTTCTCCGCGCCTGGGTTCGCACAGCTCGGGCCGCCTGAGCTCGAGCCCTGGCCCCCGAACTCGGAAGGGGCCCCGTCGAGCTCGAAGCCGCGGCAGCCGCTCGAGGCCGAACTGGAAGAGTCGCCCTCCTCGTCGGCAGCGGGGCCAGGGGCGCCCAGCGGCGCAGCCGCGTTGACCCGCTGCCAAAGGCCCGCTGGCTCGCCCGGAGGCCCGCCCAGCCAGGGCCCGCCCCCGCCAGCCCTGGCCGCAGCAGAGTCCCCGTGGCGCTCGATGATGTAGACGTCGATGGCCTCGCCGAGCGGGCCCCACTGGTCGGCCGCCGCAGCATGAAGAGGCGCGCCGAACCAGGCAGAGCGCGGGCCCCGAAAGGCACCGAGCCGGACGGCCCTGGGGAATCGAGACGGAGCATCGGCAGGATTGAACTCACTCGGGATCCATCGACTCGAGATGCGAATGCCCCCGGCGATGCTGAGAGCAAGCAACTCCCTGCACGTACGATTGATGCCAAAGGCGGATGACCCCCCCTTCCCTACGCTCAACACGACCCCCATGTTGCCCACCAAAAACAAATGGCGCTGATTCCTCGACGACAGATTTCTCAGACAATGGCGGACGCCGAGCACGAGCGCTCGGCCCTCCGTGCGCCCGATGTCCTGCTGCCAAGCCTAGCGCCCTCTCGCCGCCAGCTGCCAGTCGCGGGGCTGCCCGATGAGCTCGCGGCCGACCGCCTCGAAATCCGCCCCCCCCGTCGCGCCCGGCGTGGCCGGCGGCCAGGAGGCGGTGACAGGCCCAGTGCGGCCTCGCAGGCCGCGGCCTCCTCCTCGATGCGGTGCCGCCACTTCTCGGAGGCGGAGGCCGTGGTCACGACATCCACGGGCTGCCACGCCCGCCTGACCACGCCGGAGCCGCCGTAGTCGCCGTCGGAGCCGCCGGACGCGTCAGTCCCAGTAGCTCAGTTAGACAAGGAATATAACTCGTTAGGTTTATGTTGATTATCATCTAAATCATGTTGGCTAGAGGATAATTATCCTCTAAATCATGTTGACTAGAGGATAAGTATCATCTAAATCATGTTGATTAGATGATAATTATCATATAATTATGGTTGCTAGAAGATAACAATCCTCTAATTATCCTCTATTTATCCTCTAATTATCTTCTATATTTCTATCCTCTCATTATCCTCAAATTATCCTCTAAGATAACCATTTTGTTATTCCTCCTCATCCTCCCCTCCCCCTTCCTCCTCATCACAAGTATCTTCTTTGCTCCTCCTCCTCCTGCCCTTTCCCCATCCCCCTCGCTCTCCTCTTCCCAATCCTCCTGATCATGTCCCACTCCTCCATATTCCTCGCCTTCCTCCCTCGCGACCTGCCTGCCTCATCGTCGTCGCACCGCCATCATCATCATCAGCTGTCCTGTCCCCCGCCGCCCCCTTCACCATCGCAGCGCCATCGCCATCTCATCGACATCACCGCTGATCG
>CAUYUJ010022553.1:98990-121968 GCA_963575745.1 Prorocentrum cordatum
TTTAAGATGAGATTAAGATGCTATTAAGATGAGGAGGAGGAGGAGGAGGAGGAGGGAGGGGTGGAGGAGGAGGATGGCCGCTCCGCGCTCGCGGAGGAGGTTTCTACTTTCCAGTGCTCGGCGTGCTATCAATCGCGCCCCGCGCGACATCGACCCATCCCGACCCCCTCGTCTCTGGAAGAGGCGAGGGGGGAAGGCGAACGACCCCGCGCTCCCCCCCTTTAGCCACCCGTGGCCCCTAAGAGCTTCTACAGCGACCTGAGCGCCGCCAGCTTCTTGCGGCCGTTCTTGATCGCGTCGTCGATCTCCTTGGCGAGGTCCGCCGCCGTCTGGATCTCCTTGCCAGTGATGCCCGCTCCGTTCGAGCTCACGCACTTCTTCTCGAACGTCAGGAGCTCCTTGTCCTTCGCCGCAAGGGTGCCCCTCATCGCGCCCAAGTCATTCTCGATCTTGCACCCCTTGCTGTTCTCGTTCTTCGAGCTGGACTCGATGGCCGCCTCGAGCTCGCGAGCGAACCTGTCGATGTATCCGTGCGCCGCGCGCGCGGCCTTCACGGGGACGGCCACTGCCTCGGGCATCTTCGCCTTCTCGACCGATGGCTCCGTCTGCAGCGACTGCTGCTGCTGGGGCGGCTGCTGCTGCTGTTGGCCCCCCTGCTGCTGGTTGTGACCGCGGCTCTGCTCGGCGTACTTCTCGTCGTAGGCGTCGTCGTCCAGATTGGTGTTGTCCGTGAGCTGCAAGCCCTTGTCGTGACGATCGCGCTCGCTCTCCGAGTGCAGCCGCACCTGCAAGTACTTGGGCCACGGCACCACCAGGGACTCAGGGATGGCAGGGTCGCGCTCGGTCTCCAAGGTTCTGGCCCTGACCATGGCCATCAGCACGTCCTCGTCGTACTTCTCCAGCGCCTTCTTGAAGGTAGTCCACTCCTTGAGCGTCTCGTTGCGGGTCAGCGTGTTGTTGAACTCCGCGGACTGCCTCGTCGTCGTGTGCATGATCTCGTCCACGAAATTTTCCGCGTCCATCGCGCAGCCGAACTTCTGGATCTCCGTCCACTTGGCCTTCCTCTCTTGGCCGTGCTTACGCAGGCGGTACATGAAGGCGTTGTAGGCCGTCTTATCGGATTCGATCCAGTCGTGGACCCACTCGGAAGCGTCGGCCTGGGCTCCTGGGCGGATCCTGGGCTCCTTAGCGCGGGCGCCTCCTCGTCGGGAACCCTGTCGCCCTCCCTCTTGGCAACCTTGGCCGCGGGACCGTCGGTGTCTCCAGTGGCCGGAACCACCGCTGCCGCGGCAGGCGCGCTGGAGCTGCCGCCGCTGCTGTCGACGGGCTCCGCTTTCACGGGCGCTGCCGTGGTGCCTGCGCGCACTGCTGCTTGCATCTTCTCGAGGCAGTGGCCCATCGGCCCCCTGTGGATCGCGGGGGAGGCGGACTTGGTAGCCGTAGCCCTCTTCGGGGGCATCTGTCTCCTGGACGGAGATCTGAATACCGCGCCTTGCTTGAGCCAGGGCAGCTCCAAGGATGATGACGATGATGATGATGATGAGGGGGACCGGGGTGTGATGACGAGGATGAGGATGAATACGACGATGATGATTGCGATGAGGATCGGTGTGATGATGAGGATGAGGATGAAGATGAGGATGAGGATGATATAACGACGACGTGGGGATAGCATTAAGAGGATAAGAGGATGAGATGACTATGGGAACCCCACGCTCGTGGAGGATTGTGGTTTTCAACTTTCTAGTTGGCTGGACCCTCCACATCGCCCCAACGCGTAGCAGGTCCAACTCCAGCCGCGCCTCCTGAGGCCCCTCATGACGTGTCGAACCCGATCTGCTGGTCGAACCACATCCTGAGGTCGTCCTTCGTCTTCAGGATGGTGCCGTTGATCTTCTCCGCGGCGCGCTCGACGACCTCTTTGTACTCCTCGGTCCTCCTGCTGGTGATGCCCATGATGTACTTCTTGTTGCCGTCGAGCAAGTAGGCCTCGCCACGCCTCTTCCCGTTCGGCCCCCTCACGGTGACCGTTGCGGGCAGGGTGATGTTGCCGCTCTCGACCTCGGCCTCATCCTCCTGCTTCGGGGGCGCCTTGGCCTTCTTCGGGGGCTTCAGGCTCGCCGCAACCGTCTCGCGCGTCTTGCCCGACAAACGCATGCGGACTGTGCAGGGAGTCGACGGCCCCCTCTTTGGCTTGTCCTTGCCCTTGCCCGCCTGGCTCTTCGTCTTGTGCTTGCCCTTCCCCTTCCCCTTGCTCTTCCCCTTCGCCTGGCTCTTCGTCTTGCTCTTGCTCTTGCCCTTCCCGTCGCCCTTGCCCTTTCCCTTGCTCTTGTCGCCCTTCAGCGCCGTCTGGGCGGTCCTGGCATCGCGCTTCTGGCCCCCGATGGCCGCGTTCGGGATCGGGGCCCGCTCGCCGCCGCCCTCTTCGGCCGTGAGGTCGACGGTGCGTGCGTCGCGGCACGCTTTGCAATTGCACGTCATTCCGCAGAGCTCCACGTCGTCGTCGGAGAACTCGACCTCGGTCTTAGCTGCTTCGTGACTGCCATCGCCCTCCGCCGCCTCGCCCATGCCGGGGGGGAAGAGCGCCCTGACCGCCGACGCGCTCACGTCGGCGGCCTCGCCCTCCACGGGGCCCGCCGCCGCCGCGAACGACGGCGAGTCCTCGAAGGAGCCGGCAAGAGCTGCACCGCCATCATCTTCTGCAGAGGGAAGCCTGATCATCTCCACCAGCTGCTGAAGCACCTCGTTGCTCAGAGCCTTCTCCGCCTGGGCTGTGTTGTAGAGGTGCTTCGCCATGACCCGCCAGGCGTCTGCTGCCAGGCTGGCCGCCCTCTCCTGGAAGCGCATATCGCACGCGAGGATGCCGCGCCTCTTGCCCAGCTCCTGGAAGGCATCCTTCGAGCACTTCTGCGCTGGAAACCCCGAGGGTGCAACCTCGAGGAGGGTCTTCAAAACCTCGGCGCAAGGCAACATGGATGTCTCGTCGATGGCCTGCGTCCGCGAGCTCCCGTACCCCGAGCCGTCCCACGCGAAGCCGGGGTCCTTGAGGACCGCCTTCGCGCCCCACTTGTCGGCGAGGGTCGCGTGGACGAACTGCGACTCCCTAGGTCGCGGGCGCCTCGGCCGCAGCGCTGACGCCATCGTCGGGCCGCCGCTCTCACCAGTTGCCAAAATGGCAAAAATGCCTGAGGGTCACGCGGCTGCGGAGAGACAGAGGAGGCGGAGCATGAAGAGGAAGCGAGAGGACGATGACGATGGATCGCAGTGGTAACGATGGTGATGATGATGGTGATGATGGTGATTACGATGATGCTGATGATGATGATGACGATGATGATGATGACGATGATGACGATGATTGTGGTGATGATGGTGGTGATGGTGTTTGTGACATTGATGGCACCTCCACGCTCGTGGAGTGTTTTTTTCTTTGTTTGTTTTTCAAGTTTTTTCTCCGGCCTGCCTCAAGCGTCGGGCTCGGGCTCGGCGACCTGGTACGGGTCTGAGGCGGCGACCTCGCACTGCTCTGGCGTCGCCGCACTGCCCCCGTCGGACTCGCTCCACGGCGCAGCGGGATTCACGCCCGTCAGCGCCACGAACCTCAGCAAGAGATCGGCCGTCTGATCACTTATGTCCGCAAACTCGTCGGCCCGCATCGGCGCATCAGCCCGCGGCGGCCAATCGGACGGCGCCGTCGTCGAAGGCGTAAATGGCGTGGGCCCTGTCCACGAGGCCGCCTTGGACAACGCTGGTGCCGACGGTGCCGCTGCCGACGGCGCTGCTGCCAACGGCGCTGCCGGCGAAGGTGCTGCTGGCGAAGGTGCTGCTGGCAAAGGCGCTGGCGCCGCGACGGCCACTAGCCCCACTGGCAGCACTGGCCTACATGGCCTGTTGGCGACTAGCCCCACTGGCAGCACTGGCCTACATGGCCTGTTGGCGACGGTGATGCTGCCGAGGGTTGCTGACGCTGGCGCTGGCGACGGCGTCGCTGGCGCCGAAGGCGCTGCTGTCGAAGGCGTTGCTGGCGCCGGTGCTGCTGTCGAAGGTGCCGCTGACGAAGATGCTGCCGACGATGATGCCGAGCTGCCCAGGGGCACTTGTCCGATTGCAACGCCTCCTGCTCGCACTAGAGCGGCCCCAATCCGTTGGTATTCGAAGCTCAGCCTCCTCTCCTTGTTCTGCAAGTGAATCGCCTGCACCTGCAAGTGCCCAGCCGTGCCGAGCCGCGCCTCCTGCTGGAGATCTGCGTACTGCTGGCCGTACTTGCGCTTCATCCCCCTGTAGATCGCGCGCTCGGTGCTCCTCACCCCGATCTTGCCGAACATCTTCCCCCTGTCCGCCTTCTTTGGGGGCGGCACGTGCGCGAACGGGTTAAGGCCCCAGCTCCGGCCCGCCCCCTCCAGCTGCTCCAGCAAGGGCTGGTCCACGGTCGGCTGCGCGACCGGCTCCACCAAGGGCTTCTCGTCGTGCTGCTGCTTCTTCTCGTCGTGCTGCTTCTCTTCCTCCTCCACCTTCGCTGGCGGCGGCTCCGCAGGTGACGATGGTTTTTTCCCTATGGGGAGGCCCGCCAACCAAGTACTCTCGTTCTCCGTCTGTACCTTCACTGACGCCGAGTACCACGCCGAAGTACGATGGTTCTTCTGGCAGCGCCGCGTCGTGCTGCTTCAGGTCGCGCTGGACGAGGGCCCGCGGCTTCTCGTCGTGCTGCTGCTTCTCGTCGTGCTGCTTCACGTCGCGCTGCTGCTTCTCGTCGTGCTGCGGCTTAGCGTCGTGCTGCGCGTTCTGGTCGTGCTTCGCCATCTCCCGCCGCTCCCGCGCTTCTACCGCCTGCGGCGGAGGGGGCATCTTCGGCGCCTTCGGCGCCTTCGGCTGCGCTTTCGACGTCGGCTGCAACTCCTTCTTCGACCCCCTGGGCTGCATCACGACGGCCCTGGTCGTCTGCAGCGGCGGCGGCATCGGCGCCGCGACGGCCACTAGCCCCGCTGGCCTCACTGGCCCACGTGGCCCGATGCTGCCGAGGGTTGCTGACGGCGCTGCTGGCGACGGCGCTGCTGGCGCCGAAGGTGCTGGCGAAGGTGCTGCTGCCGACGGCGCTGGCGAAGGTGCTGCCGAAGGTGCTGGCGAAGGTGATGGCGCCGAAGGTGCTGCCGAAGGTGCTGGCGTCGACGGTGGCCTCCGCGCCTTCGCCTTGGACGTCGGCGCCCACGCGGGCATGGGGCTGCCCTCGTTTGCCTTGTCTGCACTCCTCTGCCTCGTGCCCCTGCTGAAGAGCAAGGCCTTGTCTTGCAAGGGCACGCTTCCCTCCTTCACGCAGTCCACCAGTTTGCCCTTCGAGTCCCATATCAGCTTCGCCATGGCTCGGGCCCGCGGGCCCCGCGGGCCCCCCGATGGCGGGCCTGCGCGGCTACATTGAGCCCAAATGGTTACGGAGGGGGACGCGGAGGAGGCGGAGGAGGGGAGGAGGCGGAGGAGGGAACCTCACTTAATTGAAGTAAGATGAATTATAAGCTAATTATGATAATTAGAAGATAATTAGAGGATAATTGTGTCATAATTATGTTGAAATTAGAGGATAATTAGAGGATAATTATCCTCTAAATCATGTTGATTAGAGGGTAATTATCATCTAAATCATGTTGATTGGAGGATAATTATCCTCTAAATCATGTTGATTAGAGGGTAATGGAGAATTATAATCCTAGTCTAACTGAGCTACTGGGGTGGCGTAGACCATATCTGCGCACGGCACCCCGGTCTCCACCTCCGCGAAGCTCCGTCTCCACAGAGCCCCACATCCGCCAGCGCCGCGACCCAGCCATGTCCATGAAGCGGCACACCGCGCTGAACACAGCCAGGAGCTCGCGCCAGAGGATGGCGGCCCACGTGACGCGCCCCACCAGGCGGCGCAGCTGCGCCCCCGAGATGGAGCCCAGGTCCGCGGCGCGCAAGAGGGCAAGCCTCAAGCGCCACAGCCTCTGGCGAGACAAGCTGATATTGCCTGAGGTGGCGTTGAAGGCGAGGCCGGTGAAGCTCTGCGTCTCGCACGGTGGCACCACGCCCTTCGTGCTGAGCCCGCGCCGCATCAGCTCCTCGTCTACCTTCTCGCACTCCCCCAGCGCCAGCTCCCTGTTCCCGCTGAAGACCGCGACGCCGTCGACGTAGATCCCCACCGCCGTGCTCTCCGCCGTGAGCCTCGGGACCCTGCAGCCACCCTGGACGAGCAGGCTGAGCTGGAAACCGACGGAGAACACCGCGTCCTCCACCATCTTCTGGCAGAAGTAAAAGGCTCCACGACCGCCCCATCGGCAGAACCCGCAGCAGCGGAGACGCGTAGCTGCTGGAAGGCAACACGCGGGCTAGCTCGGGCGCGACGGACAGCCAGGCTTGGCGGCTGAGCCGAGGTAACACGAAATGCCCATGCAGACCAGGCGGGAGTCGAATGCGGTAAAGGGCGTTGGAGATGTCCAGCTGCGCCATGTGGAGGTCGCAACTGCACACCCTGCCACGCTCTCGCGGCAGGTAATTGCGTACAGTCGGGTTCTCTGAAGCGTCGATTGTACTCCCGAATATCAAAAATTAGGCGCAGAGCGCGCCCCTCGTCTTTGCTCACGAAAAAACTCCCACTGCGTGCTCCCGTGTCTCGCCGAGACTGATGAGCCCAGCTCTGAAGATATCGAGGATGAAGGTAGCATAGTAAATCGAAGACCTGATCAACTTTGGATATGAGTAGGGGATGACAGCGCCACATTCCACCATCTCTGTTCGCAAGAGGCACGAGCGCCAAACCAACCATTGACTCAAAACCTCGCCCGACAGGTTATCCTCACCTTCGGTGAAGCGCCCGTCGGCGGGTAGCGCGACCATGTCGCGCTGGTAGGGCATATGTTTGGCGGCCACGTCGCCGTAGCCGGGGTCGGACCCGCACAGCGCATCGAAGGCTGCCGCGGGCGTCTCGTCAGGGGCTCCGAAGGACTTAACCACCTCAGAGAAGTGGCGGATGGCCTCCGTCTGCGCCTGGGACGGGTGATGAAGCTCCTTTGGCTCCGCGTTGACTGAGTAGAGTGAATTAACGGCCTGGCAGATCTCGTTCTCCCAGCCCTCACAAAAAGCTTTCCGGCGGAGGCGTGACCTCACGGAGCGCGAGACCCCCCGCGGCCGCGCCGAGCGCGCCCCTGGCTGCCCCACTGGAAGAGGGAGGAGCTCTCAGGGCACGGGCATCCACGCGAGAAGGTCAGCTGCCCTGGCCGCCGCCGCGGTCGCCCCCCTTGCCCTTTTTCGGGTCCGTGCGGTGTGCCGCCCGCGCCTGCAGCCCCTTCGACCCCTCTGCCTGTGTCTGAACCTTCCGCTGAAGATCCGCCGTCGAACTGCCACTGCCCGACTGCTGCGGAGCTCCCCGTGCAATCGATCGTTTTTCTTTCAACTTCCGTCTCTCCTTCATGATCAGGTGTTCACGATGAACTTATGATGATATGTGCTCCTGCAAAGCCGGGGACACCATGACGTGGCCCCGCGCTCCCGCGGGCATCCTCCTCGACCGGCAGCACGCGGGCGTCCAGCTCCGAGCTCCCGTCCGTGGCGGAGCCCACCTTCTTCAGCACCAGCAGCTCCGCCACCCGCATCGCGAGGGCGTACAACTCGGTCACGAGGGCCCAGTCCACCGCCGAGCCGCTCAGCACCTTGCGCGCGGGGGTCGACTCCGAGGCCGCGAGCGCCCGCCAGAAACACAGTTTCACGTCCCTGAGGCTGTCGAACTCGAGGGCGACCTCAGGCGGAATCACTGTCGAATCCCCAGCTGCCGGACCCCCCGTTGGTAGTGCCTGCTTGCCTCGAAGGCGACGGGCGGCGGAGTGTCCCCCCGCCCGCTCGGCCTCCGCCACGGCGTCTGAGAACTCCAGGGGGTCCGGCATCCACTCGCTGCCGCGCGCCTCTACGACGTCGCCCGTCGACCCGAAGACTGCGATCCCCGCGAGGAACGGCGCGTCCAGTAGGTGCGCGTAGATGTCCCCGTCGGGGGTGAGGCACATCCACGCTCGCTTCTCCTTCATCTGATCTGGAGTCGGATCCACTCCCAGATCCTGCTTCACGACGCTGGCGGCGGCCTCTGCGAGCAGGAGTCGGATCTGCCAGGGGTCGCCCACGGACCACAAGATGGCCACCCGCACTCCGCGCCTCAAGACGGCGCTCGCAGACATGACTGGTGCAGGTGGCGCAGCAGCTCCCGCAAGCGAAACCGACCACCAGTCCGACGGAGAGCAGCAGCACGCCGAGGGGGCCCAGGCCGCCGAAGACGCGGCCCACGAGCACATAGTCGGGCGCTGTCCCCAGCTGCTCCACTATCGCCGGCACCGACGCGAGAGCGAACTCCGCGGCCCGCGAACTGATGAAGCCCGCGCCGCGGCCGAAAACCCTCAAGACGTTGGAAATCATGCACGGCCGCCTGAAAAGAGCTTGAGCGGAAATGGATGCGGAGTGAACTCCGTCCCCCTGAATTCCAGACATTCTAGTTTCACACGGACTGGCTGGACTCTGGGGGGTCCATTTAGCGGCCAGCGGGAGCACACTACACAGTTTAGAAAACCCAGCATATACATATATGGGCATACATAAAAATACAAATATACATATATCTATCAAATGCACTCCGATTCTCAACATGTATGTATGCATGCATGTATATACATGTATGTGTGTGCGTGTCGCGAGGCACTGAGTAGTGTTTTCAGGTCCACTCGAGCTCTGTGCATGAATAATGCGAACTACTTGTTTCAGTTGCCCAGATCCTCAACTCATTGATGTGTTGGCTAGACTTATCGCGTGATGTGTGTGGGGGGGAGGCGCCCTGCGTGACTTTTCCCTAGGTCAGAGATCAGTTGGACAACAATTGAATGTCCTATGTGCTCGGCCCAAGAGGAGGGAACCCGAACAGGCCCCCGAGACAACGAAGGGCCCCTCAACAGGCCCCCCGAAGATACCCAAGATGGCCCAAGAGGCTTCCAAGAGCCACCCAACAGGCATCCAAGAGGCCGCCGAAAGGCCTCCAAGAGGCCACAAGAGGTATCCCAAGAGACCCCGAGAGGTATCCAAGCGCGCTCTGCCCCACAACCGAAGCACAGTGGCAGCACGGGCTGAGAAGGCCACCACCATCCGCCCGCCGCCCCTGCGGGAGCCATCGGGCTGCGCGGATGGCTCGGCCTTCAGCAGCGCAGCGAGTCGATTCTCAACAATGGAATCTCCGGCTCTCAAGGAGCCCAGCCGCGAGGCTTCTCGGGATGCGTGACCCGCAAGTCGTGAGAAAGGGGCGACCCCCCTCGGCCCAGAGGCACGGCGCTGCCCACGCCTGAGCCAGATTCCCTCGGCCCCTGGGTGCCCGGGAGCACGGACAGCAATAACTGCGGACCCGCGCCCCCGAGGCCACGACTCTGGCAGGATCCAGCGACGCCACAAGATCCCTCGCGAACATAAACGGCATCCAAGCATCCAGGGTGCGCGCCCCCGATGCCACGGTCCCTCGTCAAACCAGTACCACCTCAGGCTTCCGAAGCCACACGATCCCGTGTTCAAAACGGTGGATCCGCGCTCCCAAAGGCCACGACCCCTTTGTTCAAAAACCATGGATCCGGGACCCCAAGGCAACGTCCCCCTGGAAACAGCTATGGGTCCGTGCACCCGAAGCCACGTCCGTCCCTGAAGAGCAGAAGGCCCGCGCTCCTGAAACCACGATCCTCCGAAGCTGAGAATGGATCCGCTTTTTTGGTCTCGCCAGCCACCCAACCAGCAAGCCTGACAGCTAGCCCATCAGCCAAAGAGCCAGCGAACCTGCCAGCCGCACGTCCAGACAGCCAGCCAAGCTGCCGGCCTGCCGACCCACCAACCAATCAAACAACCAGCCAAGCGATCCAATCGACACACAGGCAATCGGGCAAGCAGGGGGGAGCAGCGGCAGAGGGCAAATCCCTGCACTGCGCGGAATGGGGAATCCTCGGCTCCCTTCGAAGGGGCACGGACCCTGGAATTCCCGGCGCTACGGAGCGCTGCCGGGTTCTTCTGGGCGCTTCCAGTGGTTGACGCGTGACTTGGTCGGGGTTCCACACGTCGAGTATAGTTCAGGATGGTCACAGGGCCCGTACTGGAGCCCTCTCGGGCACATCGTGGGCCGTCCTGGAGGATTTGGGAGCTGCCCCAAGAGCCCGACAGTATTCAAACATCGACGAGTCTCCAATGACGTCAGCGTTTTCCTTCTCGGTCTTACGAGCGCCGCAGACGGCCCAAGGCGCCCCCCAGATCGCCCCCAAGCCCAAGACGGCCTCCAAGCCTTAGAGGGGGCCCAGGAGGGCCCGAAGGCGGCTCCGACAGGGGGAATACGAGATCACTTCTGGGGCGCAGATCTGGGCGCTCTTCTTTCGCGTGCCCGACCTCGGGGCGCAACGCCCCAAGGATGGGTGCAGCGACCGAGCCAGAGGCGTTTGCATGCTTGGCTGCGCAAAGCATTGCGCAGCTTCCAAAGGTCGCTGACTGAGCCTCTGGGCGGGGTCGAGCGCCCGCGGCTGCGCGCGCGCTCGCGTCCGCACGTCAAAAAAAGTGGCGACCGAGCCAGGGCTGCCGCCCCGCGAGCGCCGCGCGCGGGCGCTCTTGCGGCGGCAGGCACCGCCCCCGACCGGGCCAGCCTGGACGTCGAACCCCGAGGGCGGGCGGGCGGGCGAGGCGGCCGGGCGACGCCTCCACCCTGGAGCGGGGGGGCGGGGCAGGACGGCCGACGGGCCCGCGCCGCGGGCGAACGCGCCGCCGCGAGCGCTCGTCGTCGTCGTCGTCACCGTAATCAACAGCATCATCATCACCATCACCAGCATCACCGCCATCAGGACCCTCTTGATCACCATCATCAGAAATACTAGCGTCATCTTCGTGGATTCGAGCAGCTGCCACCGAGAAGGCTGGGCTGGCACGGTGGCGGGAATTGCCGCAGGCATCTGGATATTGAGAAAAGACGGGTCAGAAAACGCACAATGCGTTGGCAATGGGCGCATCACGACCTGGATACCGAAAACAATGTGTTTGCAACCACTCAAACCGAATAGTCAAAGGCGCGTTCGTGCTGACATCTCTGGCAGCCGCGGAGAGCGGCACCATCCGGGGGCAGCGCACCGCAGGGAACAAGCTGTGGGATTCACCATGGCTCACCTGAACTCGAGAGAATGCGTGCTGACTGGCGCCTCGGCCAAGACCCCGTCGATAGACGCCTGTCGAAGCAGGTCACGGACGAGATGCGTAGACTCCTCAAACTGTGGCAGGCTCAGCGTTTACACGAATATTGAAAAAAAAATCAGCAAATCTGGTCAGAGTCGTTCTGGCCCAATCGTTTTTTGTTGTGCGAGGGTTGCGCGAAGCGTCACAAGAAAAGAAAAGAACTGTACACGCATCACACGACAGCTCTACCCGTCAAGTGGCCGGGCGGCCGACGCGCGCGCCGTCGCTCCGCACGCGCCCGCCTGTTGCGAGGGCGCGCGTGTGACCATACTTGCAGGCAGCACTGCGTGCCTCCCGGTCTATATCATCCAGGGCATCCACCTTGGATGCTGGCATCTTTGTGTACCGCTTAGGGTTTCGTGTGATTGCGTTCCAACACGCAGCGCGCCTGCTGTCGCACAGGTGGCTCAACAGCGCCAATATGGTGCCAAACGTTGCGTGGCGCGCCGGACAGATTCCACTGGCTGGTGCGTAGAATCGCTGGGGGCAGCGCCCCCCACGTTTAATTCGCCTGCGTCGGGCAAGCTGCTTGGCAGTGGCAAACGCCACGCGGCTTTCTGCACACGCGCGATGTCGGCATGTCTGCGCGTCGTCGGAAAGAGCCCGAACGTCGCAAACCGAATCGACGAAATGAAGCATCGCGACAGCCTGTTCCACCGAAGCGGGTCCGCTAACACAAAATTGCCCCACTCCTCGGGGTGGTCATCCGGATCTGGCAGCGCAGCGCACAGTGCCACAAGCCAACCCGGCCCCCTGCTCCGCGGGCGCTGCCGCATGGGCGCGAGGAGGGCGGGGGGGCGCGAGCGGAGCAGACGGCCGAGGTAACGGAGACGAGCTCGAGCTAAAATACAATCGAGCGATGGCCATCGATTGCGCTCCCGGAACTCGAGATCGGGCCCCCCTCCGGGGCTGGCCCGCGAGGCGCCATGCATGCGGCGATGCCCGCGCACGTACGCGTCGTTGGGAATGGATGCAAAATGACGCGTCGGCACGACTACATGCAAATTATACATCAGACGTGACATGATCAGAGTCTGAAGCAGCCCCTGCTTTAGATCAAGAACGACGTTGCACGACCCGAAAACCTTCATAGCCAGCGGGGCGTACGCTGCGAGGGCGCGCCGCCTCCGACCCTGTGCTAAGGGGGCAAGAGAACCCGATGCAGCAATCTCGCCTCCAAGGTGTTCGTACAGAGAAACTACACTCAACGTGGATGCGGCCCCATGGATAGGAATGCTCAGAGGGCCTCCACCCGGCGGACGGCGCGCGCGGGTGCGCTGAGCAGCCTCGTGTCCTCTGTAAATAAGGAAGGCCTCCGTCTTCCCGACGTTCCAGTTGATCTCGAGGTTGAGCGCTGTGCAGTGGGCCTGCACATGCTTCAACAGCGTCTCGATGGCCGAATCCAAGAGCCTGGAGGAAGCCGCAAACAGAATGAGGACGGCGTCGTCAACAAATTCTGCGCCAAGCACGTTCGCTGGCACTCCGTCGGCGCCAGGGGGCGCCGGTCTCCACGGAGCTGGCCGCAGCGGACTTGGAGAACAATGCCAGCCTGCACAAGCACATCGTGGATCATGAACAAGGCGACACTGAACGTGGAATTGAACAGGCAGGCCCCGAATTTACACCCTTGCCGTCCACCGACCCGGGTGGCCACCGCCTCGTCCACCTGGCCATAGCTGAACCAGGACGCGGCGCGCATGTTCTCCAGCATACGAACTACTTCGGGGTGCACGCCCCATTGCTCGAAGAGACAGCCATGGACTGAAACGAAAGAAGTGATCCACTCCGCCTGAGGCTCTGCGAGTCCAAGGCTTCGCAAGTAGGCTCGGGCGTCCGACGCCCCCGCAGGCCGTCCCAGCGCGACCTCGCGGATGATGCGGTCGAACGCCTTGACCAGGTCCATGAACAACACGAAAATGCTCATCTGGGCCATCGCAGCGTAGTCCAAGGCCGCGCGCACCATATGGGTGGCAAAGTAGGCGCTGCGACCGCCAACCGCCCCGCGCTGCGCATCGTGCCGGTTAGCGGCGTAGGCGGCATCACATCGAGCGAAAGGTGCTGCTCCAGCCCTTTCGCGAGGTGTTCCTCGAGCACGATGCCCCGCGAGTCGTCGCGCGCAGCGCGAAAGCCTTTCTGTTTGAAGATGCCCTGCATGCGCCCGCCTGTCCAGCGCACGGGCCACGCCTCAGTGGCGATGACTTCGCTCTGAAGCTCAGCGACGATGGGGGCCGCGATAGAAGCCGCGGCCCGGAAAAACTCCGCCGGGAGCCCGTCCTTGCCCGCGCCTTTTTCCCGCCCCAGCGCCTTCCAGGCAGCCGCGGTGTCGTGGAGGGTCATGGCGTCGTCCACGTCGAGCGGGGGGTCGCGCGGCCTTGCTCGCAGCTCGGCTGCGGAGGCCGTCGTGCCCCGGAAGACGTCCTTGAAGTGCTCCTGCCACCTGGCCCGACGCTCCGGCTCGCACGCGGTCAAAGAACCGCCCGTTTTCCAGACTTGGTGGGCAACCGGAGATTGGCTGACACCCCCAAGCGACCGCACGATGCCGCACAGGCCGCGCCAATCGCATCGACTGGCTGCTCGTTGAGCCTCAGACGCCCGAGACTCCAAGTGCAATTTCCTGTCAGCCGCGATGCAAACCTGGATGGGGAATCCTAGCTGCATGCCGACGCGTTGCGCGGCGGCCCACAACGCGCTCCAAGCCAGGACTCGTCGTCGTAACGAGCTGGCGTGGGCAGCGGCGCCCCGTCCCAGCGAGGGCGGAGCACACCCCGGCCGGAACGTGCGCGTGCACTGACATTTCCAGGCGTTCCACGCCCGCACCAGCTTGAAGCTGTTGCGATGCATCACGGCCGCAACGCCCAGCCTGCGACTGAGCTTCTGCACCTTGATCAGAGCCCAGGTGGCGGGCTGAATCCATCGTTGGCGAGGGAAGTCTCCTGGGCTCCCCAATCCGCGGCGCGCGGCCTGGCGAGCAGCTGCGACGAAGTGGTCAACCTTGTCGTCGATGCCGCAGTCTGTGGGCAGAGCGCATGTACGAAGATGGTGGTACACCTGTGCCATGCTCTCGGGATCGCTGAGTGTCTACTTGTTGATGCGGAACTCCGCTGCCGAGGGCGCGGCCGACGGGCGGGGAACACTGCGGTACCAGGCGGCCGCGCAGCGATGATCCTCGCCAGCCGCCAGCGAAAGGTCGACGCCATCAGGCACCTTGACGCGCATCACCTCGGCACCGCCGTCGGTGTCCGAGCACGCGTAATCGACGCGTGCAGTAGGGCCGTGCCCAGACCGCCACGTGTAGCCCACGGGGAAGAACGCGTTCTCTGCCCGCAGCCGGCAGGCGGTAAGAAAACCGACGACCGCAGCCCCATTGGCATTCGTGGCGGCTTCGTCGCACGACCCCACATGAGGAGGACCAGCTCCAACGCGGGCGTTCGCATCCAGGAGAACGCATCGCCGTGCCGAGCTGTGCTTATTGGTCAGCTGTGTCACGATCGACTGCAGCACGTCCCAGAAATCCGCACGCTCATCGGCTGGGCGGTGGCCGTGTGGAGCGTGGCCCGACACCAAGATGAACGTTCCCATCGTGGGCCTGGTCACCACGGCACAGATGAGGCGTGGGGAGACCACGTCATAGGCTTGGAGTTTGAATCGGGCAGCCCGGCGAAGCCACAATTCGCAGCCAGCCAAACCCTGCGCATCCGCAGCTCCAACATATCGGTCGCAATGTAATCCCGCACGGATTTCGCTCCGCCAGGCACGTGCTTCTTGGAGCCCCACGGCGTCAAGTTGAGCAACCTCGAACTGCTCCTCGAGAACCGTGACTTTGCCAAGTAAGAAAATACCACTGACCTGCACGTCAGCCGCGTCGGCTTCGTGCGGGCACAGGGAACGCACATTGGCGGTAGCCACACTGTGCGCCACTGCAGGCGTTATCCCCCCCACCCTGGCAGAGCGAAAGGTGGCGGCCGCGACGCACTCTGGGAGGTCGGGGGCCGGAGGCGTGCCCTCGCAAGGCTGCAAGGCCGCAGCGGCCGTGCTCGCGCACCTCACGTTCGCCCCAACTGGGGCTGATGAGCGCGGCAGCGCATCCGAAGCGCCCCCCGGAGCGCTCATGGGCACGCAATCGCCCCAAAAACCTTTTAGCGCATGAATGTCGTAAGGTGGGGCACTGCACTCAGCATCCGACTCTGGGGTGCCAGTCGAAGCATTGGAGGATGCTGGACTCCATGCTCGTGCTGAGGCGGATGCTATACCTCCATCGCGGAGGCCCCCGCCGAAGCAGCCGCTGGTGGAGGGGCCTGGGTCTTCGGCTCGAGGATCGCCTTCCGCACTCCCTTGAAGTGGTCGGTGATGAGCGTTTGGGGGGATTGCTTGCCGTTGTGGCGCAGTCGCGCCACGGCCGGCGGGGCAGCTAGGGGTTGCTTCCCCTCGCGCCTCGTGGAAGGCGCCCCGCGGGCCACATCTTCCTGGCTGCGCCGCTGCCGGAGCGCCTCGGCAATCGTCTTCTCGAGGCCGTGGATCAGCTCCTGGACGTGGTTCGTCGCGCACTCCACGTGCTCTGTCGGTACGAAGGGGTCGTCCCGAAGGCTCTCGAGCATGCCGCACAGCAGTCGCTGTACCTGCTCCATGGGCTGCTCCGGGGATCCGGGAGCCGGCTGCACCAGCTGAACCTCGAGCTCGGCCACCTCTTTCTCGTACTGGGTCACCTCCGAGTCGGCGACAACCTTCAGGGCGCTGGCAGCCTCGATGGCCGCCTGCGCGTCGCTCTGCCGGCCCTTTGCTCTCATCAGCGCAGCGCGCGCCTGGTCGAGCCGGGCGCCTGCCGGGCGCCCCGCGGCCAGCAGCTGCTTCTTCTCGTTGATACGGGTGGTCAACATCTCCTTGATGCTGTCCTCGCCCTCGGGGACCTCTGCCAAGGACGACTCGAGCTTCTTGATCTGTGCCTGGACCTCCTTGGCGTCCACTGCCGAGGCCGGAGCAGACGGGGCAGGAGGGGGCTGGGAGACCGCGGTCGTGGCCTCCGCGAGCTTGTTCGTGATGGCAGTCAACTGGTCCCGCGTTGACTGGCCAGTGGTATTGGCCGAGGCTGCACCTGACTCCGTCTGAGTCCCCCCCGCAGCCTGGTCGAGAGTATTGGTCGAAGAGTTCGCGTTGCCCGAGTTTTTGCCCTGCGCCACGTCGCTCCATGAGCGCTTGACGCCGCAGGTGGCGCAGGACTTCTTCGACGTGTTTTTTGACTTGCACACCCTGCAGGTCCATTCCTTGGCCGCGTAGCCAGAGCCCCAACCCCAGCCATACGACCACTGCTGCCGCCCAGCTGGCGGCAATTGCTGCCCTGCCTGCCATCCCTGTTCGGTGGACATCGGTGGCAAGAGGAAGAGATCTGAAAGCACCAGTTGGTACTGCGCTGGTGTAGTCTTACGTCTTGACTCAAACCTTGAGGCAAATCCGCGGCGCGCCAATCCAATTATGATCTGGCCGTCTTCTGGGGGGGGCGTTAGACAATGGAGATCTTGTAACTGACAACCTCTCTTGACTGGCCGGCATTCCAATTTCTCGACCGACGGACTGAGTTTAGCCTCCGGCAGACTGCCGCAGGCAAGTCGGAGAATAAGCACGGGGTGTTACTGAGATCTTCAGACAGAGCAGCCGCACGGCGAAGGACGTCCTCCTCGTCATTTTCATCCGCATTCCTGGCTTCGAGGCATGCCGCCACTAGAGGAGGGCGAGCAGCACCCAGAACAGATGGGGTTTCCGAGCGCAGAGGGGCACAGAGGACGCGCTGCTAGCCCTCGAGTTCGTCATGAGCAAAGCCCTCGAGTCAAACATCCCAGCTCGGAAAATTAGCATCGATATGAAAAATCATGTGAAAACGTCGAATGCAGCACCGTGTTCACGGCGTCGGGGCAGCGGAACATCGACAGCTCCCTCCTTCTGCAGAGTCTGCACGCGCAACAGACAGGCAGAATTGGAGATGATACGTTTGCGATTCGGAAAGGAGTCAGGCAAGCGGACATGAAGAATCCAATGCTTTTCAATTCCGCATCAAAACTCGTGATGAGGCGATGGAACGCTAGGCTCGGGCAACGTGGCGTACTTCTGGACCCCGGACAGGCGTGCCTGACAAATCTGCGATACGCAGACGACTTGCTGGTATTCGGGAGGTCTTTGGCGGAAGCTGTGGAGATGGTTGACTTGTTTGACCAATGAGCTTACCCAAGCATGGCCGATCATCAGTGGGTCAAAAAAGAAGGGTTCTTCCGACTGGCAGCAGCAGCGCAAACAGCGAGGCACCACACACGGTGAAAGTCGCAAGACCAATGACTGAATGTTTATCCTATCCACAAAACTGATGCACACAAATACTTTGGCAGACCCCTCGCGGGCGAGTTGAAGCAGAGAGGCCCAGCCAGCTTAGCGCACGGGATTTCATGCGCGTGGCCGAAGAAACATTCCTTGCAGTCGGCGCTGGGGAGAAAGAAGGTCCCGACTCGCTGGCGGTTACTTGATGCCCTTGCATCACCAAAGATACCGCTGACGGCAAGCCACCTGGACAAACATGATGCTCTTGAAAGAAAGATGACGCGACGCATGGTCGGCTGTGCACGGCTGGGCGAAGAGTCATACGATAAAACCAGAAACCACGTAAAGGGCCATCTCAACGCCGCTTTACTCAAGTACCCAATTGCCACATGGAGCGAGATGCGCAATCGACGTCAAAAGATCATGCTCGCCAGTCTGGCCTCCGCGAGCGCTCCACGATTATCTTGCGCAACTCACAGAGGAGAGCTGGCTTTGTCGGGCAAGCGGACTAGGGCATCGCCCTTACACGGTGAGAGGAAGTTCCCAGCAACGATGGGATGCTTGATGAGAGTAACACTACCAGCATTATCTGTGTCCCTCCACCTTCCCTCTCCCCTTATTCTACCACTCCCTTCTCCAAGCCTCCGGCCAACAAGACAAAAATGTGAGCTCGCTGACGCTCTCGTATTTGTTGAGTGGCAGATGAACTGATTTTACCAAGCACAGTCCAAGGATTGGTGGCCTGCTAGTGATGATCGAATGCGAGTTGCGTTCACTTGTCCTGTTGCCTGTAGCAGGACGCGGCCGCTGTGCCGATAGGGAGTAGCGTAGCGTATAGCCCACAACGAATGTTTTCGAATATGGCCATCAACGAACTGACGCCGCTTGTTGAATGACAAACCGTTACATAAAAGCCAAGCGGGCCCCTCAGCGAGCACTGCAATGAATGCAAAGCTGAATTTTGAGTTCTGTCAATTATGGCCAGGGTTACCCAGAAAGATCGAAGGCGATGCACTTACATTGTGGAAGTTGTATATCCCGGGGATGCGTTGTCGTTGTGCAGAGGATTGCATGTGTGGGACATCGGGTGGCGAAGTCCGCCGACCCCTTGTGGGTCTCTAGGCGTGTGAGATAGTTCCCCCCCCTAACCCCCCCCCCTGGGACCCCAAACCGGAGATTCGACCCCCCCCCCCCCCGGGCCCACGACGAGCGCGTCACGGGGCTCTTTTGGGCCCAAAAGGGGATCAAGACGGGCCAAAAAGGCCCCAAGACTCCTCCAAGACGGCTCACGAGAGCTCCGAGGCGCCAAACGAGCGCTCCCAGACGCCCAAGATGCCCCCAAGACGAACCTAGAGGCCTCCAAGCCGGCCCAAGAGGCCTCTAAGAACAGTCCTCAGAAGGGCCGAAGCGCCGAAAATCGTCAAATTCCTATGGGAAAACGTACATTTTGATCATATACTACTTGTCGGCCTTCACGGCGTCGAAGACGGTCCCAGAGCACCCCAAGACCGCCCCGAGAGGCCCCCAAGAGGCGCCCAAGTCGGCCCAAGAGGGCGCCAAGACGGCCCAAGAGGCCCCCAAGACAGCCCAAGAGGGCCTCAAGACGGCCCCAAGAGGTGCCCAAGAGGGGAAGCCCGAACCGACAATCCGAGCCTTCCGCCCCGAAACGGCCCCAGAAGGCCCCAAGAGGCCCCAAGAGGCCCCCAAGACGCCCACAAGAGGCCCCAAGAGGCCCCCAAGAGGCTCCCAAACGGCCCCAAAACGGCCCCCAAGAGGCTTCGAAACTGCCTCCAAGAGTCCCGCGAAAAGCCCCCCAAGAGATCCCAACGATCACCGCACACGTCTCATATCAACAACCCAGGCACGGTGGCGGGGTTGCGTTTGCGCACAAAAAAGGATTCGCGCTCTCGAGGCCAAGACTGCTCCAAAACGGCCCAGGATGGTTCCAAAACGGCCCGAGATGGCCCCAAGACGGCCCAAGACAGTTCGAAGACGGCCCAACATGGCCTCAAGATGGCCTAGAAGGCTTTCACTATCGCCCACGAAGTCTCCAAGAAGACCCCCAAGACATCTGAAAGAGGCGCACATTACGCATTTCATTACATTTCCATTGCGTTGCTGAACATGTTTGCAATTGTTGCCTTTCCCGGCTTCCGTCGGCCCACGTAGCCCAAAGAGCCTCCAAGATCGCCCCACGGCGCCCCAAGAGGGCCTCAAGACGGCCCCAGAGAATCCCAACACGGCCCAGGACGCCTCCCAATTCGGCCTAAGACGACCCCAAGACGGCAAAACCTGTTTCCGAATTAGTCCCAAGCTGGTGCAAGACGCCTTTAACCCAAAACCCATAACCCAGAGCTTTGTTTTTGTGTCCCCTTCTTCCTTCTCCTCCTCCTCCTCCTCCTCCTCCTCCTCCTCCTCCTCCACCTCGGCCGCCAGGTGGGTTCAAAACTGTTTTCCAGAGGTTCCCGAGAGGCGTGCCGCCAGATCCCTATACACATACAAAAAGCCTCTCACCCATAGCACATATCCAAGAGTTTCGTCTCTGTGTCCCCGTCCTCCTCCCCCTCTCCTCCTCCTCCTCCTCCACCTCCTCCTCGCCCACTGCTCCTCTTCCTCCCCCGCCTCATCCTCTTCTTCCCCCCCCCCCCCTGTCCTCCCCCGCACGCGCGCCCCCAATTGGGCATCATTTGCAGGTCTTGCATATCAGGGTGTTTTTTTTTGCATCGCGTGCGACGTTGGCAGGGTTCCCGGAGAACGCCGAGTTCGGTAGTCTTCTCTTGCACGCGCCGCCGCACTGATACGCCTGGCAACTGCGGGCTGTGAACCCGAGGTTCTTGCAGCCTCCGCACACCACTTTCGCTCCATTCGCCGCTCGATGATCTTCCACTTGCTTATGCTTCAAATGTTTCGTGTCCGAGAACGCTTCTCCGCACGCCGCACACGTCAGTGGCTTCGCGTCCGCCTCGGCTTTCCGCTTGCGATTCGCTGCCTCCGCATTCCCCCATCGCACCTCTTTCTCTCGTTCTTCCGCGCATTTCCGACAGAGCCTTTCCCCCGCAGCATTGTGCTTCTTCTGAGCTTCCGACATGTCCGCCTTTTCGTCATATAGCGACAGGCACTTACCGTTCGTACATCGCACTGTTCCGACGCTCTGATTCCACTTCGCGCTGTCTTTCCGCGAGTTCTGCTTGGTTTTGATACCGCTGCACTTCGCGCAGTACATTGTCCTAATCCTTTTCGTTTCCCCGTCGTCGGCCGCCGCATCCGCGTTCCGACCGCTGCCATGGCGTGCCGCGTCGTCACTATCTCCTCTCCTCTCGTTGCCCACCCTCTGCACGTCTTGCACCGTTTCTCGCCCGCGGTTCCCCGTGCGGGCTCAGGGATGCCCCAAAAACAACCCCGCCTCACCAAAGAAGTCAAACCCAGCAAAAAATATACGGGCCCCAATCCAACGCTCCCACCCTTTGGGCATCTCCAGAACGATGCCAAGATTGCATTAGCGTCCTTTCTTTTCCGATGTGCCCCCCAGGGCCTCGAGATGACCCCAAGCGGATTCCACATGGCCCCAAGAGAGGTCATTATGGACCCCTACACGACTCCCCAGCCCGATTCAAGCGAGCCGGCAAGACCGCCAAGATGAGGGGTCGGCGGATGTGGCGCAAGCCTATAGAATCTTACTCTCATCCGGGAGTACTGCTTCCAAGCGGGGGGTGTCCAATGTGGTCGTGGCCAAGCAATGCGTCTTCTGACACGGTGGATTTCAATTCGAAGTACGTGTTAGGGGGGTACTGTCATGGGTGCGGGGCCACGATGCGGACCCTGCCGCTGGGGCGTTCGGTGGAAAATCCCATGGGGCCACGAAACGTGTGAAAGGCATACAGATTTGGGTGCGAGGCCGTCATGCGGACCCTGCCGTTGGGGCCTTCGGTGGAGCTCCCCACGGGGCCACGAAGCGCACCCTGCCGCTGGGTCCTTGGGTGGAGCTCCCGATGGGGCCACGAAGCGCGTGAGGGGCCTGCCGAGATGGGTGCGGGGCAGCCATGCAAGCACGGAGCTCCCTGCAGGACCACGAGACGTGTGGGGGGTGTGCCGCTGTGTGCACGCGGAGGGCGGAGGCAGGGAGGGGACGAGGGAGGGTGGGGAGGAGTGCGGAGGAACATGGGGCGCTGCTAGTTCAAAACAAGGACCCAGCACCAGAAGATGGCTGGGCCTTGCATTGGGCCCCCATTTGGACGGGGCATTGCGGGGTCGGTGCATTGAAAGACTTCGGGAAGCTGGAGGCTTGAAGCATTTCAAGCTGAAGCGAACGTGGATGGGTGAGAGCAAAGAAGCGTGCAGCGCTCAATTAATACGACGGCCCATATCACAACCAGAGGCCCACGAAGAACCGCCAGACGTATTAGCGGCCCCTGATTGTCCCCTCCGCCTTGCCCCTTCCGCGGGTAGAGGTACAAACCTGCATCGAAGATCCGTACTGCTCCGTCTCGGCACACAGCGGCAACCTGTAGTTTGCTGGACGAATCTGTCGAGTTTCTGGCTTGAAGCGAGGGGGAAAACTTGCAGCGGGAGGGGAAAGGACGCGTGAGGGGCAAGGAACAATTCAACGAACAGATGCTGGCCCTGGCAAGAGGCGCGGAGGGGGCGCGTGAGCCTCTGGAGCAGCTCCGCGAAACGTCTCGGGTTCCGTATCGCTTCCCCGTCCGCGGTGAAGAGGCCGCCCTCCGGAGCGGAGCGAGGGATGGCAACGGCAGGGGCGGGGAAGGGAAAGGGGGCAACGCGTGGGGGGAAAGAGGAGAAGTGAGCAGGGGCGGGTAGGGATAGGGCGCCCACTTCCCAGGTTGGAAATTGCAAGCTGACTCTCTCACTCCCATCTGCCCTCACACCAAGCGAGCCAGGTGCGAGGGGACGCCACAATTGCGTCCCGAGTACGCGCTCGACTTCCTGTTTATAAGAGAAACACACGATACATAGGGAACCTGGCGCCTGAGGAGGCGTCCGCTTTCATGCCATCAATCCGCCGACCCCTTTGGGGCCACTAGGCCTGTGAGATTGGTTCCCCTCCCAACATCCCCCCGACCAGATCTAAAGGTGCCCATTCGAAAGCGGAGGGGGCGAGCTGGGCCCGGACATCCCAGGGCAAGGTTCACCGGGAGGACTCGGGAACCCATAGACAATCCCAAAAGGCCTCAAGACAGCCAAACAGGGCTGGAAGACTGCCCAAGACGGCATCCAGACGGCATCCAGACAGCTCACGATGGCCTCAAGACAGCCTTGGGGGCCCAAGGCAGCTCAGGAGAGCTCCAAGAAGGCTCGGCCGCACATAAGCAGAAATCATTGATTTCCCTCTAGTTTGGGGCAAGCTGTTCACACAATCGCTTTCTTCGTCTTCAGGGCATGTACGACGACCCACGAGCCCCACAACAGGCCCCCAACA
>CAUYUJ010022554.1:0-40000 GCA_963575745.1 Prorocentrum cordatum
GGCCCTCGCAGGAGGCGGGGGGCGGGCGAGAATGTAGCCTGTCGATCCCGCGGCAAACAGGCCGGGATCATCAATGCACCGCTTGAAACGCACCTGGCGCGGCAACGCGAGATGGTCCAGAGAGCCAATGGCATGCGCACGAATGAGCGCGGTAGCAAATCCACAGCCCGCAAGGATTCCCCATCGCGGCCCAGAAGGGCCCACCCGTGAAACCAGCCAGTCTGAACCATCTGGTCTGGAGGTACATACAAACGGCCACACGAGCAATAGCCAGCGGAAAACCGAACTGCTTGCATCGACGCAGCAGCTTCCGAAGGTCTATCGTCTCATAATGCTTGTAGAGATCGAGAAGGACCGTGACCGCCTGACCCTTGTCTCTGACGCTGGACTCGGCACGACGAGACTGACGCCAGACCACATCCTGGGCCCCTTCGAAGGGCCCAGCCGCAAAGTGCCCCCGAGGGCGGGCGCGCGCCCATCGCCTGCAAAGGGGGCGGCGGGCACGGCCGCAGGCCCGATGCACAGCGCAAAAGGTCCCTATCGGCCTGAAACCAACCGCGGCCTGAGGAATCAGGGCGAGCAGCACAGCGGCGACCTGGCTCGGTCGGAGGGCGGCCCTTTCCATGACAGCGAAAAGGCGAACCGGCCCCTCGAAAGCATGATCGCTCATCATGCTAATCATGATCGCTCAAATGCATTTTAACATGATTGCTCATCATGCTAAATGACGCATGTGGAATCCATCCGTGACCACCGAGGCGTTGTCCTTAAAGCCCTTGAAGGCGCGGGCAGCCTCAACAGGCACACGGGGGAGGTCCTCGTCCAACAGATCATGACACAACCAATCCTGACTCCTCCCATCCCCACACAGGTCAGCAAATTCCCTACTCTCGGCCTGCAGGGGCGACAGAGGATCGCAAACAACTTCCTTATCGATGGGAAGGGTGGTAGTGGGGTGCCACTTGGTGGCCCCTGTAGCCACCGCGTGAACTCTCCTGGCCCCCCTGCCCCATCGATAAAAGGATCCACTTTGTAAACTCCTTAGCTCCATCCTTCCGAGCGCGTGCCTCCAGAACAGTCAGGGCCGTCTGGAGTTCAGAGTGCATGGCCTGGAACCTGACCAGCCGCGGCTCCGAAACCGTCTCGTACATGGGCAGGTCCAGGAAGAAGGCCGTCAGCCTGTCCTTAAACACTACTTGTGCCCCTAAGGCCGCGACGATGTGGCCGGGCGCCTGCTGCAGGGAGGCCAGAACCCTGCGCGGGCCCTTCCCGTCCGCCGCGCCCCGGTGTCCTAGGCAGTCACCGTAGATGCCAGCTAGCCACTTACACGCAAACAATTCCGACACTTGGGGCTTAGGTGGGCTGGGCAAAATGAGCTTCCAAACCAACTCGGGGGGGCGGCCCCCCGCGCCGCGCCTCGGGGGCGAGGGGTCCGTGGCCGCGGCCACCTCCTGTTCCGCAACGTCGGCCCAAAGCTTGCACGCCCGATCCAGGAGAAGCTGGGCCCCCGCAAAATCCCCACTGCGCAGGGCCCCCATGACAGCCCTCAATGACCCCAGGGAGACCGCTGACGGAAGGGGCCGAAACAAAAACGCACGCAGGGGGCATAGCTTGCGACGGGAGCGGCGGCGGTTGCCGAAGGGCCAGCGATTTCACCCCCCCACCTGGGGGTGTAACTTGCCTGCGCAGGACAGTGCGGGGTGAGGCTAGAATCGCGAATGGCCGTGACAGCCGACACCCCTTTCGCAAGCCCAGAGTCGGGCATGAACTATCCCAGTGCGACCCTACCTAGGAGTTGGAGCCCCTAGGAAAGGCAGCATTAGTAGTAGCAGTAAAGCTAAGCTAAAGCTAAGCTAGAGCTAGAACTAAAGCTAAGCCTAAGATTAAGCTAAGCTAAGCTAAAGCTAAGCCAAAGCTGAGCTAAAGCTCAGCTGAAGCTAAGCTGCAGCTAACCTAAAGGTAAGCTAAAGCTAAGCTAACGCTAAGCTAGAGCTAAGTTAAAGCTAAGCGAACGCTAACGGATGCTAGGCTAAAGCTATGCGAGAGCTAAGCGGAAGCTAAAGTTAAGATACAGCTCAGCTACAGCTAAGCTAAAGCCAAGTCAAAGCTAAGCTAAAGCTAAGCTAAAGCTAAGCTAAAGCTAAGCTAAAGTTAAGCTAAAGCTAAGCTAAAGCTAAGCTAAAGCTAAGCTGAAGCTAAGCTAAGCTAAAGCTAAGCTAAAGCTAAGCTGAAGCTAAGCTAAAGCTAAGCTGAAGCTAAGCTAAAGCTAAGCTACCGCTAAGCGAAAGCTAAGCTAACGCTAAGCTAAAGCTAAACTAACGCTACGCTAAATATCAGCTAACGCTAAGCTAAAGCTGAGCTAACACTAAGCTGAAGCGAAGCTAAAGCTAAACTAAAATTAAGCTAAAGCGAAGCTAAAGCGAAAGCTAAAGCTCCCAGGGGACTGGGGGGGCCGCTCCCAGGGGACCGGGGGAACCGCCCGGGGCGCGTAGCACTGCCCGGCACCTTTAAGCAAAGAGAGTAAGAACCCTGCTAGGCAGAGCTTAGGTAAGGAAAAAGTCAAACTGCTTCAAACCAGCCGAAGAGCGACACGTGTGTTCCTCCGGGGCCAAGAGGGTGACGTTGGCCTCATGAGCGCCCGACCCCAGGACCGTGGACGGCTCCATGTTGAAGTCGCGTCCAACAAAAATTCCAGCCCCAAGAACCCCCAAGAGAGCAGGTGACAGAGAGCAAAGAGAGGTTTCGATCCGAGAGCCCCTCACAATCGCAGAAATACGCCGAGACCATGAGGAGGGGCCCATGTCCAGGAAGCTCAACAATAGCAGCAACAGCCCGAGCCCGCTCAATTTCGTGACCAGACAGAGGAGCTCGCATACCAAAACCACTTCGAACCAGCACAGCAGTGCCTCCCGACAGCCCACCACCTAGTCCAGTCGTGGCCGCCGCCCACAGAGACTTCCAACTGCGTCTGGTGGCCCAGCTGGAAGCAGACGGGATCTGAGCCTCGAACTGCTCGTGTTCTTGAAGGAGCACCACATGGGCAGTCGTCTTCCCCAACCACGGCTGGCCCGAACCCCAGCCTGACACGTTACAGGTCTCGGTGATCGGGCAGAAAGTGTCCGCGGGAAACGAAGAAATATCAGTGTGCTCCGTCGAAACCAGACTCCTAGAATCAACGCCCGAGGCCAGAGAGGTGACTGTTTCCTCTGGCCACGACGGAGCTCTCAGGGGGGCTCTGTAGGGGCTCGGCTACACCCTGTGGGACAAAACCAAGTCGGCCCTCGCCAGGGTGTGTCGAATCGGACGAAAATGATGCCCCTGGAGCACGAATTTGAAGCCGAGCAAATCACGGGCGTGGGAAGACCGACTGGAAACAACTACGCTTCCCACCTCCGAGGCCTGGAAAGCCCACCTATCGCAGAAACAGGCATCCCGTGGGAACGCGGCCCCCGACGCAGGGTTACAGAGAAGATGAGGCCGCGCCATTCAGGAGCAGCTGGAACTGCCACTGGAGCAGCCGGCGGCGGCGCCTGGCCAGCGATGGCCTCGGCGCGCCCCCGCAGATCGCCCCGCTCGGGGGCCTGCGCCGCTCCGCCAGGCCCGTCGGCACGCGTGTCACCCACGGCGCCAGCACTGCCACCACCAGGGCGATCAGCAGGACAGGCGTGCGCAGCAGGGGCGGCTCCGTCGCTTGGGGAGCCCGAGGCAATGCCGCTGCCCGACTCACCCCTGCGACGCTTGGCCTCCAGCCTCCCCGCCTCTTCCTGCTGCCGCTTCTCCAACTGCTTGAACTTGTCCATGGCCATGCCGAACATAGCCTTGGCGGCCTGCTGCAGCTCGGTCTGCAAACGTGGACATATTTCCTCGAACTCCCTCTTGTCATCCGCCGTTAGGTCGTATGCCGAGGTGTCGAGGTTGGCGAACGATATGTTGACCTCCTCCCCAGCCAAGGTCGACTCGATCGAGAGACCATGTGCAGCAGAAGGTGGTGGCTCCGTCGACTTGGTAGCCACCTTGGAACGCAACCCGTCAAACAACAGCTTGTGTTTCTTCTCCGCCTCGCGGAGTTCAGCCGACAAAGATTTGACGCCGCCGCGATGCTTGTCCAGCTGGTTGGCCGTCGTCTCATTTGCACCCAATGCCTTGAACAGCTTCCCCTCCAAGGTGCGCATGTCGTGGAAGGCACGATTGACTTGCACCTGAAGAGGGGGAGTCTGCCGCATACTCGCAATCCCGGCCTCCTTGGATGCCGCCAACTCCTTGTGCTCGGCAGCGCCGTCGTTGTCCCCAACAGCCGCGAGCTGAGCCTGCAGGTCCCTGAGAGCCTTGAGCTCGACCTCGGGGGTGATGGGAACTGCTGTCGCTGCAGCAGCGTGATGTCCGCCCGTATGTCCACCGCCCACCGGGCAAACACGAAGATTCTTAGGCTTACGCCACACCGCCGACCCCTTGAGAGGCTTCTTGTATGTGTATCGGGATCTCGCGGATCGCTTCTCGGGGGCCTCTGGAAGCGAGTTTTGGAGCCACTTGGGGGCCGTTTCGGAGCCTCTGGGGTGCTTCTTGGGGGTTCCTTCCGCCCACCGGGCAAACACGAAGATTTGGCTTGACCAGCAGGATGAGTATATCGGCCAGGCGCGACTGCGCTGGCCCAGACCCCGCCCGGGGCACGCGGGGGCCCGAAGCCCGGGGAGGGCCTCGGCGCCCAACAGGCCTTACACTGCTGCCAGGCTCCCCTGCTCTTCTCGCATCCACACGCAGGGCAATGCCATTTGCCCCCAGATGGAGCTTGTGGCTGTTGTCCTCCTCCACCTCCTCCTCCTCCTCCTCCTCCTCCGCCTCCTCCGCCTCCTCCGCCTCCTCCTCCTCCTCCTCCTCCTTCTCCTCCTCCTCCTCCTCCTTCTCCTCCTCCTCCTCCTCCTCCCTGCGGACGAGCGGGCGTGCGAGGCCGATGGCACCATGGCGGCTGTGCCTTCATCGTGTCCCAGCGTGAACCGCCAGAAGGCGGCTCTCAAGCGAGCACAAGAATGGTACAGCCCTGGGAGTGATGGACGAGGTTGCCGAAAGCAAGCTCGAGCCAAAAGCGCTTGAGAGGAGGAGGAGGAGGAGGAGGAGGAGGAGGAGGAGGGGAGGCGGAGGAGGGGAGGAGGAGGAGGAGGAGGAGGAGGAGGAGGAGGAGGAGGAGGAGGAGGAGGAGAGGGGGGAGGAGAGGGAGGAGGAGGAGGAGAGGGGGGAGGAGGAGGAGAGGGAGGAGGAGAAAAGGAGGAGGAGGAGGAGGAGGAGGAGGAAGAAGAAGAAGAAAAATAACAAGAAAACGAAGAAGAGGAGGAGGAGGAGGAGTCCAGGGAGGAGGAGGCGGAGGCGGAGGCGGAGACGGAGGCGGAGGAGGAGGCGGAGGCGGAGGAGGAGGAGGAGGAAGAAGGATAATAATTAGAAGAATAATAAGAACAAGAATAATAATATGAAGATGAAGAAGAATACTGGTACTAATAATAATAAAAATAACCATAATAACAATAATGCGAATAATAAAGATAATACTAATAATACTACGAATAATAAGAATAGTACTACTAACATGAATATCACAATAATATGAAGAATCATAATTCTATCAATAATAATACAGATAATACAAATAATAACAATAATAATATTACTAATCATAATAATAATGATAATCATAATAACTACTAATAATAATAATAACCATATTATTAATAATAGTAATACTACTACTCATAATAATAATTCCAATACTACTAATTTTTCATAATAATAATATTAGTAGTAGTAGTAGTAATAATAATAATAAGACTAATAATAATAAGAGGAAGAGGAGGAGGAGGAGGAGGAGGAGGAGGAGGAGGAGGAGGAGGAGGAGGAGGAGGAAGGGGAAGGGGGAGGGGGAGGGGGAGGGGGAGGAGGAGGAGGAGGGGGGAGGAGGAGGGAGGAGGAGGAGGAGGAGGAGGAGGAGGAGGAAGAGGAGGAAGAGGAGGAGGAGGAGGAGGAGGAGGACGAAGAAGAGGAGGAGGAGGAGAGGAGGAGGAGGAGGGGCGGCGGCGGCGGAGGCGGAGGCGGAGGCGGAGGCGGGGGCGGGGGAGGAGGAGGAGGCGGAGGAGGAGGAGGAGGAGGAGGAGGCGGCGGAGGAGGAGGAGGAGGAAGAGGAGGAGGAGGAGGAAGAGGAGGAAGAGGAGAGGAGGAGGAGGAGGAGGGGAGGAGGAGGAGGAGGGGAGGAGGAGGGGGGGAGGAGGAGGAGGAGGAGGAGGAGGAGGAGGAGGAGGAGGGGAGGGGTGATGGAGATGGGAGATGGGAGATGGGAGAGGGGGAGGGTGATGGGACAGGGGGGGGGGGAGGGGGAGGGGGGGAGGAGGGGGAAGGGGAGGGGGGGAGGACAAGCTAGGTGCGCTCGCATCATATCTGACATCCTACCCCTCCCTCCCATCCCTTTCCATGGCGCAGATCCCCTCTCTACTCACACAGTCGGATGTCGAGCAGGGCAATGATCCCGAGAGGGTACGCGATGCATTGTAGAGCACGGCATGGCATGGCGTAGACGAGCACCGCGAAGCGTAGTATCAACCTAGCATTGCATTGCATGCCGTGGCATGGCACGAGAAATGACGCCAGCGCTGCAGCGGGAGCACGAGTCGAAACGCGGAAATGAAGCCAGCGCTGCAGCGGGAGCACGATTCGGAACGAGCGGAAGCACGCCAGAATCGGCCCGGGAGGCTTCCCGGGCGCCAGAAGCAGAAATTCTGCATTTTCAAAGATAATTCTGGCTCGGGGTAATTCGGGCGCCCAAACGGGGAGGCAAGGAGGCAGGAGTGGGGGGGCCCTGGCCCACAGAGGAGTTTCAGCTGAAGCAGTTCCTGTCCGCCAAGCGCGCCTCGCTGGTGGCGCAGTTCAAGCAGCAGGACCCCCCGCTCCTCGCGCCGACGCTGCCGCTCCTGTCCCCGCTTTCTGCTCCTGCGGGAGATGCCTGCTGCACATCTTCGCCGATCTTGGCCTGGTCCCGTATTTGTGTGTGTGTGTGTGTGTGTGTGTGTGTGTGTGTGTGTGTGTGTGCGTAGTCTGCGACCCGTTCCCCTGAGCGGCCCCGGCCCGCTTCATCCTCCACTTCGGCCGTCGCTTCGTGGTCTTCTCCTCTCTTCTTGCATGGTGGCACGCTTCGCTTAACGGCAGCCCCGTTTCGCTTCCTCGCCAGCGCAGTGACTCTGCCTAGCCGCCGACGTAAAAAGTGGGCGTCGCTTGTCATTGCCTTATTCCCCAATCAGTGTTTGCACTGCAGGGGTCCTAGCAGGAGTTAAAAGATTTGGCGACAATTCCCGCCGATTTTGGTAGCAGGCTGGGTTCCTGGGTTCCGTTTTCCCTGGTTCCCGGTCATTGGTTCCTGCCGATTTCGATGGGTTTTGGGTTCCCGGGCTCCCGGGTTCCCGGTCGATCTCCTCAGCGAAAACCATTTGGTGTAATGGATCCGATGGAAGAAGCAGTTTTGGGGTACGTCTATCAATTCTGCAGTCGATCCCTTCCCGCTGCCTCTGGCCTTTGCCGGACGGCAGGACGTCGCCCCCAGTACGCTGTATTCCAGGGAGGTTCAGTTCAGCGTCGGCGCTGGTACATCCGCAGTGGAAAACCGCCCCCGTCCAGCTTTATCCCAGATCGCATGTGTTCAAACTCCCATGCGGCAAAACGTTGGGCTGAAGTCTGGCCAAGCTATTGCACGATGTGCTCCCCCAGCCAATGTGGAACCCCTCGGGGAAACATTTGGAGAGGAGGCGGAGGAGGAGGAGGAGGAGGAGGAAGAGGAGGAGGAGGAGGAGGAAGAAGAGGAGGAGGAAAAGGAAAAAAAATTGAACGACGAAGCTGAGCAGACACATAACCTTTGAGGCTATCCAGGGGTTCCCCTGGGCTCCATGGGACCCTCCTGGGCTCTCAGGGACGTGGAACCGTGCCGCTCCCCCGCAGAACGCTGGATCGAATAGTCCCAGTATGAGAGGAGATGCCATCTCAAGCAATAGGAAGATCCTTTTGGTCTCGATAGCGATAGTGTGCCTCGCGATGAGGCGCAGTCAAATCTGCGCGGCCGGCCGCTTGAGCCGACGCGGCCGCGGGCGCGCGCTCGCTTCCATTCATTGTGCCCCTCAGCTCACTTTAGAGTCGGGGGGGGGGCGAAGCGCGAGCCCGTCGCCCCTACGCCGCAGGCACAGCGGCTAACCCACACAAGGACAGGAAAGGAAACGGGCCAAAGGAAGGTGGACCCGCCAGCAATTTGCCTCGCATATGTATGACACACTTGTCAAGCGGCGTCAGAACTTGATGTCTGGCCGGCCCGATATGGAGCATGTCTCTCCCGGTCATATTTGAAGGTTTGTATGCCTCCCCTGACTTGTAGGAGCATTTCTCTGTCGATGCCCCCCTTGGTGTGGCCATCCGCAGTCATATCGCGGGTATCGCACCACTGAATACTGTGCACGATTCCACGCTCCATAATCTGTCGTATCCAACTGATGTGTCCTAAAAGGGTACACTCAGTCGGCTTCTTCAAGTCTTTGCTTGACAAGGACTTAAAAACAGACTCAGCATCGATGGTCAAAGTGGCCTTGATGCTCAGGCCACACAACTCAAGCATATATTTCAATTGAGTGGGTGTGAGCGGCCCCGCGTGGAGCTCGTGCAGAGTCACAATCGTGGGATAACAGTCCTCCAAATTATGGGCTGCTGCTAGTGTCTCTGCTGAATAGCTCGAGCGGACCTGCAAGCGGTGAGACTTGCAGCGCGCATCAATCAAGTGAACGACAGGCTTACCAGATGACGTGCTTCTCACGTCGTAGCAGGTTTGCCCCGCGAATACCATAGCCTTTGACGTCGTCGTCGTCGCCGGCGTCTCCATTCAAGCGTCGATATCCTGAGTCGCTATGTAAGTCGACCTCGCCCGTGGGGTTCATCGCTTGGTACACGATTTTCCTCGGGCAGGCCTGTAATTGCCTGGCGATCGCGTTCAGTCGTCGCACTTGAATGTTGGTCGGTTCTTGGACACGCTGTAGAGATACAACATGCACCATTAACCACACCTGGGTGATCAGTGCGCATGCCAACGCACCCCTGAGACTGACGAACATGTCTGCCACCATCTTGGTTGTTTGAGCGTCAGCGTCAGCGCCGGGTTAGTTTGGGATGTTGTATAGGACGGAGCTGTTTAATATATTCATCTGGATCCAAGGGCTCCAAGAAAGGTGCACCTTTCCTTGCCCACCCCATGCGCCGCCCCCCCTTTGCGCAACGCCCGACCTCAAGGGCTTCGCCTACAGTGGCAGCCGCAAGGTGGATGTACCCACCCCAGGAGCAGCTGGGCCAGCCTATGATGTGGCCAAACAGCGGTTGGGCCACGCGTGGGGCTCTACAGCGTCGGAAAACTGCCCGTGCGTTTCGGTCTTTCTGTCAGGTGTGCCCAGCTTACAGCCCCGCCAAGTCGTGACAATCTAGTCTCGAACGTGGACCCCATCAGTTGGAACGCCAGCGCGTTTCATGGCGCGCCGCGCTTGGTGAACAGAAAAAACAGCGAACGGCACCTGGGAGCCTTGAGAAAATGTGGTCCTGGGAGGCGTTGGGATCGTTGCTGGCTTCGGGACCGCCACTCACAGGAAGGAGTGGGCCCGTCTGCCCGTTCTACAGCAGGACCTCGATGGGTAGCGGGTTAGAGCGACGCTGGAAATGCAGGCCATGCCCGCTCAATTTCGGTTTGGGGGCAGGATCGATGCGGCACAGCTGTGCCTCGCCGTTACTACGGTACAACAGAGTGGGAGCTTGGCTTCGCCTGAGGCGAAGCGTTGGCTGGGCCTTCCAGCCCCCTTCAAACTCATTGGGGTTTATCCAGGTGTGACAGAGCGAATGAATCGCCGTTGGGCCCCCGATCCGAGTCGAACCGTTCGTGCTCGTGGTGGCTCAAGTCTCTTTCTCTGGCTAGAGGAGCCAGACGTCGGGCGCGACTTTGCATGTTCGCGCACCTCCTCCGCGTCGGCCGTGGCGCCTTCAGTGCTCTCGGGTCCGGCGTGCTCACCGATGCCGCTGGCGCTTTGAGCCGCTGTGCCCTCGAGGAGTATACCCTCGGGCCGAGCTCCCTGAAGTGGGGCATCTTCTTCGTGGGTCTGCTCATCGGGTTTCTGGCCGGCGCCTGTCTCGGTTGGACTTGCGCGGGCTGTCTCGCTTGTGCCGGGCGCATTGTGCCATGCTGGGGCGAAGCGGGGGGCGCGCTGTCACGACGGAGAGTGGCGCGCCCGCTTACTGATAAAGGAGAGGACGGTGGAGGCGGGCCCGCAGTTCGGCGAGTGGCCGACCGAGCCTGGACGCACCGTTTGGCGGGCATCCACCCGAGACAGCTGCGCGCGCGTGGAGCTAGAGTGGGAGGGGGGTCGAATGACACGCGGTCCTTCTAGTCTGACGGCGTGCTGGCGCCGAGAGACGGCCGTCCATGGCTTTGTTCGGACGACAGTTTCTACGACTTCGCGGTCGCCACCAACTTGGCGAATGTGCACGTGAGTGCGCTCGCTCCCATGGAGGCGGCGGCGGCCCTGGCCGTCGCCGGTGCGTTGGGGTTCCTCGTGGGGCGGCCCCCGGCATCCCGGGGCCAGAGTCCCCCCTGGCAGGCGGGGCTTTCGAGGCCAGGGGGCCGCGGCCAGGTGCCGCTGCCGGGAGCGAGGCTGGACTCCGCGCGCTGCCGGTGATGCGACAGGGGGACAGGAACTGTGGTATGTAGCAGGGCTCCGCCGCCTCCAGGATTTTTTTCTGGGTTGAAGTTGGCTAATGCTGATACGGTGCGAAGTGGAGAAAAGGCACGACCGTTCTGTGCAACATTTCGGATGCTGTCTCCCTCGAAGCCAAGTGTAAAAGTTCTCGTAGAGCGTGCGGCGTCACAGGATGTGCCCGCCGCGCCAAAGGATACCCTAAACGACTATGCTCGTCGGTGGCCCGTCTCGCTTCTTTCTGACGGCTGCGCCAGAACAACCCATTGACTATGGTGCAAGCTCTCCGGTGGCGTGGACGCCCCCTTGAGCGTGTTTTGCTGTCATCACGCCTCGCGAGCTCCAATCGCGCGCGCATCAATGCTAGGCTTCACGCGTAGCACTGGTAGAACGAGCATCGTCATTTCAGGATTTATCCAGGCGTGACAGAGCGAATGAATCACCGTTCAGCCCCCGATCCGAGTCGAACCGCCCGTACTCGTGATGGTTCAAATTTTTCTTTGGCTCCTTCCTCCTCTCCTCCTCCTCCTCCTCCTCCTCCTCCTCCTTGGGTGAAAGCTATCTGGAGGCGTGGGCGACCTCTTGAGCGTGTTTTTCTGTCATCACGCCTCACGAGTTCCGTTCGCGTGCATAGCAATGCTATGCTTCAGACGTAGCGCTGGTAGAAAGAGCATCGTCATAATTGTTGTCCATTGGCGTGGAAAGTATAATAGAACTCGTTTCCCGATGCGTAGAATGTGTTGCGTACCCCACCCCGACAGGTTGGTTGTTGTATCCCACCCTACATACCGCGGCCGCCACACCCCAAGTTGTCCCGAGTATCCCGAGTATCTTGGGTGTCCCGCCCCGCGCCCAGCCAACCCCACCCTGCATACCGCGGCCGCCACACTCCAAGTTGTCTTGGGTGTCCCGAGTATCCCGAGTTCCCGCCTCGCGCCCAGCCACCCCCACCCTGCATACCGCGGCCGCCAGGCCCCAAGTTGTCCCGATTGTCCCGAGTTCCCGCCTCTCGCCCAGCCAGCGCCCCACATGCATACCGTGGCCGCCAGACCCCAAGGTGTCCCGATGATCTCGCCTCGCGCCTTCGACGAACACGACAGAACGCGACATTACATAACGTAACCGAATATAACAAAACACGCTTTGACATAACATATCACAACATTACGCAGCATCACGTAACATATCACAACACGAATGCAGAGCATATCGACGACGAGCACCACATAACACGAGTATGGCAACACATGACAAAACAGACCATACCAGTGCCATGGCAAAATAGAGTATCACATAACATCTCATGACATACCAGAGCAGACACGGACATAGCAGAAGACAACAAAACACAACATAACATACCGATCATAACACACCATACCTTAACATAAGATATCGTATCATGACAGAGCATCACATATACTATCATAACACACCAGCAGAACATAGCGGCACATACTAGCAGAGCATATCATCATACATTCTACAGAGCCAAGCCGTCAACAAGCAGGCCATCACAGAATATACCAGGGCAGAGCATGGCAGCACAGAAGAAGCCATAACACACTATGAGAGAACATAACCAAGCATACCATAGCACGCCGTGACAGAGCATATCATAACGACGACGCATCTAACGTCACCGTCGTCACGACGTCACGCCGCCCCGGTGAAAACAGCAGGACGGGACATACTAAAGCATAGCATGAAAGAACGTGACTACACGAAACACGGTTGAACTGTTCTTGAATCCAGAAACGGCATGTGTGTAGTGGTGGAGAGAATTACCATGATGGAACAGGACAGCAAAACATATCAACAAAGCGGATCAGATTATACCATCTTGCGGCGAGTCGTCAACAGCATCACGGAATGGAGCATATTATCACATAAGTTGACAGCACATCCCAACATGGTGCCGCGGAGCAGAGCATAACATAATATACAGTTCATATGGTGGCAGAAACGAGCATGACATAGCATATTTTACGGGAGGAGACGACGGAAGGGCAGAGGGATACCATAACACGATCGTCTGTACAAGTTGGTCAGTTTGCCACATGAGCCAACAGTCACAGCAATGAGCGAGTCGACGATGTATCTAACGTGACAAGCATCACGCCGGCCCGTCGATATCAGAACATCACAGAACACAGTGTCACATATTACGGTGGGGCAGAATCTTGCCACACACTCACATTCTAGCACAACCTCGCATGCAGAAGCCACCACTCCACGGCGTCGCCCAGGCGTCACGACGTCACGCCGACCCTTCGAGAACATACAGGACATAATAGAGCAGCATATGGTAAAACGTTACTACATGTGTCATTGTGGAAGTGGCAGGCGTCGCGACGTCACATGGCCCGTCGAGATCAAAGCACTACATAATACAGCATGACATACTACATCGTGGCAGGATCCAACCAACCACACTGTAGCACAACATCGCCTATACAGTAGCCACAACTCCGAGGCGTCGCTCAGGCGTCACGACGTCACGCTGGGCCGTCGAGTACATACTTGGACGTAACTGAACATAGCATGATAGTCCGTTACCACATGGAGACATCGTCGAGTTTCTTTCAATACAGCAACGGCACTAGTGGAGAGGAGTATCACGACAGAACAGGGCATGGCAAACCACATTGAAAGAGTAGATCATACTTTTATGTACTGAGATGAACCGTCAACAGCATCACGGAACAGAGCATACCATAACATAGTTTGACAGAGTACGAGGAGGGACGAGGAGGACGAGGACGAGGTCGAAGAGCGGGAAGGAGGTCAGAGAAGAGGAAACAGAGGAAGGAGGACGAAGAAAGGACGAGGAGTTGGGGAACTATGAAGGAGGAGGAGCAGGAGGAGGAGGGGTGAGTGAGTGAGTGAGAACAGTCGCGATGCGAGTCGAAACGAACCTACGAGCGCTTACGAGCGAGCTTCTCGGCCTTGCTTAAAGCCTTTGGCCATCGATCGGTTTCGATCCGATTTAAATACTCAGCTCGATTCGCATTCGTTCGCCTGGGACATTCTTGACCCAAGCACCTGATGACACTACTGGCATAATACCCGCACCGCGAGCAAAACCAGAGGCCCAGGGATTGATGCAGACGCATTGTGTGGCTACGATGTACCCAGCCCCCCCCTACATGTAATGTAACCCCCGACGGCAACGCAGAGAATCTACCGTCCACTGGAAGAGGTTTAAAACAAGGGGATGAAATCCACTCGGACTTGGCGGCCTGGGTAGCGGAGCTACAGCATATTTTACAGCGCTTGCCAGAATCATCAAGGACGTGACTAGTTGCAAACTGGCGGCACACAGAAGGGGCTGGAGGCGGCGGTGGTTCACACGCAGCCTCTTTTTTCCTCCTCGGACCACCGACTTTCGCCAGCTCACGCTCAGCATCAAGTGAATCGATCGTGGCACGAACAAGCCTGACACGAATCTGATAGGCCTCTTTTTCTATCTTGTGCACACGATAACGCTCGGACTCGTCCAAGCGCACACGACTGGCAGCCAGCCCAGCGAGCTCGTCCACCGCCGCGTTGCCGACCGCGAGCTGCCACGGCGCAACTCCCTGGGCGACCTGCAGCGGGGACAAGTGCGAGTTCACAAAGAGGACTGTGAACTCCGCTGGGTCCCGCCCCGTGAGGGCCTGGCCGACCTGGTGCCACAAATCCGCGTCCTCGCCGACGGGCCGCAAGTACCTCCTCGAGTACCAGCCGTCCGCCACGCCACTGTTGTCCGTGACGAAGTTGACCACTCCGCTCGACATCCTGACTGCCGTGGGCAGGGCGAGCAACTCTCCGCGGGGCACACTCTGCCGCACCCCTGGGAGCCCGCCCATCACCATGCCGTCGAGGACCAGCGGGTCGTAGCACCTGATGCTGATGACCGCCAGCCCGACGCGCCTGAAGCGGCTGTCGGCCGAGTCGGCGCCGCCGCTGGCGTCGCCGAACAGCCACAGAGGCTGCTGGGCCGAACCGACCCCGAACGCCAAGCAGTCGTCGTCGGCCGCGGCTGTGCCTGCAACGGGCCACTCCTCGGCCATCTGCGGGGGACTCACCGCAGTCCAGGCTGCTGGGATCATCCCCCGCAGCCAGTAGCACTCCTCGCTCTCGTGCCTGCTGTAGGCCTGCGCCAACAAGTCCTGCGACCGATCGTAGGCGGGCGAGCCGACGTTCTTGCAGCACGCCCACCCTCGGTGGAACATGGTCTCGGGCTCCTCACCGCACCGAGCGCAGAGACGCGATAGCCCGAGCGCCTTCGCCCCTGCCGCGTCAACTCGCCGATCCCTCGGCCAGCTGCCGCCCGACGCAACCATGCTGAGCACCTCCGCCATCCTGATACCCCTCGGCATGCTGGCGAACTGCTGGTAGAGCCTGCGCAGCGACACCATGTCCACGCCGTGCTCGACCCCGCCGCCGCAGAAGTGCTCACTGGCCTTCTGCCACAACTTCGCCGAGATCGAACTCTGCAAATCTGCGGCCAATCCTGACGGGGCGTCGACGTCGACGAAACCTGTCCAAGCCGTGTCGGGAAACTGCCACTCGATGACCTCGCCAGTGTCTGTCGGTGGCATGGCCCAACTGATCGCCGACTGAGGATTCCACCCATTGTCTAACAGCAGGGCCACCATGGCTGACAAGGGTCCGCGAATGTGACGCGAACGATGCTGCGGTTCGACCTGCTGGAGGCGAGCAACCACCGTAGGCCACGAAGCATGGACCCCTGCACGAAGGGATGGTTGCTGCTGCCACATACGAAACCACAATCTGACACACTCTTCGGGCATACGAAGGGCTGGATCAACTGGCGCCTTCAGACCGATCAAAGTCGTGAGACAGCGGCCGCGCGCCGCTGACCCAACGGCCGCTCCTAGCCGTCGGCGGTAGGTGGTGAGGTAGCTGCCGAAGACCCCGTGGATCTGGTAGGCATACGAGCCCGCGGCCTGAGCCCCAAGCCTCTCAAGCTTGGAAGCCACCTGATACCTCCTGCCCGCCGACTTGTACTTCCTTATCTTCTCGTGCATCTTGCCATACTTCTGGAACCGAGCGCGACGCGTAGCTCTGGCGTGCACGCTGCCGCTGCCCAGGTCCGTGCCAAGGTACGCCGCCGTCCGCTGCGCCTTGACCGTGAACCCTGCTCGACGCAGAGCTCTCGATACCTTGACCGCCTCCTTGAACACCGAGCACATCACCACGCTCTTCTGGGCCACTCGAAGATGCAGTCGAGCGAGGCCTCGGCATGTGTCTCGAAGGCACCTGATCAGATCGCTGGTGACTGAAGCTGCTGACCCGACGGCGCGCTGCGATAAATCATCCACCCATATGCGGTGGCCCATGCGTGGATGGGCCGTGCATATCTTCTGCAGCGTGAAGTAGACAACTATCCGTGCAAAACGTGTCCCTGACCTCAATCCTTGAACAATTGATTGGGTAGGGATAAGAGGTAAGGACCAAGCACCCCTTTGGCCAAGTGTACGAACTGCCATACACTGGAGCGTCTCGAGGCATGACACCGCAGCGGGAAATCCCAACTTCAACCCATTCGGGAGCAACACCTGCCAGCGAATACTGTCGTAAAAAGCTTCTATATCTAATAGTCCGTGTCCTGATGGCACGCACAACACATGGCCGACCTCCTCCTGAAGCGTTCGGACAAACGCCTCGCGAAGGGCGGCGTTGCCCTGCACTGCTGCGTCCCAGTGGGCCGCCGTCTCATCGCTCCAGTCGCTCACGAGGGGCTCTCGTATGAGCGACCAGACGCGCGCGAACATCGTCAGCAAGCCGATGATGCGGTCGCCTCCACCTTTCTTCGGCAGCAAGCGGCCGAGCACCACTAGAACTTGGTGCGGCCACACCACCTGCTCTTCGCACAGCATGTACAATTGGGCCAACTCCGTCAGGGCAGACTGCGGGAGCCTCTCAAAGCCGAGAGGAGACATCTGATCAGCTCCCATGCCAGAACGTGGGCGCATCCGATGCGCCGCTGCTCGCACCATGTCCCCCGTGATCTCGGGGAGGATCTCGGTTTGAGCTCGCTCCTTTGCCTGCCGAAAACATTCCTTGACCTCCTCAACGTCATCTCGAGTAGGGCACCAAAGTTTGCGCCACTTGGCCGTCTTGTGGTCGATCACGTCCCTGGGGTGAAACAGCGTCGTGTCGTCCACTTCGACCTCAATGGGCACGAGAGGGTCGTCTTTGATGCTCTTGTGGAGCTTCCCCAAGGCTGGGGCTGTCTCCATCCACTCGCCAAACTCTCGCAGTGACGAAGCAAGCGCCCGTCGCTGGCACCTGCTAGCGATACGCTCCGCACTCTGCGCAAAAACCTCGATGTCAGCATGTTCCGCAACACGAATCGTTTTGAAGAAACACTGCCAACGCCGCCATGATGGATCTCCATTCTTTCTGGCCTGGACTCGTAGTCCCGTGTGTGCCTGCTGAGGGCACTCTGAGACCAGCTCGCCGATAGATGTGAACAAAAACTCTCTCTGCTTGCCACCGTTCTGCCGCCTGGAGTGACGCCCCAAGCTGAAAAGTAGTGTGTGTAACCTGGCCCACCAGCCTGCCAGTTGATCACGCGACGCTGCCGCCCGATGCCGAACAGAATGATGTACCACGCTCTCTTTGAAACTGGGCCCAGCACTGCGACTGACCTCAGACAAGTCCTGACTGCCATGGTGCTCGTGTAGAGAGGTTTCAACAGCTCGCACCCACGCTGCATACAAGGAGCTGGCTGCTTGGGCCGAGCCCTGAGACATAAGCCGAACGGCTACGGAGGCGAGGACCGAGGAATGAGGGGGGCACTGCACCGCAGGCAAGAAGCCCACGTCGGCTCGACATCGAGTCCAAACATCCTCGGGAACCTGAAATTCCACAGGCGACGAGTGGCCCCCATCGTCCGGAGCCTCAGACTGACTAGTTGCCTCGGGGGGTGGGGGCTGGGTACTTAATTCATTCACACTTGGAAGGTCGAAACCCTGGTCCGAAACAAACGTCCCACCCGAGAGGACACAAGGGCTCGACCCTTGGTCAGACGCAGGGTCGACCTTCCCCGAATTGCCAGACGGCCTGGATTCGGACTCAGAAGACGCCGCCGCCACCTCAGAAGACGTGGCCGTCACCGCAGACGACGAGGGAGCCTTACTGGACGATGAAGCCGATGCCGCGACTTGGCCGATGTGAGCGATAGCGAACTCCGACTCGTGGGCCCAGGGGTCCTCCTCGTCCACGAAGGGGTCCACGACGGGCTCGGGGGGGACGACGGCACCCATGTGTTCCCAAGGGTCCAGGCCAGGGTCCTCATCAGGATCTTGGGAGCTCCCCACACTGCACCAATCATCTTCGCACCCCTCAGGAGTCATCTGAGTATCCCCGAAGTAGTACTGGAAACACTTCTTACGAGACTCCTTCGCCTGGGCCTGTTTTTCCGCATTTCTCTCGCGGGCAAGGCTGGACTTCGATCCTGGTTGAGGCGCAGTCCGTGGCCTCGCCACCTGGGGCAGCGGCCTGGGCACCTCAAGGAGGCGCGTCAGCAGCTGCTCGCCTGAAGCCCTCAGTGTCAGCAGTAGCCCCGCGTGGGGCTTCCATGGCACCGCCGAGACTCCAGTGATCGATTGGATGTAGCCTCTGGCCGACTGGGAACAGATAACGTAATCGATGATGGAGCCTGACTCGCCAGCCTCGCAGGTGACTGTAATCTGCTCGGCCTCCAGCAAGCACGGCTCCCCCAGCAGGCGGCCGAAAAACTTGGAACGACGCATGATCTCCGACTTGATGTTCCAATCGCCGACGACGATCCACGGCAACTGGAACGAGTTGAGCATTGCCCCCAGCCTCTGGAAGCGACCGATGTTGCCTGCCCCGAACTGCACGCTCGGGTGGCCGTAGAACACAACAATGATAACGCTGTACCCTCGCATATGGACGATGACGGCCTGGAACCCGTCGAGCGCCGCCTGCGCAGGGGCCCTCAGCTTCATAGCTGAGGACTTGGTGAACACGTTCTGCATCTGCAGGTGCTGCCGAGCCAATACCCACTCGCCGCCTTCACACGACCTGTGAACCATGGCTGCACTGACCTGCTTCCGCTTCGCTCTCGCATGATTGGCAAGGATGTTAAAGCCAGCCCCCCTGGCCTTCTTGTCCCAAGACTTGAATTGCGACTCCACGACGTGAGTCTCGCATACCCCGATGAAATCGTACGACGACTTCGCTAAGAAGTCCCAAGCTTTCTTGGACATCACTGTGACATTCGAGAAAAAGAATGAGCTGGATGTCTTCCCCGCCTGAGGCTGCTCAGGCTGCTTCGCTGATGGTTCGGTCCCTAGTCACAGGCCACCTGCAGGGCTGGCGCCCAGGACATCACCGTGGGCTCCTGGCACCACCACGCCCTTGCTGACGAGGTTGCCGTTCCCCTTGCCCTTGCCCATGGACTTGCCCAACGCCGCCTTCTGCGCAGCCAGCGCCTCGCGCTGAGCCGTGAACTTCGCGGCGGGGATCCTCGCAGCCTCCTTCTCGATGTCGTCCGTACGGGCTTGCTCGGCGGCCTCGGCCTGGGCAGCGGCGTGATCGGCGTCTGCCGAAGCTGCCTCCGCCGCGGCTCCGTTCCCTGCCGCAGGTGCAGGGGGGGCCGTCGGTTCGCCACCGCCTGGGGTCGCCTGGCCATCGCCCGTGCCCGTCTTCCGCTTCTTCTTGATCCTCTCGTCGACCTCCCTGCGCACCGCAGCGGCCCGCTCCAGCATCGCCTGGATGTCCGCCTCTTTAGTGCTCAAGGTGGTCTGGAGCTCCTGCAACTGAGTATGTACCAACCGCAGCTGCTCGCGCTCCTCCTCCTCGCACTCCAGGTCGTCGAGGCCCTGGAACAAGGCCTCGTTCCACGTGACCTTGAAGCTCGGCTTGCCCTCGACGACGGGGGCAGCGACCTTGGCGGTGACACTGGTGGACATGATGCCCTCGACCTTCGCCAACGCCTCAGCGGCCGCACGCTTGGCCTTCTCGGCCTGGGCCAGAACCTGCGCGGCCTGGACCTCCTTGTCGATGGCGATGGAGAGGCTGTCCTGGAGCCTCACCACCGCTGCCACTGCCTGCGAATGTTTGCTGTCTGCATCGCGCCACGCGCCATTGTCGCGACGAACTGCTTCAGCCTCTGCGCCAGGGGCGATCGTCTCGGGGCCCTTGGCCTGGAGCTTGGACAACTCCTGCGAGACCACCGCCTTGAGCGCAGCCGACTCCGACTTCTGAACGACCTGCTGCAGCAACGTGTTCAAGTCAGACTCCTTGGGCCCTGGAGCTGCAGGCGACTCCGACGGGCTGGTGCCTTTGCCTCCTCGCTGGACCTTCGGCACATAGAGTTTGACCTTACGATTGTAATGATAGCAGCAGCCCTTGTTCTCCTGCAAGCGGTCATTCCACTCAAACTTGTGGCAACCCTTGCACTGCGAGTACGCACGGCTGAAGACAGTCATGACTATCACACTGCTCCCTGTTTTCGTCGACACCAGCAAGAACCGTCGATGGCAGCTCTATGGGTGAAGTCCCCAAAGCACCCCGTGGAGGCACAGGCGAGCGGCTCGCGCAAAATGCTTGAGCCAAATTGCTTGAGGCAGGAGGAGGAGGGGGAGGAGGAGGAGGAGGAGGAGGAGGAGGAGGAGGAGGAGGGGGGGGGAACAGTAGGGAGGAGAGGTCAGCTTCACCTCCCTCTCTTCCTCCTCCTTCGTCGTCCGCCTCCTCCTCCTGCTCCTGCTGATGCTCTTCCTCTTCCTCTTTCAACAGGCTGCGGCTCTCTATCCGTTTAGCACCGAAAGTTTTCGAAGCTTGTTTGTTCGCCCCCGGGTTTCGTTCATTTTCTTTCGTCAGGAACTCTGGGGTTGTTGGATTCGGAGACAACGGAATTCGTTACCTCTTGGCTTCCGATGTTTCCCAGCAGCGGCGAGCCGTCTCTAAAAAATTAGTGTGCCTCGAGCGACCCCCACCGACACCTTACGCGTTTGTTCCCGACGGCGCGAACTGGGCAGATGCCGTCCCCGACCGCCGTCGTAATGGCATATGCGTGCATGCGTTCGGTTTGGGGGGCCATGCGCGCACAACATGCAGCAATGTCTTGGACGCTGGTCGCGGGATTTTTGGTTCTCGCTTGTTTATTGGTGCGTGTTATTGCTTGTTGCAGGTTGTTGCTGCATGCTGTTGTTGGGTTGTTTTGCTTGATGTGTCTTGCTTTTGCTGCCTGATGTTCCTGCCTGGTGCTGCTCTCTGATGCTCCCTCCGCTGCTTCTGGAGGAGGGTCGCAGGACTCTTGAGGGTCTTGGAATCTCTAGTGTTGTCGCGTGACGTCTCGACTGTTTCTTAGGGCCCCTTGCGTTGTCACCTGAGGCTCGTGGCCCTCTCGGGGTGTGCCAGGGCGTCCTATGGTAATAACTCTTCAGCTCTCAGGGTCCTCTCGGGGAGTCTTGGTGCATTCAGTCGGCACCAATCCTCCCGCAGTTTGTCTTGGGTCTCTCGTTTTGGTTCTCGGCCAGAGTATTACTGTAGCGACCTCGGCGGTCGCATCCGGATGATGCGATGACCTCAACGGCCGCAAGATCAGGCGCATTGGCGCCGACAGAATGCACCACTGCCTTTTGATACGTACGGCAAGCCTGACGTTATCTCAAGGATCGTCCTGCGAGTGTGGCTGACAGCTGGCCGTAGCTACGTGGCCAAAGGCACAATGGAAAAACAGCAACCAGCCTATTCATTTTGCACGCTGAGAGTGATAGTTGGAGGAAGTGAGGATACGAGGAGGGAGAGGAAGGGAATATGGAAGGGGACGGCGAGGAGTCGGAGGTTGGGGGATGAGATCGCAGTGGAACGGAGAGCCCCCCACCGGTAAACCGGTGTCGGTTTCGTGTTCGTGTCGTGCGTGCGGGCGTGGCGAAGCTGCGTGGGCGCGCGATAGGAACGACCCCGCCGTCGTTAGGGCGATTCGGATGCGGTGGACCGCCCCTGCGCCCCCGGTGGGCGCGCGGTGGCCTGGGGTGTCCCGCCGTGGTGGTTCTGTGGTGTCCCCTTGGCGTCCCGTCGGTGTTCCGTCGGCGGTGGGCGGGCTGTGGCCGAGGGGTGTCCCGCTTTGGTACGGATAGTGGAGTCGATAGTGAGATCGACCATGATATCGCGAGAGCGGGGTGGATAGTGAGATCAAAGGTGATATCGTCAGTGAGGTTGATTGTGACATTGGTTGTGAGGTCGATACTTGGATCGATAGTGAGGTCGATCGAGGAATCGATAGTAAAATCGATAGTGAAATCGAAAGCGAGATGTACAGTGAGATCTATATAGTGAGATCGGAATGTTCTACCGCTGCTGGCGGAAAACCGGGCGGGGTCACTGGGGGTTCCCAGCCACTCCCCCCCCCCTCCCCCCCTCGAAAACTGGGGGGGCGTCACTACCCGTTCGAACCCCTCCCCACCCCCCACAGTCCATCATGAAAAGGGGGGGGTCACTACCGGTTCGAACCCCCTCCCCCCCCCCTCAGAAACCAGGCGGGGGTCACTACCGGTTCGACCCCCCCCCCCCTCGCCGCCGGCAAACGATTCCCGCTCCTCGGGACGGTTGGACAATGGTGGGGATACTGGGACAGTGATGGGAACGGTGGTGGTGGGGACAGTGGTGCGGGGACAGTGGGACAGTGGTGCAGACAGTGGTGGGGACGGTGGTGGTGGGGACAGTGGTGAGGGGACAGCGGGACAGTGGTGGGGACAGTGGGACAGTGGTGGGGACGGTAGTGGTGGGGACAGTGGTAAAGGCGGTGGTGAGGACGGTGGTGGGACAGTAGTACAGTGGGGAGAATGGTGGGGACAGTGGGGACAGTGGGACACTGGTGGGGGTAGTGGGGACGGTGGGACAGCACAGTGGGGCAGCGGCGGGGACAGTGGGACAGTGGTGGGTACAGTGGGGACAGTGGGACAGTGGTGGGGACCGTGGGGAAAGTGGGAGAGTGGGACCGTGGTGGGACACTGGTGGGGAGAGAGTGGGGACAGTGAGGCACTGGTGGGGGCACTGGTGGGGACAGCGGGGACAACGGTAGGAACAGTGGGGACAGTGGGACAGTGGTGGGGACTGTGGGACAGTGGTGGGGACTGTGGGACAGTGGTGGGGACGGTGGTGGTGGGGACAGTGGGAATGTGGTGGAGACAGTGGGACAGTGGACAGTGGTGGTGGGGACTGGTGAGGGCGGTGGCGAGGACGGCGGTGGGACAGTGGGACAGAGGCACAGTGGGGACAGTGGTGGGGACAGAGGGGACAGTAGTGGGAACAGTGGGACAGCTCAGTGGGACAACGGCGGGACAGTGGGACAGTCGGACAGTGGGGACAGTGGGACAGTGGTTGGGACGGTGGGGAAAGTGGGGCGAGTGGGACCGTGGTGGGAACAGTGGTGGGAACAGTGGGGACAGTGCGACAGTGGTGGGGGCACTGGTAGGGACAGTGGGGACGGTGGTGGGAACAGTGGTGACAGTGGTGGTGAGGACAGTGGTGCTGGGGACAGCGGTGGGGGATGTGGTGCGGACGGTGGTAGGGACCCGGGAGTCGTTTGCCGGTGGTGAGCGTGGGGGGGGGGGTCGAACCGGTGGTGACCCCCCCGTTTTCTGAAGGGGGGGGGTTCGAACGGGTAGTAACCCCTCCCGGTTTTCTGGCTGGAGGGGGTGGGGTTCGAACCGGTAGTGACCCCCCTGGTTTTCTGGGGGGGGGGATGGGGGGAGGGGTTCGAACCGGTAGTGACCCCCTTCGGTTTTCCGGGGGGGGGGAGGAGGGGGTTTTGCCGGGGGGATAGGGGGGGTCCAGCAGGGGGGGGATTTTCCGAGGAGGGGGGGGGACCCCCAGGTTCCGGAGGAAGAGGGGGGGGGAATTGTCTACAGTCAAGCGGCGGTGGATCACGCTCTCTCTCATGAAAGCGAGATATATGGTGAGATCGATCGAATGTGATCGATCCTATAAGGTCGATCGTGGGATCGACCGATTGAGTTCGAAAGCGGGGACGGTTGTGACAGTACATCGAAGCGCAAGATCGCCATTATTCGTTTTCGCTAACTCGAGGGCGCGTCACTAGTAACGTCATCACACCCATCGCATTTGCCAGCAGTTGGTTCTTTCCCCCCACCCGCCCAACCTCCTTATCACCCGAATGGTGGTCGTGTATGTAGGATTTTGACGAAGAGGCGGAAGTGGAGGAGACGGTCCAGAAGGTGAAGGCCGTGAGTGTGAGGAGGTTTGTCGCGAGCGCACTCTTGCCACCGTCTAGTAAATGGTGGTGGATGTTGCTGGCAGAGCAGGGCGAGGAACAGTTGCAACAGCAGCGTCGCCTCCACCGCCCGCGGCCCTCCAGACCCCTCAGCCCAGCCCAAGAGGAAACAGATGGGAGATAGGCAGGCGTCCTCTAACTGTATTGCACGGTGTTGCTTGTGGCGGCAATGTCGCCATCATGTGCATACGAAGCCCATGCGAACCCTCCTTGTAACCCTTTTTGGAACCCTTCAGTGTGTTGGTGTTTGTGCCAATCTCCAGGCCTCCAACATCTGGGCGTTCCAAGATTTCAGTTTCTTGTCCTGAGGAGTATCGCCGCCGGGAAGCACGGGGAACAACAGGGTCAGTGTTCCTGCTCCTCAACCTGCTCCTGCCTCCTGTCTCATTTTATTCGGCCGTTGTCCTTGCTGTGTCCAGAGGATTACGCCATCCCGCCGACCCCCAACAGTAGGTAGTAACGCGTGGAAGTTGGCTGGTGGCTTCTATCTGTCTTGTCATTTCAGCACGTGTGATGGTTTGTTTGTTTGTTGTTGTTGCTGCTGCTGTTGTTGTCGCTGTCTTTGGTGTCGGTGATGGTGTTGGTGTTGGTGTTGTTATCGTTGTTGTTGGTTTTGTTGATTCATTTCTAATCAGATAATCAATGTTGATCTCCGGAAACGGTTTCGCGCGCTCTCGCCTCGACGCCAGTTACATGTTCTCTGAAAACGAGGCTCCCGCTCGAGCGTTGGCTTCAGCCTAAATGTGGGCCCTTGGAGGCCCACCTACGAGGACAAGGGCCCCTGCTCGATTCTTCCTCACGATTCACCCCGAAACACCCTGGCCAGAGAGGCCCTCGAACTCAGGAAAGACGCTTTCGCTCGAGACTTCCTCGCATTTCAGTCAAGTTGGCGGAGGCCCAACCACGACGACAAGGGTCCCTGCTCTATATTTCCTCACGATTTACTCCGAGAACCCCTGGCCGAGAAGGCCCCCGAACTCAGGAACGGCGCCCTCGCTCGAGACTTCCTCGCACTTCAGTCAGAGGCCGACAAGGAAGATATTCCCCCTGAAAGGGGGTGTCGAAGACGAAGTGCGTGGGTATCGAGGGTTGGGGTATACGGAATGCAAGGCGCGCGTGTCAGTAAGAGCGAACAGTCTTAAAATGGTTGTTGTTGTTGTTGCTGCTGCTGCTGCAGCTGCTGCTGCTGCTGTTGTTGTTGTTGTTGTTGTTGAACATCATTTATTCTAAAGAATAATTATTGTTGGGCCCCCTGGTGCGCGCCCCCCCTGCGCCGCCTAGGCCGCAGCTACATTTTCATCATTTTCGTGAGGAAGCCTCAGAAAAGAGGGTGTGTACAGGATCCGGTTGTTTTGTTGTAATCCGCTTTCCCTTGCAAAAAACAATAGAAAATGACATTTCTTGTTCTAATATAATCAAATTTCAAGAATCCCTTGCAAAAAATAAGGTAAAGTGGACATTCGCGCGCGCAAGACGAAATCCTTCCAAAACCTTAGTGTTCGCAGCGATTTTAACATAAAAACATTTAAAAAAAAAAAACCAATGGTTCTTCAACAAAAAATTGTCAAAATCTCATCCCGCGCGCTCTTGCGGATTCGTAGGAAACCCAACACTTTTTAAACATTTCTGTCAAACGGGCTTTTGCGAGCAACTTTTTCGAACTTCTGCGACAACGGTTGCGCACCTGCCAGGGCCATCATCCCTGTCAAATAATACCATGCGGGACACATTCGTTTTTTCTTCGCGCGCGCACGCCGTCGTCGTCGGCCGCGGGGCCCTGAATAGTAGCCACGGTCGTCCGCATGCCACGAAGTGAAGTGTCCGAACGTCATAGGGCGGGAAGCTGGGTGTGGGTGGTGGCGAAGAGTCGTTTGGAAATTTGGTAGAGCTTGAACCGGCCCCCCCACAAAGTGGGGGTATTGCCCGCCTCCTATGAAAACCCTGGCACTGGTGAGAACGGAGTGTCCCCACGTGCTAGTAATTGTTGTTGTTGAACATTATTTATTCTAAAGAATAATTATTGTTGGGCCCCCTGGTGCGCGCCCCCCCTGCGCCGCCTAGGCCGCAGCTACATTTTCATCATTTTCGTGAGGAAGCCTCAGAAAAGAGGGTGTGTACAGGATCCGGTTGTTTTGTTGTAATCCGCTTTCCCTTGCAAAAAACAATAGAAAATGACATTTCTTGTTCTAATATAATCAAATTTCAAGAATCCCTTGCAAAAAATAAGGTAAAGTGGACATTCGCGCGCGCAAGACGAAATCCTTCCAAAACCTTAGTGTTCGGAGCGATTTTAACATAAAAACATCAAAAAACCAATGGTTTTTCAACAAAAAAATGTCAAAATCTCATCCCGCGCGCTCTTGCGGATTCGTAGGAAACCCAACACTTTTTAAACATTTCTGTCAAACGGGCTTTTGCGAGCAACTTTTTCGAACTTCTGCGACAACGGTTGCGCACCTGCCAGGGCCATCATCCCTGTCAAATAATACCATGCGGGACACATTCGTTTTTTCTTCGCGCGCGCACGCCGAAATCTCCAAAAACCATTGGGTTCTGTGGGTGTGTACCCCACGCCAGTGTAGTAGCCACGGTCGTCCGCACGCCACGAAGTGAAGTGTCCCAACGTCATAGGGCGGGAAGCTGGGTTTGGGTGGTCGCGAAGAGTCGTTTGGATATTTGGTAGAGCTTGTAATGCCCCCCCACGAAGTGGGGGTATTGCCTGGTGTCGTAGGAAAACCCTGGCACTGGGGAGAACACCACGCGTTCGGGTAAAATGATTGTTGTTGTTGTTGTTGTTGTTGTTGAGTTCTCATTTCTGAAGAATAATTATTGTTGATCCCCCCCCACCGGTGCATATTGTTTTTCTCAATCAAAGTGTGCCCCTCGACGCTCTCACCCTGTTTCTTGGCAGGGAAAGTCTTCCTGCTCAAACTGGCCCCCAACAACGGCTCCCGCTTGAGACTTCCTTACAATTTAGCCAGGACCCCCGCTCCCGCCCGAGACTTCCTCGCATTTTATTGAGGAGTCGCGCTCTCGCTTGGGACTTCCTTACAATTTATTCAGGAATCGCTCTCCCGGCGCTCTGGAGTCGCGCTCCCGCTGGAGACTTGCTTGCAACTTACTGAAGAATGGCCTTGCGTTGGAATTTCCTACAATTTGCCCAAGCGCCGCGCTCCCGACACCCAGGCACCCAGGAGTCGCGCCCGTTGTGGCCCCATGTGCATGCCCTTCGTGGCCCCGCTGTCGCCATTTGTGTCCCCCTCACTGTCCTACGTGGCCCAGTTGCTACCCTCAGTGGCCCCATAGTTGCCTTCTGTGGCCCCGCATTATCTGCACTTCGTGGCCCCCGCTCGTTCGCGTTCTTCGTGGCCCCATACGCATTCCCTTCGTGTCCCCGCTGTCGCCCTTCGTGGCCTACTTCGTGCCCTTCGTGGCCCTGCTGTCGTTCTCTCTCGCTCTCGCTTTCGCTCGTCGTCGCCGTCGTCGTCGTCGTCGCCGTCGTCTTCGACGTCGTCGTCGTCGTCGTCGTCGTCGTCGTCGTCGTCGTCGTCGTCGTGGTCGGTCCCCTGTCCGTCCCTCTTGGGGTCGGGTCGACGGTCCGCGGCCGCCCCGCCGATCAGCGCTGCCGCTGGCCAGGCCGACGGTCCGCGGCCGCCCCGCCGCTTGCCGGGGCCCGGCCTGCAGGGAAGAAAAGTATACCCCCCAAAAGGGGTTCGATCGAAGACGAAGAGGGCGGGTATCGAGGGTTTGGGAAATACGCGTTATTGGACACTCGAGCATGTAAGGGCGAACAATATTGAAATGATTGTTGTTGTTGTTGATGTTGTTGTTGGTGTTGTTGATGATGTTGTTGTTGTTGTTGCTGCTGCTGCTGTTGTTGTTGAATTCTCTTTTTTGAAGAATAATATTATTGTTGATCCCCGCCCACCAGTGCATACGGTTTTTCTCAATCAAAGTGTGCCCCTCGACGCTCGGACCCTGTTTTTTTGTCAGGGAAAGTCTTGATGTTCAAACTGTGCCCCTGGCCCCCCGGTTAGAACAACAACGGCTCCCGCCTGAGACTTCCCTACAATTTAGCCAGGACCCTCGCTCCCGCCCGAGACTTCTTCGCATGTTATTCAGGAGTCGCGCTCTCGCTCGGGACTTCTTTGCAATTTATTCAGGAATCGTTTTCCCGGCGTTCTGGAGTCGCGCTCTCGCTGGAGGCTTGCTTGCAATTTATTGAAGAATAGCGCCCTTGCGTTGGAATTTCCTGCAATTTGCTCAAGCGCCGCGCTCCCGACACCCAGGCACCCAGGAGTCGCGCCCGTTGTGCCTCGTCATTGCCTTCTGCAGCCCAATATACGTATGCCCTTCGTGCCCCCCGTTCGTTCGCGCCCGTCGTGGTCCCATGTGCATGCCCTTCGTGGCCCCGCTGTTACCGATTGTGGCCCCCTCGCTGTCCTACGTGGCCCAGTTGCCACCTTCAGTGGCCCCATCGCTGCCCTCTGTGGCCCCCATTATTTGCCGTTCGTGGCCCCCGCTCGTTCGCGCTCTTCGTGGCCCCAGACGCATTCCCTTCGTGTCCCCGCTGTCGCCCTTCGTGGCCTGCTTCGTGTCCTTCGTGGCCCTGCTGTCGTTCTCTCTCGCTCTCGCGTTCGCTCGTCGTCGCCGTCGTCGTCGTCGCCGTCGTCGTCGACGTCGTCGTCGTCGTAGTCGGTCCCCTGTCGTCCCTCTTGGGGTCGGGTCAGCGGTCCGCGGCCGCCCCGCCGATCAGCGCTGCCGCTGGCCAGGCCGACGGTCCACGGCCGCCCCGCCGCTTGCTGGGGCCCGGCCTGCAGGGAAGAAAGGTGTGCCCCCCAAAAGGGGTGCGATCGAAGACGAGGAGGGCGGGTATCGAGGGTTTGGGAAATATGCGTTGGATGACACTCGAACAGATAACAGCGAACAGTTTTAAAGTGACTGTTGTTTTTGCTGGTTGTTGTTGGTGCTGTTGTGGTTGCTTTTGTTGAATTTTCATTATTGAACAAATATTATTGGTCCCCCCCGTGACAGTTATGCTTATTCGCTTGTCCCTGGGGCTCGCACCCTGCTTTTCACGGAAAGTCACTCGGCTCAAATTGCGACGTTGGCCCCCGGATTATAACAACATCGGCTCCCGCTTGAGACTTCCTCACCATTTAGCCAGGACCCCCGCTCCCGCCAGCGATTTTCATTAATTTTACTCAGGAGTCGTGTTCTCGCTTGGGAATCCCTTACAATTTGTTTGGGAATCGCTCTCTGGGCGCTCTGGAGTCGCGCCCTCGTTGGAGTTTACTCAAGAATCGCGCTCTTGCGTTGGAATTTCCGCAATGTCCTCAAGCGCCGAGCCCCCGACTTTCAGGCACCCAGGAAACGCGCTCACGTTTAGGATTCCCTCGCGGTCTACTTAGGAATCGGGATCTCGCTGCCCTTCGTGGCCCCGTTGCAGTCCTTTCGTGGCCCCCTCGCTGTCGTCCGTGGCCCCGTTGCAGGCTTTTCGTGGCCCCCTCGCTGCCCTTCGTGGCTCCGTTGCGGCCCTTCGTGGCCCCCTCGCTGCCCTCCGTGTGCTCCTTGCACCCCTTCGTGGCCCCCTCGCTGCCCTTCGTGGCCCCGTTGCAGGCTTTCGTGGCCCCCTTGCTGCCCTCTGTGGCCCCGTTGTGTGGCCCCGCTGCACGCCTTCGTGGCCCCCTCGCTGCCCTTCGTGGCCTCCTCGCTTCCCTTCGTGGCCCCGTTGCAGCCTTCAGTGGCCCCCTTTCTGCACTTCGTGGCACCATACCCTTCGTGGCCCCCGCTCGTTCGCGCCCGTCGTGGCCCCATATGCATGGGTTTCGTGGTCCCGCTGTCGCCCTTTGTGGCCCACTCGCTGCCCTTCGTGGCCCCGTTGCTGCCCTCAGTGGCCCCGTCATTGCCTTCTGCAGCCCAATATACGTATGCCCTTCGTGCCCCCCGTTCGTTCGCGCCCTTCGTGGCCCCATGTGCATGCCCTTCGTGGCCCCGCCTTCGCCCTTTGTAGCCCCCATCGCCGTCCTACGTGGGCCCGTTGCTACCCTCAGTGGCCCCGTCGTTGTCATCTGTGGCCCCCCATTCTCTGCCCTTCGTGGCCCCCGCTCGTTCGCGCCTTTCGTGGCCCCGTACGCATGTCCTTCGTGGCCCCTTCCTGCCCTTCGTGGCCCCGCTGTCGCTCTCGCTCTCGCTTTCGCTCGTCGTCGTCGCCGTCGTCGCCGGCGTCGTGGTCGGTCCCCTGTCCGTTCCTCTTGGGGTCGGGTTGCCTCCGATCAGTGCTGCCGCTGGCCAGGCCGACGTCCGCGGCCGCCCCGCCGCTTGCCGGGGCCCGGCCTGCAGGGAAGAAAGGTGTGCCCCCCAAAAGGGGTGCGATCGAAAATGAGGAGGGCGGGTATCGAGTGTCTGGGAAATACATGTTGGATGGCACTCGAACAGATAACAGCGAACAGTTTTAAAGTGACTGTTGTTGTTGGTGGTGGTGGTGGTGCTGTTGTGGTTGTTGTTGTTGTTGGTGGTGTTGTTGCTGTTGGTATTTTCAATTCTAGGGACTAATTATAGTTGGTCCCCCTGTCCAGGAACCATTGCATTTGTTCAATTAGAGTGTTTTCCCGGAGCTCGCACCCTGTTTTCACTAGGTGTCACCAAATTGTTCCCCTGGCCCCCGGTTTACAACAACAGCGGTTCCCGCCTGATATTTCGTCACAATGTATTCCCAAATGGCGCTATCGCGCGGGACGTCTTGACCATTTACACATGGATCATGCTTTCACGTGGACATCCTCGCAATTCATTCGGACGCCGCGCCTTCGACATTCAGGACTCGCGGTCTCGTTGTGGATTTCCTTACGAGATATTTGGGAATCGCGCTGTTGCTCGAGACGCCCTTGCGAGTCATGCAGGACGCACGCTTCAGCAACCCGACTGCTCGACCTGGCCGCCTGGGCCCGCTTTTCCGACCCGCCTGTTAGGGTCCACCCGCCCTATTGGCCCGCCTGGTTCTGCCACGTGCTTTCTGCTCCTAGCCCCTGTCCTGCTACTTTTTTTTCTTTTTTTTGTTTGTTCTCTCTCTCTCTCTCTCTCAAGTGCTCCATCCTCCTCCCTCCCCCTGGTCCCTTCCTTCGATCCGCCCTCTCCTCCCATGCCTTAAGGGCTGCGCGAAGTACACGTCGCAGGTAAGAAAGCTACACCTCCAAGGGGGCACGGTCGAAGACGAAGAGGGCGTGTCCCGAGGGCTTTGGCTCTACGTGTTGCACGCGGTCCGGTGAGCGCGATCGGTCTCAAAGTGATTGCTGTTGCTGTGGTTGCTGCTGTTATGGCTGGTGTTGGTGTGGTTGCTTGTTGCTGTTTGTGTGGTTGCTTGTGATGCGGGTGCCTTATGATGCTGCGAGTGTTGTCGGTGCTGTTGTGTTTGGAGTGGTTTGGGTCTTGTTGTGGCTGCTGCTGTTGTGGCTGTTGTTGTCGTTGGCGGTGTTGATGGTGGTGTTGTCGGTGTTGGTGGTGTTGTTGTTGTTTGTGGTGTTGATGCTGTTGCTGCTGCTACTGTTGCTGCTGTTGGTGTTGTTGCTGTTGCTGGCGCTGTTGGTGCTGTGGTTGCTGTTGCTGCGTCTGCTGTAGTAGTAGTAGTAGTAGTAGACGTAGTAGTAGTAGTAGTAGTCGTCGTCGTCGTCGTCGTCGTCGTCGTCGTCGTCGTCGTCGTGCTCGTCGTGGTAGTAGTAGTAGTAGTAGTAGTAGTAGCAGTAGTAGCAGTAGTAGTAGTAGTCGTAGTAGTAGTAGTAGTAGTAGGAGTAGTAGGAGTAGTAGGAGTAGTAGGAGTAGTAGTAGTCGTGGTAGTGGTAGTAGTAGTAGTAGTTGTTGTAGTAGTAGTAGTAGTAGTAGTAGTAGTTGTTGTTGTTGTTGTTGTTGTTGTTGTTGTTGTTGTTGCTGTTGTTGGTGTTGTTGGTGGTATTGTTGTGGATGCTGGTGTTACCATCGTCGTTGTTGGTGCTGGTGCCGGTGCTGTTGTTGCTGTTGATGCTGCTATTGTTGTTATTGTTGTTGGTGTTGTTGCTACTGTTGTTGTTGGTGTTGCTGTTGTTGTTGATGATGCCGCTGTTGTTGTTTTTTGTGGTATCTCTCTCACTCTCTCTCGATGGACTCCCTTGGTAAGGGGCATCTTGGGAGCCTCTTGGGGCCCTCTTGGGAGCATCTCGGGAGCCTCTTGAGGCCCTCTTGGGACTTCTTTGAGGGGTTCTTGAGGGGTTTTTGGGGGTCCCTTGGGGGCCTTCTGGGGGCCTCTTGGGGCCTCCTGAGAGCCTCTTGGGGCCGAGGGCTCGAAGTGTCAGTCCGGGTCCACCGTGCGCGCCATCTTGGGGGGCTCTTGGGCCGTCTCGGCGCTCCCTTGGGCCGTTCTGGCGCTTCTCTGGAGCCTCTCGGGAGCTTCTCGGAGTCTCGCGAGGGCCTCTTGGGGGTCTCCCGAGGGCCTCTTGGGGCCGGGGGCTCGAGCTGTCCGTCTGGGTTCGCCGTGTGGGCCCCCCTTTGGAGCCGCTTTGGGGGTGTCTGGGGGCGTCTTGGAGGTCTCTTGGGCCGTCTTGGGGGACTGTTGGGCCGTCTGGGCGCTCTCATGAGCCGTTTCGGCGACTTCTTGGAGGCTTTTTGTGACCCTCTTGGACCAATTGTTTGGGCCGTTTGGGCCGTCTTGGAGCGTCGGGAAGCCGAACAGGCGAAAAATCCCAAATCCTTCCACAACCTAAGGGCAATCAATGATGTTTGCCTCCTGGGGCCCTCTTGGGGATGCTCTTGGAGACCTCTTGGGCCGTCTTCGACGCTTTTCCGGACAGCCTTGAGGCCATCCCGGTTGTTGTTGAAAAGTCTGCAGCGTTTCGAAGCCCAGCGTGAGCCAGCATAGATGGCGTCTTCGTCATTTTGGGGGCCACGAAGTGTAGACTTGGAGGCTTTGGAGACGCGAGGGGCGTTGATGAGCTCTGGCCCGCACGGGGGGGGACCTTAAACTGGATGTTGGGCTGCCGGGAGGGGGGAAGGGGGAGGGGACCAGCCAAATGTCTCACACGCCTTGTCACCCCCGGCAAGCGGGGGTCGGCGGATAAGTATTGGTATTGCTCCTGCTCCTGATATTGTTGTGCTCCTCGGGCAGGAACGCTTCTTCCCCGACCAGCTCCCGAGGGTTATCGGCAAGGCCTCGCGCGCGAGCCCGAGACAGGGAGACTCTTGCATCCCCTTTGCGTAGACTCAGTTTCGCCATATAGTTGCGTTGCCGCGCAGGAGTCCGCCGCCACGTGGGGGGGGGGACAATATGGCAAGACTCTGACGGTGCGCGGATGCGCTCTCGAATGGTTCTTAAGTTAGATGTGCATGTCGCGGAAGTGTGGCGTCGATACATGAGCACGTTTGTGTTAGTTTGTGTGTAGTGTGATGTGGTTTGTCGCTCTCGAACTCCTGCGTTCGCTGGTCCATCCAATGTGGTCGCCTGCATGGGTCGTCACAAGGCCGCCGACGCTGAAGTGTGTGTCCGGGTGGCGCTCAAGTGTGTGTGTGTGTGTGTGTGTGCGTGTGTGTGTGTGTGTGCGTTTTTGTTTAATCTTTTGGATAGTCCAAGGTCTCGCCCTCGTCTGTATCTGCTGCGCTTTTCTTGTCCTGCCTTGCCACTCGCCCCTTTCGCTTCCGTCTCTGTTGCCGCCGCTGCGCCTCGCCCTACCCCGTTTGCATTACCTGTGCTGGCCGTTCGGTACCTCCTCGCTCTTCTCCTGCGTCTGCTCTCCCCCCCGCAGCCCACGCCTGGGTGTGGGCATGACGCAGCTGATCCCCTCGGGAGGGTCTTTGTAGCCTGTTTCTGAGTGGGCCCGGGCGCGCGCGCGAGGCCGCGACGTCCGAGAGTGTATGTGTGTGTGTGTGTATGTTAGTCTGTGTGTGTGTCAGTGTGCGCGAGTTTGTGTGTTTATGTTCGTGTGCGCATGCGGATGGGACCCGGGAAAGGGCCTTTTGGGAGCCCCAGTGAGGCCGGGCTTGGAAGCTTCTGAGGGCATCCTTGGGAGCTTCATGGGTGTTTCTTGGGGCATTGGGGCCCGCAAACTGAGGTCACGGGGCCGTCGTGGCAGGGTTTATCTTGATATCAAGTCGACCAGCTCGATCCGATTTGATCTTGACGGGGTCTGGAGGCCGTCTGAGATGGTCTTAGCACGCCATCCTGGGCCGGTTTTGGAGCGGCCTGTCGTCTTTTTGGGCTTGTCTCGGGCCGTCTCGAGACCTTATTGGGCGGCATTGCGACGCGCAGGAGGAGAAGGAGGAGAAGGAGGAGGAGGATCCACCACAACTACATCTGGTTGTATGTTTTTATGTATTTATGGCTGCATGTAGGTAGGTAGGTAGGGATGGATGTATGGATGGATGTAAGTATGTCTATATGTATTTGTGTGTATGTAACGGAATATAAGGTAATGCCATGTAATGCAACGCAATGCAATGCAATACAATGCAAATGTATGCAGTGTGGTGTAATATAATGTAATGTAATGTAATGGAATGGAATGGAATGGAATGGAATGTTATGTTATGTATGTATGTATTTACACAGGCACCCCTTTGGACCTCGTCGGAGGGTGGCGGTGTATAAATCATCACAATCATGGGCTAACGATCTTGTACTGGCTCCCTCCTTGAAGGCACTGGGAACATTCGTCAACGGGTGTGTGTATAGATGTTCGTAGCGTAGAGGAGAAGGAGGAGGAGAGGAGTGAGTGAGTTGGAGGAAGAGGAGGATTCTCATTCCGCTCCCAATCATGATTCAATACGAGTACTACTCTCCCCTCTGCCCCGAATATGGCCAGGGAGTAGCCCACACCATCCGCGTTTTGCTCTTTACACGGGATGTTAGTATGCCGTCTGTCCTATGGTGTTTGCCCGTCGGAACGCTTTCGGTGTCCCAAGCTGGTGTTCTCGCTGCAGCGCTGGCCTCATTTTAGGATTGGCATGTGGCTCCCCTCCTTCAGAATGGCTCTCGATCCGCAGCGCGGGCCACGCTTCTGGATTCGAGAGCTTCCTCGTCGTTCTCGCCCCGCTCCCTTCCCACCCCCCGCCTTCCCCTGGTTATCCTGCTCCTCCCGATCCTTCCACTCCTGCTCCTGCTGCTGCTGGTCCTCCTCGTTTTCATCCTTCCTCGTTCTCCTCATCCTCCTGCTCATCACCCTACTCTTCCGCCGCCTCCTCCAGTGTACGCAGCTCTTCTTTTGTGATGGTGCATGACACGATGGGACCCTTTTGGTGGCTAGACAGCCACCGCGTCAGTGGCGCCACGAAGAGACCACGCTTGTTGCTGGGCCCCCATCTCAAGGTATGGTTGGTGGCAATGCGCTCAGGAGACAGGGCTGGACCTAAATGGTGTTTTGGCCATCTCGTGGGCCGTTATGTTTGTCGTGTTGTTTTGCATTCAGGGCGAAGCGACGGCAACACGAGGAGACACGAAACACAGCCCGAAAACGAGACACGCCGTTTAGGCTCCGCCCTGAAGAGATGTGTTTGTGGCACTGCGCTCAGGAGGATCGCTTCACGGAGGTGCTGTGTCGCGGTGCGGGCCGCTCCTTCTTCTCCCCTCGAGACTTGCGCCGACAAGGAGAGCATTGGGGTTCTTTTTGGGGGGCCCGGGTCCGCGGTGACACCCGTTGGCGGGTATCGGACGCAGGAAATAACGGCGCAGTGGGAAGGGATGCAGGGCGCATGTCGACTCCTCCGATTCGAGCCGATTCGATTTCGATGGTTTCCGATGCCGATTCGGTTCGACTTGGGATTCCGATTTGGGATCCGATTTCTTTTTGGACGACTAGCCTGCCGATTTCTGCCGATCCGACTTTTCCCGACTGGGCTGCCGATGTCCGCCGATCTGATTCATTTCGATCGCCGATCCGACTTATCGATTTGATCATGGGCTTTACCGATTCGATTCTGGGCTCTCTCGGGGATGGGTGGGAGGGGTAGGATGTCAGACCTGGCGCGAGCGCCCCCGGCTTGCCCCCCCCCCCCGGTGGCTCCCCCCTCCTCTTTGCTTGTTTCGCGAGCACCACTTGCTCCAGGAGAGACGGCGGCCCTTCTCTGGGTCGTCTGGGAAGAAGACAGCAGCACGAGCGCGTGCACTTTTTGGAGGTCCGCGCGGACTTCTCGGATCTGCGCTGGACCCCGTCGGAGGAAGGAAAGGTGCCCATACCGCTGCCCTTCCCCTTTGTGGGCCTCCTGGGCGGCCCTCGTCGCCGCCGCTGGACTTCGCCTCGGAGTCCTGGTCAGAACACGCCCCAGGAGAGGTCCGGGGAGCAGTTGTATCGGTACCTTTGGGTTTCCCCGCCCCCCTGGCGGCCCCTCCCCCTCCTCCTCCTCCTCCTCCTCCTCCTCCTCCTCCTCCTCCTCCTCGTCCGCCTCCTCCTCCTCCGCCTCGTCTGGCGCGCTCCGCCGGTGCGGATCTCCGAAAGGTCACGGCCGTGCGCGGCTTCTTCGTCGGGTGTCGTCGCGGGTCGTGCCGGAGGCTCTGTAGGGCCTGCCTCGGGGTGTTTTGCGGGCTGATGTTTTCGGTCTGGGTGGCTTTCCTCCTCCTGGCCCGCCGGGGAGCTGCGTTTTCGGGCCACGGGGCCATCAACCATGGATCTGGGGCATCAGGGAAGTGTCAAGACATCTGGCGTCCGCGGATGGAAGTACACAATCCATCGGCAGTTTGGATCTAGGGTGGCAAAGCAAAGGTTTCACATTCGCGCTGAGGGTTCAAGTGTTTTTACGTGTCCTTGGTTCTTGATGGGTTCGCAGGAGTGCTAAACGCTTGTGCATAGCTTGTTGTGACGTGTTGTGGACTTCTTCGCAGTCGGCGGGCCGTCTAGAGTGGTGTTTTTTTTGAGCCGTCTGGAGGGTACTGAGGCCGTCTTGAAAGTCTTGGGCAAGGGGCGTCTTAGATGTGTCCCAGACTGGGCCGTGTTGGGTTTGTCGCTTGGTCTCCGGACCTCTTGAAGCTGCCTCCTGGCGGTCGTGGGCCGTCTTGGCGCTCTCCTGGAAGCTTACTTTACCGCGGGAAGCAGTCTGGGGCGTCCCGAGGCCGTCTGAAGGCCTTGGCCACATCCATTTCGAGATTTCAGGGTGGCTGAAAGGTGTTCCATGTTTCGCCAGCGTCTACCTGCAAGGGAAATGGATGGAGGAGAGGAGGAGGAGGGGAAGGGCGAGGCAGAGGAGGAGAACGAGGAAGAGGTTTCCGAGCATGCAGCATGAGGGGGAGGAGGAGGAGGAGGAGGAGGACGAGGAGGAGGAGGAGGAGGAGGAGGAGAAGGAAGAGGAGGAAGGGCGAGAATAGGAGGCGGAGCGGAAGAACGAGGGGGAGGGCGAGGAGGAGCTAGGACGAGCGAGGAGGAGGACGACGAGGACGAGGAGGAGGAGGAGGAGGAGGAGGAGGAGGACGAGAGGGAGGAGGAGGCGTGCCAGAGCACTCCTCCAGAGCCTCTGGGGGGCCTCTTGGGAGCCGAAGGTTTCGACCCAGGGGCCGCAGTGTTCTCGGCTGCTCCGACGTCCTGGTTTGTCGAGGTCCCTGTTTGCGGAGCCTTGATCCTTGACTCGTTCCCTCCCCGTCTCCATGACCCGAGGTGGCCTTCCGTGTGTGCTTTTTGGATCGGGACCTCGGCCGCGCCACAGTTCAGGATTATCACTTTGCTCCCGCCGTTAAGGCTGGCGCTCGCGGCCTGTATTTCTAGATCCGAGCTCCTCCTCGACCGCCGTTCCCGCCTCCCTCCATCCCCCTACGCGTTCCCTGGTCATCCTGCGCCTCCTTCGCCTGTTGCTGTTGCTTCTCCCCCTTCCTGACATTCCTTTTCTTCTTCCTGCTCATCCGCCACCTCTTCATCACAAAGCCCTTATTCATCTTCTCATCACACCATGGGGCCACTGGGTCAATCAATGTCTACGGCACCTCAGTCGGCGGATCGGAAGTGATTCAGCGCAGTGGGAAGGCATGGGTTTGCCGGGGTCATCAGGATGTCAGATCTGGCGCGAGCGCGCCTGAGTCTCCTCTCCAGCTCTCGTGCTCCCCACCCACCTCTCCTTTTGTCCTCCCCTCCCCCTCGCCTCCCTGCCCCTCCCTTCGCTTCCCTCGGCAGCACGTCACTGACCCTTCGCCGGAGTGCGCTTCCTCCCCCTCCTCCTCCTCCTCCTCCTCCTCCTCCTCCTCCTCGTCCTCCTCCTCCTCGTCCTTCTCCTCCTCCTCCTCCTCCTTCTCCTCCTCCTCCTCCTCCTCCTCCTCCTCCTCCTCCTCTCCTCCTCCTCCCTCCTCCTCCTCCTCCTCCCCCCTCCCCCTCCTCCTCCTCCTCTCCTCCTCCTCCTCCTCCTCCTCCTCCTCCTCCTCCTCCTCCTCCTCCTCATCCTCCTCCTCCTCCTCCTGCTCCTCCTCCTTCTCCTCCTTCTCCTCCGCCTCCGCCTCCTCCTCCTCCTCCTCCTCCTCCTCTACCTCCTCCTCCACGGGGGCACTGGCTCGCAGGTTGAGTCAGGCCCACACCAGGGACGGAGCTCACTATCGTCCTGGCGTTCGTTACACCAGGGGTAGTGCAGCCGAGTCGTCCTGGCGTCACCTTGTGTGTCGAACGTGCATGTGTGTGAGCGCGTCTGCGCGGGTGTCAGGCACCCCAGTTGTGGGGGAAGGTGCGCAGCACGCGTGTTGTGTGCTAGACGTGGGCCTGGCACGGGGGTTCGTCGCCCTGACCGTTGCCTTGCTCAGTCTCATTTTCTGTCATCGTCCTGGCGTCCGTTACACCAGGTAAGAGGGCTGTCTCGTGGGCATGCTGCGCGCGGGTTGCTTGCACGTGTATCAGGCACCCCATTTGTGGGGGAAGGCGCGCTGCACGTGTGATGACTCCCTGCGTTTTCTCGAGGGAGGTGGTTGTCGCCCTGGCCTCTCCCCCTCCTTTTCCCCGTTTTGGGGGGCGGCTCACCTGGAGCACGGCCAGGGACCCTCGGGGGCCACCAAAAATCCTCCTCCTCCTCCTCCTCCTCCTCCTCCTCCTCCTCCTCCTCCTCCTCCTCTTCCTCCCCCTCCTCCTCCTCCTCCTTTTTCTCCTCCCTCAGTCTCCTTCTCCTCCTCCTCCTCCTCCTCCTCCTCCTCCTCCTCCTCCTCAGTTTTCTCCTCCCCCAACCTCCTCGTCCTACTCCTCCTCCGCCCCCCCTCTCCTCGTCCTACTCCTCCTCCTCCTCCTCCTCCTCTCCTCCTCCTCCTCCTGCTCCTGATTCCTCCTCCTCCTCCCCTTTCCCCCATCCTCCTCCTCTTCCTCCTCCTCTCTCCCTCCTCCTACTCATCCTCCTACTCATCCCCCTCCTCCTCTCCCGCTCATCTCCTCCTCCTGCCTCCTTCCCTCCTCCTCCTCCCTCCTCCTCCTCCTCCAACTCCTCCTCAGTCTCTTCCTTCTCCCCCCTCCCCTCGTCCTCCTGCTCCTCCTTCTCCAGTTTTTGTTCCTCCTCCTCCTCCTCCTCTTCCTCCTCCTTCTCCCTCCTCCTCCTCCTCCTCCTCGCCCTCCCTCCTCCTCTTCTTTCCTCCTCTTCGCCGCCTCCTCATCATCCTCCTCCTGCTCCTCATCCTCGGCCGTCTCTTCCTCCGCCTCCTCCTCCTCTTCTCCTCCTCCTCGTCGTCATCCTCCTCCTCGTCCTGTTTGTCTCATCCTCCTCCCCTTCCTCCTCCTCCTCCTCCTCCTCCTCCCTCCGCCTCCTCCTCCTCCTCCTCCACCTTCCCCTCGTCTGCATCCTCCTCCGCCCCCTCCTCCTCCCCCGTCCTCCTCATCCTCCTCCTCCTCATCCTCCTCCTCCTCCGCCTCATTCGTTTCCTCCTTTTCCTCCTCCTCCTCCTCCGTCTCCCACTCCTCATCCCCCTCCTTTTCCCTCCTCCTCCTCTCCTCCTCCTTCTCCTCCGCCTCCTCCCCCCCTCTCCTCCTCCTCCTCCTCCTCCTCCTCCTCCTCCTGCTCTTCCTCCTCCTCCTCCTCC
>CAUYUJ010022554.1:45000-82428 GCA_963575745.1 Prorocentrum cordatum
GTATGTTCCTGGAGGTTTCAGCGGAGCAGCTAAAAGAGGCGCCAGCATGCGTCGGGAAAAGAGGGGGCGCATTGGCGCGGAGCACGCGGCCCGAAGAGTTGCTGCAGCGTAGACGTCAAAGCTAGGAAATCTGAAATGGAGCACCCAGATGAATGCAGCATAGAAGTATGCAGATTGAGCAGGCAGCCGAAGCAGCGCAAGCAGAGTTTCATCCAGAAGCTCACCGAGAAGCGCGTCGGGGGTTTACAGGGCGCGTGTCGGGCTAGGAGATTTTACGACGCACGTAAGATATCCAGGCTGCTGGTTAGCGCGCGTCGCGGTCCTCGTGGACGCCTTCGCGATCGAGTGCCCACCGCGAGAGCCACGGCAGGATAGTGGATAGAGACGTTTCAGAGAGCAGGGGTGGAAAGGGGGAGCAGGATCACGACTACTTGTGCGAAGAGCCAGAGGTCACCGCGGGCTTCTGGGGACTACCGCTTGTGGAAGACAGCGGGCGCGGAGCTCGTCGCAAGCCCTCGCGCTTGGAGTGGGTCAACCCGAGCGAGGAGGCGCTAGACTGTGGAGATTCATCGCGACTCATGTTTTACAGTGGAAAGATGGAGACAGGGGCTCAAGCAAGTGCCTTCGTGGCGAGCTCAACCCAGTTGGTCGGCGCCAGGAGATGTCCTTCGTGCGCTGGCCATGCCGAACTGGTGCCATAGTCCGCGGAGGGGAGGTGGGTTGGGGCTACGCCAGGAGGATGAGGAGATTCGGGCATCAGAGTTCGGGAGGACCCTCTACCTGCTGCGCTGGTGCATCAGAATTGTGGGAAGAGCGCCTGCTGCATGGCATCAGGCGTCGCGCTGCAGACTGGCGAAGCACATTGGCAAAATTGGCGCGGCTGGAGAGAGGCCCATCGTGTTTTTCTTTGGATTGGACAGGTCGTTTGATCGCTCGCTCATGAGATCGGATCAGCAATGCCAGCATGGGGCCCACGGCGGCAGATCACACCGACGTCGAGAGGACGCCATGCTGGTTCAACAGCGTGGAGCAGCGCGTTTGGGGAGAGCGGGGGTGGCGCACATTTTCTAGGTACTATGACGCCATCAATGCATCATATTGCGTGCACACAGGCGTAGTGGAACGAACAATTGCAGAACTGGTGCAGGAAGGCAGCGAGGGCTTGTTCATGCAAAGGATATTGCAGTACGTTTGTCGCCCCCGATGGACATGGGAGCGCTCGCGTGGCAAACGGGCCAGGCGTACTTCCAGGAGATCACGCCGCCGCGAAGCTGTTCGCGAAGACGCATGGGTACGGCGTCGAGTCCTTGACATTCATCCTCGACCAGGACCCCTGGCCACGAGCGTTGCACGCGACGATGCCCGAGGCCGCGCAGCCCCCGCATGACGACAGCGCCGCCGACCTGGCCAACGGCACCTTCGTCGATGATGCTGCGAGAAAAAACATGGGCGCCGATCCGTTTCACATCCAGAGAGTGGCTTCGCGGGGAATCGTGTCTTCGATAAAGGATTGGAGGAGATAGGAGGAGCTCAAACTCGGGGAAAAAACAAGTCAACCTCGTTCAAGGAGCGGGCCCTCCAGCAGCGAAGCCCAATCGAGCTGTCCATTCAGGTCTTCTCGGGCTTGAGGGGCGCGCCGCCTCAGCAGCAATATAACTTTGAGCACTTCAACGCTGCGACAACGGGCTTTCAGCTGAAAAAAAGCACGTTCGTCTTCAGGCTGCAAAAATTGCGTGGTGCAAACTGGGGGCGCGTCTGGACTGCTCCGCAGGCTTCCATCAGGTTTAAGTCCATCGTGTTTGTAGGGGCGGTCTTCAACGCGGCCCTCTCGGGGCTGGAGCCGCACGTCCTCGGCGCGACCGAGCCCCTCACAAGGCAGTCCTTGGATCCTCTACAGCAGCAGATTAATGAGTATGCACGCGTGGTCCTGCATGGCAAACGCACCGCGCGCTCGGAACACGAGGTCCGTGCCCCTAGTAGTCTCGCAGTACAGCGCTTCATGAAGTTCGGCAGTCTCTTCGTCGAGCTCAGGATCAGAAGATTGAAGGGGTTGTGGGATATGCTTGCGAAACCACGCGGTCATCGACAGGTCATTGCTGATCTCGTCGGCCAGGCACAGCGTGAGCCAGCCAATCTTGCAGTTTCGAGCGAAGGCGAGGTTCTCCCCGCGGCCAGCGCGCGGACCAAACAGTTCCGGGCCCACGTGGACGCACTGCTTGAGATTGAAGAAGGGCAAGAACTGGAGTCTGAAATCGAGGCAAGTGTTTTAAAGTTTTGTCGGGCGAAGTGCGCGGTGTTTTCTTGGCAGTCGATGTCGCCCAGCTCAGGTCCACGGAGTTGTCAGTCGCGATCCCGCCGCTGGCGTCAGGGGTGCCCGAGGTTGCAGTGCCTGCCACTCCCCTAGAGGGAGGTTGCGAGTTGTGCGTTTGTGAAGTATGCCAAGGGGGCTTTCAGTCCCAGAAGGTCGTTGTGGCCCATATGAATGCAGGTTGTGCCAGGGTAGGTGCCGACAGAGGTCCCCTGCTAGACTCGGCCTGCATGGCTAATCGAGTGCCCTATGCCGTCGCGCTATCACATGATCGCCTGCTTTGTCAAATCACGTTTGCTGACAGGGAGACGACGCAGTGGCACCTAGCCGCAGCAGTTAACACACAAACGATGCATGACATATTTCAGTGCTAGAAGCCCTGCGCGCGTTGAGCACGAGCGCGCGCAGTGCGCGCACTGTAGCTAGTCTGCTCCAGCGCCTGAGCTGCTGGATCGACATTTCGTTGATGCTCATATGAGCAAGTACTTGGGCACTCACATTCTCACCTTCGACGTCGACGTGGCTGGGCGCGGCGCAGGGCATGGAGCCCAAGGAGGAAAATGGGCCCAAGAGGGGCAGGGAGGAGAAGACGGATACCTCGGACAAGGAGAAGAAGCTGATGCTGCAATTGGAGACCAGAATGAGAGAACGCGAAGCCAACGACACCCACTTCAGGTCCCCAGCGGGCCAACCTGCGCCTACGAACATGCAACAAAGGCAACCAGCGATTACGACGAGCAGGTCAAACGCATCGGCCGTGGACATCAGCTATGCAGCCCACACTTACACGCCTTCGCCAGCCTTCTCGAGTGCTTGAAAAAAAAAAAAAAAAAAAAAAAAAAAAAAAAAAACGTGGACGGCAAGGCGGGAGAGATCAAGGTTTTTGTCGGCGCAGTCGCGCGGCTTCACAAGGCATCAGTGGTCGACGGCAAGCCATCGGACATGGGTGATTTCTACCTCTCGTGCCGCGTCAGCGACTGCCACGTCAAGCAGGGCGCCCAGCCCATGAGCAGGATCAACTTCGCAGTGGAGGGTCACCGGCCCATCGGGAGGACCTTAGTCGAGGAGGACGAGCTCGACTCCGTCAGAGTGCATCCGCTGGAGCTCGAATTCGGCAAGAAGTACGTGCATGTGACGGTGGCCAGGCTCCTCTCGTTGCAGCAGGCATGACGAAAATGCTAGGGGAGGCCCCACTGGGAGGCTTAGCGCACACGATCAGAGGCAAGCGGTAGTTGAAGCGTTGATTAGATCAGCCACCAAACAGCAAAGTGTTCAGAGTAGCCCGGGTGGCAGCAGCAGGCAAATTAGCAGGTCCAGCGAGGGACCCATCTTCCCTCCTTCGCCCCCTCTCGCGCATGCTCCTTCGCCTCGCCCTTCCCTCTCTGTGACCTCATGGGAGCAGCGTTTAAAAGCGCTTCACTGGAGAATTCTGCAGAAGGAAACCAAGGGCCGCCGATAAGTTTCACAGCACCCCCGTGCCATGCTAGCCTTGCCGTGCCACGTCGGCGCTACGTGCAGGGCTGATCGGCCTAGCGCTCCCGTCCGTGCTAAAGGCCACCTGGTGTTCGTCTATCTCAGTGGATGCGCGTTTTCCTTACCAGGCTCTGCGGCGCAAGCGAGATTGAGAGATCAGATCTCAGCATCGATGCAGATCCTCCCCCTCCTCTTCCTCGTCCTCCTCCTCCTCCTCTTCCTCCTCCTCCCCCTCGTCCTCTTCGCCCTCCTCCCCCTCCTGCATCAGCGTCCTCCTCCTCCTTTTCCTCCTCCTCCTCCTCCTCCTCCTTCTTCTCCTCCTCATCCTCTTCATGCTCCTCCCCGCGCCCTTTTCTGGGCGTGTCGAGCTGGGCCGCAACGCCGGTCCGCAGCGCCTGCCCCGGCAGGGAGAGACCCTGGGCCACGGGAAGCTCGTGGAGATCTACGAGGACGCGCTCTTCCGAGTTGCGGCGGCCGCGGCGGCGGCGGCGATGCCGACGACGACGACGACGACGACGACGACGACGACGACGACGACGACGACGACGACGACGAAGACGACGACGACGACCTTGACGACCGTGAACCAGTCGGTCAGAGGAGAAAAAGGAACCGATACCGCTACCCTTGCCTCGTTTTCCCCTGCTTGGGCCTCCTGGGGGTGCCTCGTCGTCACGGTTTGATTCGATTCGAAATCTTGGTCAGAACGCGGTCTGGGAGAGGTCCAGCCTGGACCTTTCCCAGGGCGCTGTCTGACCGTCCAGGGAGGAGCGGTATCTTGGTCTCCCCAGTCGCAGCGAATTTCCCTTGTGTCGTCTTTTGGGCAATCGCAGCATCAAGCGGGTGCTTATCGGACGGGGCTGGGACGAGGATAAATCCGTTCCAGAGCGTTCAGAAGGCTCTCAGAGCGTTCGCCCTGAAAGTAAAAATCGACGTCTGGGCGGGTTCCAAGCCTGGGCGCGCCCGGCGAACTGCGCGGCGGTCTTCCGACTGCCAGCGAGGCCCAGCGGGCCGCCGAAGTTGCTCTGCTGGCGGTTGGAGGCGAGAGCGACGCGCCCGTCGCAGTCGGCCGTGGCCGAGCGTGTCCAATGAGGGCACATAGTCAGACGGGGCTCGGACGAAGACAAATTCGTTCCAGAGCGCTCCGGAACGCTTTCAGAGTGTTCCGGAACGCTCTGAGAAGGCCGCGGCGCCTGAGACATCCCCAGAGCCGCCGGGTCTCAGGGATGCTCCATGTATCTTCTCCCGAACTTATCTTCGTCCTGGCTTCGTCCTAGGCCCAAGGTTTTGGTCACGATGTTTCGCGAAGGGCCCTCGTCGGAAGAGGACCCGTCGCGACAACGGCGGCGGCCCTTCCTGACGTGCGTTCCCCTCGCCTGAACCTCCTCCTCCTCTTCCTCCTCCTCCTCCTCTTCCTTCTCCTCCTCCCTCCCCCTCCCCCTCCTCCTCCTCCTCCTCCTCCTCCTCCTCCTCCTCCTCCTCCTCCTCCTCCTCCCAAGATCAGGGGCTCCGAGCGACCGCTGCCATTTGATTTTGGCTCCCCGGTTGCTAGGCATGCCTTTCCTTCCGCGTTGCCGTCGAGATCTTGCGACAACCCTGGTTGGGCGAGTTTGCTTCTGGAGTTCCATGATTCTGGTCAGGCGCGCCCCACAGGTGACTAAGAGGGGGAGAAATCATGCTCGGCAATTTTCTTTTTCTTCAACAGCACCTTGGCGGTGCAGGCCACGTGCGGTGTTGTTTTACTTCGCCCATGTCGCTTTCGTGATGGCAAGGTGCAGGCTGGGCATGTTGTATCCCTTCCTATTATTCTTTTGCACGGTCCGTCCCAGTCGGCAGGCGAGTCTACAGCCGGTCCTACTGTTCGTCAGCACGGGACCGGCAGCCGTGCTCGAGATTTCCACACACTCTTACACATTTTCCAGCTTAATTTGTGGCTTGTATTTTATCTTCCATCCCGGTTCGAGGCTACCAGACAAAACCCAGCAACCAAGCCGACTGAATTTACTGTCCTGGCAGTTTTCGTTGTGATCAGACCACATCGCACCAGAGGATATATTAACCAGGCAGTTTTCGTTGTGATCAGAGCACATCACACCAGAGGATTGTTTAACCAATCATGGCTGCGATAATTGCTTTGGCAAAAAATATATCAACAAAAACAATCTGCAAGCGAGAGGACGTGCCGCGGGCGTTCGTGCCCTTCAAACCGTCCCCCTGTCGACTGGGCGTACCCCGTCATCTTTTCGTGCAGCCTGGATGGGTGTTGCTGTTGTTTCGCTGCCGGCATAACACACCTTGCAGTCAAGTGGAGAAACATGGGTTCGTTCGCTGCGCATGTGGGAAGTTGTGTGTTCATTTTGCCATATTGTTTTGGTCTGGGCGCATGCATTTGGATAAATATGTGCAGGGTAGTTTACGGCCTGGCAGTGTTCAGTTTTTGCTGGCAGGTTGGTCAGGTGGTCTGGAACCATCGTCGCGTACTGCTTGTGACGCGCGGGTGCAAGTCCATGTTGAGTCCCTTTCAGCATCACGATGAAGGGGGAAGTCTCTCTCGTGCTGTTGTCTGGCCGTTCAATGGGCTGTTTGGTCTCAGTGTCTTCGTGCGTTGGTGGGCATGGCAATATGGTGAACATTTTATTCGTGAGGTGGCACGGTGTCCCGCAGCAGGTAATTGAAGGTCAGATTCGTATGTCCGACTCGCCTCGTTTGTGCGTTCACGCGCGTGTCTGTCAGTCACCTCTATGTATAAGGGTCTCATGTTTGCAACCGACATGGTCGCTATATCCATAGCTCCATAGCTCCTCCTCCTCCTCCTCTTCTTCTTCTTCTTCTTCTTCTTATTCTTATTCTTATTCTTCCTCCTCCTCCTCCTCCTCCTCCTCCTCCCCCTTCCTCCTTCCAATCAGGCGGTGGGCTTGCAAGAAGGCGGGAAGGCTTGCTGGAAGCCTTCTTCAAGCCGCCAGGCCCTTCTGAGAAGGCCCTTGCCGCATTCCACGAAGCTCACTGGCCTTTTCGGAAGCCCACGCCCCTCGCGCCGCCCGTTGCGGGCGCCTGCGAGTCAGCCTCGGGGCCGGCCATCGGGGGGCGGTCTATGGCCGCCGCCCCCGCGCGCAGTACTTTGTGCCGGATCAGATTTTTCGTCGGGGTGCCAGTGTTGTACCCGACCCCATCGCCACGGTCTTGTGCCGCACCAGCTTGTTCGTGGGGGCGGCGTGTAATTGTCGCGTTTTCAATCAAGGAGGGGTCTGGGAGGGCTGGGGCCTTGGAGGACGCGCTGAGGAAGAGGAGGAGGGGGAGGGCGAGGAGGAGGAGGAGGAGGAGGAGGAAGAGGAGGAGGAGGAGGAGGAGGAGGAGGAGGAGGAGGAGCAGTCACTGTGAAAGACCCACAGAAGATGTACGCGCCCGGCCGAGCACATCAGGGGCAGCGCCAGGGTGAGGGGCGCAGTTTCGAGGCTCGAGGTTTTCGGGCGTTCTCTTCGCTTGTCGGCGGTTTCCCATGCTCGGGATGCTCTCCAGCGGCTGCGCCTCGCCGCGGGTGTTCCGGGGCTGCCCATATGGCCAGAAGGCCAAAACCGCCAGGGGCTTAGGCTCAGGAGGGGATGCAGAGCCCCAATCGCCCACTGATTGCCGATGGGGGCTTGATGGCCCACCCCGCCCAGGAACGTGCGGCTTCTTTACCCGGGGGCTATCGCCGATCTATCAGCGATGTATCGCCGATTCTTGGTCGATGTTTCTTCCTCCTGAGCAGGATCCCCCTGGCGTTGCCCCTCACAATCCGCGAGGCCACCCTCGTGCTACAAGCGATCGCGCAATGCAGATTATCGAAACCTTCGGACAGAATCGCACATGTGCGTGATTCTGTGTGTTTTTCGCTCCTGGTCCTGGTGGTGCCGAAGACGTTCTGTCGGGACGCTTTCTGAGGTTTTCGGGCGTTTTCGTTTGCTCTTGGGGGGCCACGGGAGCTGTGACCTCGGTATCTGGGCGGCTTTCAGAGAAAAGAGGGAAGTACGCACATCGGGCGCTTGATTGCAGAGGGAAGATGCGTATACAGGGAGAGAGGGAGAGAGGGAGGACAAAGGGCAGAGAGAGGGGATGGGGCAGGAGTCGCGGGCAGCACTACATAGGGATGTGCTCAGGTGGAGACTCATCGACCCCCAATCGCCCCTTCATCGCCGATAGGGCAGCCCACTCCTGCCCAGGGATTCGTTGTCGGGGGCCTGTCGCCGATCCGTCGGCGATGTGCCGCCGATTCCTGGCCGATGCTCCCATCCCCGAGCCGGTCCCTCGGTATCGGATGGCGCGCCCCCCCCCCGAGGACGAGAGCATTGCGAAGCGGATACTGGCAGAGTGGGACGGCAACAAGGACGGCACACTCACGGTGGCCGAGCTGAAGAGTGCGGCCTCCCGCACCGACGGCGACGCCCCGCGGGGAAGAGCGCGTGCCCGAAGCGGGGGGGCGGGAGGGCGCACGGGGCGGAGGGAAAGGGGGGAGGGGGGGGAGGGACACCAAGGGGAGGAAGAGGAGCAGCAGTGCAGGAGGAGGAAGAGGAGGAGGAGGAGGCGGAGGAGGAGGAAGAGAATTGAAGAGGAGAAGGAGGAGGAGGAGGAAGGAGGAAGGAGGAATAAGGAGGGAGGAGGAGGAGGAGGAGGGAGGAGGAAGGAGGAAGGAGGCAGGAAAATGGAGGAGGGAGGAGGGTGGAGGGAGGAGGGAGGAGGAAGGAGGAGGGAGGAGGAGGAGGAGGAGGAGGAGAAGCGGGCAGGAGGGAGGAGGAGGAGCAGGCAGGAGGAGGAGGAGGAGGAGGAGGAGGAGTGGGAGGAGGAGAGACGCAGGGCAAGCTGGAGGGGTGGACTGTGGCGCAGCTGGAGAGGAACGCAGGGCAGGGAGAGGAGCGCGAGTGGGAGGTGGAGGGGGTGGGGCGGCGGGAGGGCGGAGTGGATGTGGAGGGGGAGGGGAAGGGGGTGGGCCTTTTCCTCCTCCTCTTCTTTTTCCTCCTCTTCCTCCTCCTCCATTCCTTCTCCTCGTAAATAACTCCTCCCTGTCGCGCTTCGAGGCTGGTCGGAAGGGCGGGCCGGGCGTTTCGCCTCAGACTTCGCTGCCATTTACGATGCCGCAAACTTCAAACTTGGCAACAGTTTCACGGATGGAGAGCGGTCGCTTCCAAAATGTGGCTCTCGCCTCAGCGCCGCGCGCACTCGTGTCAAACAATTGTATCTCATCGCTACCAGACACCCTCAATATCGAATTGTTCAAATGAATTTTGGTGTCTGGGATTTTCGTAGGGTGCGCAGACGCGTTGGCGCGCTTGGCGTCGACGCGCACGCGCGCGATTGTCGAGCTCGTGTGACTTGCATGTCGGTGCGCTGTCACGGGCACGGCGGGGTAGTACATTTCCCTCGCTCCAGGTTGATCGCGGAGGGAAATCACGACACATTTTTGTTTGGGGCGGAGCTCCCCATATTTGACATTCAGATAGCCCTTCCAGGGACTCGGGCGAGGCGTTCTGCCGGAGACTTCTGCACATAGATTACTCAGATTAGCCCGTTCTGAAATTCAGATTGGCCCGGCCTGAAATTCAGATTGGCCCGGTCTGAATTTCAGATTGTTCTGGTCTGAATTTCAGATGTGGTGGCTCCGCGTGGAAGATTTATTCGGCTTGGTGCCGCTGTCCACGTCACGAACGTGGTCGACGTTTGCTCTCCTGCGTGGTTGCGACATGGGACATGAGAGTGCTCTTGCACTTCTATTAATTAGGGTAGTTGGCGCTCGAAACCCCGATGTTCCCTTGGACGTGACGCGCCTTGCGGATGCGAGAACATGAGAAGTCGATGTTTCATGGTTGGAGGTGTCTGGTAATGAACACGTAGCAGGAGCTTCACGGATTGAGGGCGTGTCGTCTTCAAAACGTTGTTTTCGCCATAGCACCGCGTGTATTCTCGCTTTAGAAAATTGCGAGAGCTTCGCGGAGTGAGGAGAGGTCGTTTTCAAATTGTGGTTTTCGCCTTAGCGCGGCGCGCTTTCGTTTTATACCTTTGCAAGAACTTCACGGATGATGGGTGGTTCCTGTTCAAAGTACATTTCTCGTTTTAGCGCCGTGCGCACTCGTCTTAAATATTTGCAAGAGCTTCACGGATGGAGAGCGGTTCTTTTTCAAAATGTGTCTCTCGCCTTAGTGCCGCGTTCATTCGCATTAGCAAATTGCAAGAGCTTCGCGGGTTTATGGTTAGCGTATCAGAAATTTTGTTTTGGAGCGATATAAGATTATCAAGGCGCAACAGCTACGTTGATTTGCGGTGTTGAAGTCCCAGGAATTATATTCTGACACGATTCAGGGTTGTCAAGACGCCACACTAAGGTTGATTCGTGGCGTTGAAGTCTCAAGAATGGTGCTATGGCACGGTTCAGGATTTTCGAACGGTTGTTTCGCAACGGGACATTTTCTTCAGTGGAAATGAACCTTTCTAGGGGCCTACGAAAAAAGGGGCCGCTTGTAGAGAGGGGCCACTGGAACATCGTTGCTGGGTTTTGGGCTTACTCTGGTCTTCCTCTGCCTCCTACTCCTCTCCTTCCTCCTCCTCCTCCTCCTCGTCGTCGTCCTCCTCCTCCTCCTCCTCCCCCTCCCCCTCCTCCTCCGCGAAGTTCGAAGCTGCGGACTGTGTCACCGATCCTTTTCTCTCTTTCTTTCTTTCTCTCTCTCTCTCTCTCTCTCTCGCAGCGCTCCGCAACGTCCCCTTCCGCCGTTGCGCCAGCCGCACGCCGCGAGCCTCCTCCTCCTCTTCCTCCTCCTTCTCCTCCTCCTCCTCCTCCTGGAGGGCCTCGGCGGCGATCAGGGACTCCGCGGCAGGGATCGGGGCGACGTTTTGTGGGGGGGAGGATCGGCTCACAGGGGGGACTCATCGGCCCCCCATCGCCGACAGGGGCCCGATAGCCCTCTCCCCTCCCGCTAGGAACGCTCGGTTTCACCATCGGGGGCCGATCGCCGATCTATCTTTGCCGATGCCAGGCCGATCCCAGGCGACAAACCAGCCGGGAACGACCCACCCCTCCCCCACTTCCCCGAACTGCAGCGTGGGCGCGTCGGGGGACGACCGCCGCGACGAAGCGCCAATCGGATCCCCCGCCAGCGTGGAGCATGGGGGAGGGGGGGGGGAGCTCACGTGGCCACGAGTGCTCGCCGTTGGTTTCCGGCGCGTGCGCAGTCACGGCGCGGAGCCAGCGCCCGCTCTGGGCTCAGGGGGGGGCCCCGGTCTGCGGGCCGCTCCTCAGGCCCAGGTCGGAATTGGGTCGCTGCCCTCCTCCTCCTCCTCCCTTTCCTCCTCCTCCTCCTCCTCCTCCTCCTCCTCCTCCTCGTACTCCTCCCTTTCCTCCTCCTCCTCCTCCTCCTCCTACTCCTCCTCCTCCTCGTCCTCCTCCTCCTCCCTTTCCTCCTCCCTTTCCTCCTCCTCCTCCCCCTCCTCCTCCTCCTCCTCCTCCTCCTCCTCCTCCTTGTCCTCCTCCTCCTCCTCCTCCTCCTTGTCCTCCTCCTCCTCCTCCTCCTCCTCCTGGCGTCCATTCTGGCAGTGCCATGACTGCATCGTTGCCCCTCGCCCCAGGGCTTCGGCAGGGAGAGGGGCAGACACCCCCAGCAAACGCGTGCGCGCGTGCGGGGCCAACCTGCGCGCTTGCGTCCGATGCGTCGCCCCTGGCGTTTGTCGGCATGCGGATTCGCGTGTGCAGATAGGCACCCTCTCTTGACGGGCGTTGTTGCCGATGCTCTCTGCATCGCACTCCGTGGAACAACGGGAGCGGGACATTCTCTCGATGGGCGTTGTTGTCGGAGACCCTCGGCACTACACTCTGTGGAAAACGGAGCGGGGCAGCGGGTTCCGACCATGCCGCAGCCGAGGCAAGATCTCCCGCGGGGCGCCCCCGCAAACATTGGTCGTGGGGGGGGAGGGCATCTGATATGGTACGAGTGTTCGCTCTCGGTTTCCGACGCCTGCGTCGTTGCCCTTCCTTCGGGGGGCCTCGGCAGGGAGCGTGGCGGAGGGGTCGGACCATGTTGCAGCCGAGGCTCGCCGTGGCCACGAACGCCCTTGCGTTTCCATGAATAGCTTCGCTCATTCCAGTGGCCCATATTGTATCACTGGTGCTATATGTTTGTGTGCTCGTGGCGAGCGAGAAGGAGGAGGAGGAGGAGGGGGACGAGGACGAGGACGAGGACGAGGACGAGGACGAGGAGGCCTCTCGAATGCTTCTTGTGGCATTTTGGCGTGGACACGACGCCGCATTTTGAGGCTGCTTTGGGTGTCTTGGGAGGCCTCTTCGGGGGCCTCGTGACGGCCTCTTGAGCACCTCTGAGGCTTCTCTTTGAGGGTCTTGAGGGCCTCTTGGGGCCGGTTCGGGGGCCTCTTGGGTGCCTCCCGAAAGCCTCGGTGCCTCTTCGGCTTGTCTCGGAGGGTATTGGGGGCCTCTTGGACCGTCGTGGGGCTCTTATAGACCGTCTTGGCGGTCTCTTGGGCCGTCTTGGCACCCGCTTGGGCCGTGCCGGGGCGTTTTCAGAGGCCTCTTGGGCCGTCTTGGGGCGAAATTGTGGGCCTCCTGGCCAGTCGTGGAGCGTCAAGAAGCTGAACATGTGAGAACGAGGAAATCACCAACAAATGCAATGGACATCGATGGCTTTAACTTCTTGGGGCCTTCTTGGGAATGCTTCTGGAGGCTTTTCGGGGCGTCTGGGAGGCTGCTTGAGCTGTCTTGGGGCAACCCTTGTCTTGGAGCGACCTTGTGGCGTCTCGGAGCCCTCTGAAATTATCTTGGCGATCTCTTCGGGGCCACCTTCGCCCTTCTTGTGGCTTTCTGGGAGGCCCTGAAGGCGGCGCCCAGGAGCAAAACCATCTCTGAGGCGGACTTGCCCAGACCTTTCCGGGACCTTGCTGCGCGGACCTTGCCGGGTTACTTCGGCCGGGGACCCCCAGGGGCGGCCCTGCGCGCGCGAGCAAGAAAATTCTGAACCAGTCACCAGAGCTTTTGGCACGCTTCTGGCCCGTTGGGCCAGCGATTCTAGCGCTCCTGGTGGCAGTGCCATGACTGCATCGTTGCCCCTCACTCGGGGAGCCTCGGCGGGGAGGAGGCGCAAGAAGAGACGAGGCAGGAGGAGGAGAAATAGGAGGAGGAGGAGGAAGGGGGAGGAAGATAAAGAGGAGGAGGAGGAGGAGGAGGAGGAGGAGGAGGAGGAGGAGGAGCGGAGCAGAGGGCCCAGACCACGCCGTGGCCGAGGCAAGATCTCCCTCGGGGCGCTGGACCCCGGCGCGAGCGCCGCCGCCTTCCAGGTGAAGGACGTGCTGAAGGCTGGAGCTCGTCGTCGTCGTCGTCGTCGTCGTCGTCGACTCGTCGTGTCGGCGGCGGCGTCGGCGTCGTCGGCGTCGGCGTCGACATCGTCGTTGTCGTCGTCGTCGTCATCGTCGTCGTCGTCGGTGCTGGCCGCAGCTGCCTCTTGCGCCGACGCCTTCTGGGTGAAGGGCGTCCTGAAGGCTGGAGCTCCGGGGGCCTGAGGTGGCCCATCGGGCGTCGAGCAACGGGGGGTGCGCCTCCAAGGAGGGCACACAGTCAGACGGGGCTCTCGGACGTTCTGGAGCGTCCTCCGGGGCGCTCTCAGAAGGCCGCGGCGCCCGAGAAGGCCGCGGTGCGAGAAGGGCGCGGCGCCCTGGGGTCCGAGGTGGCCCATCGGGCCCGTTCCTCTTCCTCCTCATCCTCCTCCTCCTCCTTCTCCTCCTCCTCCTCCTCCTCTTTCTCCTGCTCCTCCTCCTCTTTCTCCTGCTCCTCCTCCTCCTCCTCCTCCTCCTCCTCCTCCCTCTCCTCCTCCCCCCCTTCCTCCGGTGGCCCGGGTGTGCGATAAACGGGCAGTGCGTCGTCGTCGTCGTCGTCGGCGTCGTCGTCGGCGTCGTCGTCGGCGTCGGCGTCGCCGTCGGCGTCACCTCCGATGGCGACTCGGCCGCCTTGGGAGGGGAACGCTCAGGCGGGGAATCACCACCAAGCGGCGTATTTCAGGATTGCGGGCCAGGAGATACGCTTACTTGAGCGGGAAGAACAAGAGCCTGACTTTAAGAGCGAGGATGTCCCGTCGGGCGTCGAGTAACGGGGGTGCGATAAACAGGCAGTGCGTCGTTGTCGTCGTCGGCGTTTTCTTCGTCGGCGACGGCGTCACCTCCGATGGCGACTCAGCCGCCTTGGGAGGGGAACGATCAGTCGGGGGATCACCACCAAAAGGCATATTTGAGGATTTGGGGCAGGAGATACGCTTGCCTCAGCGGGAAAACAAAAGCCTGACTTTAAGAGCGAGAATGGCCCATCGGGCGTCGAGTAATGGGGGTGCGATAGACGGGCAGTGCGTCGTCGGCGTCGGCGTCGGCGTCACCTCCGATGGCGACTCTGCCGCCTTGGGAGGGGAACGATCATGTGGGGGATCACCACCAAAAGGCATATTTGAGGATTGGGGACCAGGAGATATGCTTGCGTAAGCAGGAAAACAGGAGCCTGACTTTCAGAGCGAGAACGGCCCATCGGGCGTCGAGTAACGGGGGTGCGATAAACGGGCAGTGCGTCGTCGTCGTCGGCGTTGGCGTCGGCGTCGGCGCCGGCGTCACCTCCGATGGCGACTCAGCCGCCTTGGGAGGGAAACGATCAGGTGGTGGATCACCACCAAAAGGCATATTTCAGGATTGGGAACCATGATATACGCTTGCTTAAGCAGGAAAACAGGAGCCTGACTTTAAGAGCGAGAATGGCCCATCGGGCGTCGAGTAACGGGGGTGCGATAGACGGGCAGTGCGTCGTCATCGTCGTCGTTGATGTCGTCGTCGTCGTCGGCGTCGGCGTCGGCGTCACCTCCGATGGCGACTCGGCCGCCTTGGGAGGGGAACGATTATGCGGGGGATCACCACCAAAAGGCACATTTCAGGATTGGGGTCCAGGAGATACGCTTGCTAGAGCGGGAAAAAAAGAGCCTGACTTTAAGAGCGAGAATGGCCCATCGGGCGTCGAGTAACGGGGGTGCGATAAACAGGCAGTGCGTCGTCGTCGTCGGCGGCGGCGTCGGCGTCGGCGTCACCTCCGATGGCGGCTCAGCCTCCTTGGGAGAGGAACGATCATGCGGGGGATAACCACCAAAAGGCATATTTCATGATTGGGGTCCAGGAGATACGCTTGCTAGAGCGGGAAAAAAAGAGCCTGACTTTAAGAGCGAGGAGGATGGCACATCGGGCGTCGAGTAACGGGGGTGCGATAAACAGGCAGTGCGTCGTCGTCGTCGGCGGCGGCGTCGGCGTCGGCGTCACCTCCGATGGCGGCTCAGCCTCCTTGGGAGAGGAACGATCATGCGGGGGATAACCACCAAAAGGCGTATTTCAGGATAGGGGACTAGGAGATACGCTTGCTTGAGCGGGAAAACAAGAGCCTGATTTTAGGACCGAGAATGGCCCATCGGGCGTCGAGTAACGGGGGTGCGATAAACGGGCAGTGCGTCGTCGGTGTCGGCGTCGGCGCCGGCGTCACCTCCGATGGCGGCTCAGCCGCCTTGGGAGGGGACCGATCAGGCGTGGGATCACCACCAAAAGGCGTATTTCAGGATTGGGGACCAGGAGATACGCTTGCTAGAGCGGGGAAACACGAGTTTGTCTTTAAGAGCGAGGATAGCCCATCGGGCGTTGAGTTATGGGGGTGCGATAAACGGGCAGTGCGTCGTCATTGTCGTTGTTGTCGTCGTCGGCGTCGGCGTCGGCGTCACCTCCGATGACGACTCAGCCGCCTTGGGAGGGGAACGATCAGGCGTGGGATCACCACCAAAAGGCATATTTCAGGATTGGGGACCAGGAGATACGCTTGCTAGAGCGGGAACAAAAAAGCCTGACTTTAAGAGCGAGGATGGCCCATCGGGCGTCGAGTAACGGGGGTGCGATTAACGAGCAGTGCGTCGTCGGCGTCGGCGTCGGCGTCGGCGCCGGCGTCACCTCCGATGGCGGCTCAGCCGCCTTGGGAGAGGAACGATCAGGCGGGGGATAACCACCAAAAGGCGTATTTCAGGATAGGGGACCAGGAGATACGCTTGCTAGAGCGGGAAAAAACAGAGCCTGATTTTAGGAGCGAGGATGGCCCATCGGGCGTCGAGTATCGAAGGTGCGATAAACGGGCAGTGCGTCGTCGTCGTCGTTGCCGTCGTCGGCGTCGGCGTCGGCGTCGGCGTCACTTCCAGTGCGATAAGTGGGCAGTGGGTCGTCGTCGTCGTCGTCGGCGTCGGCGTCGTCGTCGACTCGTCGTCGGCGGCGGCGGCGGCGTCGGCGTCGTCGGCGTCGTCGTCGACATCGTCGTTGTCGTCGTCGTCGTTGTCGTCGTCGTCGTTGGTGCGGACTGGCCGCAGCTGCCTCTTGCGCCGACGCCTTCTGGGTGAAGGGCGTCCTGAAGGCTGGAGCTCTGCGGGCCTGAGGTGGCCTATCGGGCGTCGAGCAACGGGGGTGCGCCTCCAAGGAGGGCACACAGTCAGACGGGGCTCGGACGAGGATCAATTCGTTCCAGAGTGTTCCGGAACGTCCTCAGAGCGTTCCGGGGGCCGAGACGTCTTCCAGAGCCACCAGATCTCAGAGACTCTCTCAGTTTATCTTCCAGGGCTGGACCTAAACGGTGTTTTGGGGATTTCGTGGGCCGTTTTCGTTTCGACTTCGTTCTGCGGTAGAGGTGGATTGAAGACAAAACGAGGGACAACGAAAGCAAAGCGAAAACGAAAAACACCGTTGAGGTTCAGCCCTGTTATCTTCACCCGATGTCGTCCTCGTCTTGGCTTCGCCCTGCATCGTGCACGGTGAGTGGCCACGTGTCCTCCCGGTGCTCGGGCCTCCACGGCCAGGCACGCCGCCGGCCCTCTGCATATGCACCTGGCGCGTGGCCGCCACGTGCGCTCGACGCGCACGGCAAGGTCACGACTATTCTGCACGCCACAGAGCGGGAGTCGCCCTAGCAGCAAAAACTCTCACATCATCATCATCATCATCATCATCATCATCATCATCATCATCATCATCATCATCATCATCATCATCATCATCATCATCATCATCAGCATCAGCATCAGCATCAGCATCAGCATCAGCATCAGCATCAGCATCAGCATCATCACCAGCATCATCATCAGCAGCATCATCACCAGCATCATCATCATCATCATCATCATCATCATCACATCATCATCATCACCATCATCATCAGCAGCATCCATCAGTATCAATCATCATCATCATCATCCTCATCATCATCATCAGCAGCAGCAGCAGCAGCACCAGCATCAGCATCAGCATCATCATCAGCATTATTATTATTATTATTATTATTATTCGTATTATTAGTAGTATTAGTATTTTTATTAGTATTAGTATTAGCATCATCATCAGCATCAGCAGCAGCAGCATCCTTGCCTGCTCGGCCCATCCTTAAGGAGTCCCTCGCTCCAAGCACTGCAACCTGGGCGTTCCGAGGGGCTTGCGTCCTTACCGCGCGTCTTCTGATACGCGTGGACTGTACTCCACGAGAGCAGCCGGCCGCATCCTGGCACCGTCAGGCCTGGCCAGGTTGCCGCACGGATCGTCACCCATCAAACCAACCCAACCCGGAGGCCCCAATATGCCCATCCTTCGCAGCGGGAGGGGGGCGTCGGGGAGCATAGAAAAAACACGCGTGGAACCCGTCTCCCCCCCCAAGTGGAAATGTTGGTCTTCGGATTCGGTAAGGGCTGAATGGGGCCCAAGGGGCACGAAAGGTGCACGCTTCTCCCTCCCCCCATTGATCGCCCCCCATTCATGAACGCCCGAGCCCAGCACTGGTCCTGCGAGCAGAACTGGGGGGAGATGTTGGAGGTTCTTGGTTCGAGAAGCGTTCGGCCCTTTTCGGCCTTCAGGGGCCGTTTTCGGGCCCCAGGGCTGCCAACAATTGATCTGGGGTGACCGATTTGAACAGGTTGGCCCTTACCTTTATCTCTCCTTCCTAACCGATTGTCTCGAGGTCACTCCAGTTCTCTCACCCCCCGGCCGCCTCCAACCTGGAGGCGTGCTGGGAGCTCTTCATCGTCGGCCTGATCTTGTTCTTCGTGACCGCCGCGATCAATCAGGCGCTTGGGGTTGGGCAGGGGCAAAGTCGACTAGACGTAAGAATGACCTTTCGCGCCCAGGTTTGGTCCCCCCGCGGCCCCCGAAAAGTCGCGCACCAAAGGTCACTCTTACCCAGGGTCACTCCTGCGTGTAGCCGACAAAGTCAGGGGGGGGGGATCTGTTCATCACACGCATGTTGCACGCCGCGCCAGTGCGGCTCGGGCGCTGCAGCGGCTGCCAATGAGGGAGTGATGGGAAGGGGCCACAGGAGGGGGGACCGATGACACAGATGTGCGGCCTCCGACTTCCTGGTGCTCGTGTTGTTGCTGGTCACTCCTCCTCCTCCTCCTGCGCTGCAGCGGCTGCCAATGAGGGAGTGATGGGAAGGGGCCACAGGAGGGGGGACCGATGACACAGATGTGCGGCCTCCGACTTCCTGGTGTTCGTGTTGTTGCTGGTCACTCCTCCTCCTCCTCCTCCCTCCTCCTCCTCCTCCTCCTCCTCCCTCCTCCTCCTCCTCCTCCTCCTCCTCCTCCTCCTCCTCCTCCTCCTCCCCCTCCTCCTCCTCCTCCTCCTCCTCCTCCTCCTCCTCCTGCGTGCTCATGGGGGCAACTGCTCTGGGCCGCGCGGCCTGCTGTGCAGGCCAGGCCGCCCTCGAAGGTGCCGTGGGAGCTCGTGCTCGAGTGGCCATGGGCGCTCGCGGTTCTCCGGGTACTTCCACGTGCAGTGGCACAGCGACGCTCAGAAGTGCAGGTGCTGGCACCCGCCCTCGTGCGAGTATACCGTTCTCGGGGCCAGGCTGAACTGCATTCTCCTCCTCCTGCGCTACCGCCTGAGGCGCAACCGAAGGTTACTTCGCCACCTCTTAGAAGGAACCTCGCAGGCGAGAGGACTCTCCCCTGACCCCTGGGGTCCCTCTTCCGCGGTACGAGACCGCGGGCACCAAAATACAAAATTGAAAGGTATGGCCTCCCCAGCGGGCTCGGAGAGTCCGCAAGCCTCCCCGAGGCAGCCTGGACCGACGAACCCAGCGGGCAGTCGTCGGCCAGGCTATCGCGGGACGACTGCGGACCTTTCAAGTCCCTGGAACGGAGTTTGGCCAATGCTTCAGTCATTCGGGCAGCCGCCCTTCGTCTATCCTCTTGAGCGTGTTCTTGCCATCCTTGCTGAGGCTAGGCACACACGGGGACGACAACTTAATGAAACGCGTGACTCCCTGGGCCGCACATGCCCTACATGACCAAAGTCCTCGCACCTGCTCTACTCGGTGCGTGGGGTGAATCTGAATATTCTCCTCCTCCTCCTCATCCTCATCCTCCTCCTCCGCTGTGCCTGTCACAACGCAGCTGCTTCCTGGTCCCAGGGCGTGACGTTTTTTCCTCGATGCCGCCACTGATTTGTTTCAGACGTGAAAGGCCCCTGCTGGCAGAAAATCCTGCTCCTCCCCCGCCGCCCCCCGCGAGGTGGCCAGACAGAAGCAGGCCCAGCTCGACGAGGCGGAGATCGCGAAGCTGGAGATGTGGGGCCCAATAGCACACACCACCGCCCCCTCCCTCCCGCAGGCAGACGGGGAGAAGAGGAGAGGAAGACGAGGGCAGAGGCCTCCTCCTCCTCCTCCTCCCTTCCTCGCTCATCTTTCTCCTCCTCGCTCCTCCTCCTCCTCCTCGCTCCTCGCTCCTCCTCCTCCTCGCTCCTCGCTCCTCCTCCTCGCTCCTCCTCCTCGCTCCTCCTCCTCCTCCTCCTCCTCCTCCTCGCTCCTCCTTGCTCCTCCTCGCTCCTCCTCCTCCTCCTCCTCCCCCTCCTCCTCCTCCTCCTCCTCCTCCTCCTCCTTCTCCTCCTCCTCGCTCCTCGCTCCTCCTCCTCCTCCTCCTCCCAAGGGGGAGGCATGCCGGTGGTGGTGCCGTACCGCCCTGGGGCCCGCAGGAGAAGCAGCGGTCGGGCAAGAAGGACTGAGCCACGGGCGCTCTGCGCCCCCGCGCCGCAGCGCCATCTGCGGGCGCTCTGTTGGCGCGAGGCGGGGGCCGTCCGGGCAGCCCGGGGAGCCGTCCGCCTGGGCAGCTCCGCGGCGTGGGGCAGGGAGCCCGCGTGCCGGCCGGGTGTCGGCCCCCTCCTCGTCGGCGTCGTCGTTCCCTCCTCGTCGTCGGCGTCGTCGTCGTCGTCAGCAGCAGCAGCAGCAGCATCAGCATCAGCATCAGCATCATCATCATCATCTTCCTCCTCATCCGCCTCCTCCTCCTCCTCCCCATCATCATCATCATCATCATCATCATCAGCATCATCATCATCATCATCATCATCATCCATCATGCTCATGCTCATCCTCGTCATCATCCTCGTCATCCTGCCCATCTCGTCGGCGTCGTCCTTCCCTCCTCCACGCCCTCCTCCTCTTCCTTCTCCTCCTCCTCCTCCTCCTCACTCTCATCCTCATTATCATCCTCATCCGCACTCTCATCCTCGTCATCCTGCCCACCTCGTCGGCGTCGTCCTTCCCTCCTCCTCCTCCTCCTTCTCCTCCTCCTCCTCCTCCTCCTCCCCCTCCTCCTCCTCGCTCCTTCTCGTTGTCCTCCTCCTCGCTCCTCCTGGCTCCTCCTCGCCCCCCCCTCGTTCTCCCGCTCCCCCTCCTCTCCTCGCCTTTCCTCCTCCTTCTCCTCCTCCTCCTCCTTCTCCTTCTCCTCCTCTTCCTCCACGCCCTCCTCCTCTTTCTCCTCCTCCTCCTCCTCCTCCTCCTCCTCCTCCTCCTCCTCCTGTTGCATTCGGGGCTTCGGCTCCGAGTGCGAAGTGGTTGCGTGTCACCACTGGTGCGTGCGTGCCTCCGCTGGCCTTCTGGAGTACAGTCAAGACGCTGACATGAGGACCACTGTGGGCTCAGGAGGGGCTCAGGTTTTCGGGCCGCTCCTTAGATCTACGTCGGGGAACCTATCGTGGGCGAGGCCCGCCGTGGCCAGAGAAAAGCCCCTCCTTTCCCCATTCAGCGGTCCATTTGGCAGCACGACGACTGCAGCAAATTTGTGCCGGCGCTCAACGTTGAACGCCGCCGGCGACCCAGAACCGTCCGATGTTGAACGATCCGACGTTTCGGAAAGGGCCGATTGCTCTCAAGGTTGAACGGTCCCCTCATTGTCAGGAACCAGCGCCGAATTTCAAGGGAAGAAAAGCCACCCAGATCCGACAATTGGCGCTTACTAAACGGCCCTGGGCGTTTACTAAACAGCCCTGCCCATTTCGATTCTGTCTGTGGGTGCGCTTGCTAAACGGCTTCGCGTGTCGGGGTGATCATTCAGGGGGGATATTTTGCTCTCTAGACTCTAGAAGTCGCCACGTCACGAGCGTGCCGTAAGAAGAATGTCCAGAGCGTTCTTCCCCGCTTCTGCCGTCGGGCCGCCCCCCCTCCGCGGCGCAGCGCGGCTGTGCGCTCCGCCGCAGCTCGGAGAGCTGGCCACGAGCCTGGCCCCCCGTTGTAGGGAGGGGACCTGGAGGAGGAGGAGGAGGAGGAGGAGGAGGAGGAGGAGGAGGAGGATGAGGGGCCTCCTCCTCCGCCTCCTCCTCCTCCTCCTGCTCCCTCCCCTCCTCCGCCTCCGCCTCCTCCTCCCTCCTCCCCCTCCTCCTCCTCCTCCTCCTCCTCCTCCTCCTCCTCCTCCTCCTCCTTCCCTCCCCCCCCCTCCTCCTCCCTTCCCCTCCTCCACCTCCTCCCCTCCTCCTCCTCCTCCTCCTCCTCCTCCTCCTCCTCCTCCTCCTCCCCCTCCTCCTCCGCCCTCCTCCCCCTCCTCCTCCTCCTCTCCTCCTCTCCTCCTCCCTCCTCCTCCGCCTCCTTCTCCTCCTCCCCCTTCCCTCCCCCTCCTCCTCCCCCTCCCCTCCTCATCCTCTCATCCTCCTTCCCCTCATCCTCCCCCCCGGGCGAGGCGTGGAACGAACGCCAGGAGGGCGACGCAAATGCCGTGCCTCGTGGGTGGCTAAAGGTGTCCCTGACCCAAGGTGCCCTCAGTTGGTCGGTCAATTTTGGAGACCCTGGGGCCCTCTGGGCCTCGTGATGGGTAACTTGGCATCGCTTGGACGTGTGCACTTGTTCTTCGGGGAGGGCCACCGAGGAGCATTCTGGACCATCTTGCGAACAAATAATCGCACGAAGCCGAACAATGCACAGGGGAATATACGCCCGAGCGACGGCGAGGTAAGGGTCCCGAGAACTTGTAAGGCTTAGAACTAAGGTCCCAGTGGCGCAGCTCGTATGGCGGCGCCGGCCCATGTTGGCACACCCCTCACACGCTTCGTGGCCCCATACGGAGCTCCTCCTGAGGTCCGTTTCGAATATGGACCTCCCTTATCTTTGGAAGTGTTGCACAAGTCGAAGCTTCCGGCCATGGACTTCGAGGCGGTCTCGAGCGAGAGATCCTGACGGGGAGCAGGCATTCAGCCGTGCAGCTGCTGCACATGTTCAGGCTTCTGGCCTTTAGATTCAAGGCAGTCTCAAGCGAGAGCCCCCTCTTGACCAGGATTCACTCTCCGCACCTACAGTCAACCCGCATAGTAAGGATGGGCAACCTTCCCAAGGGTACCCTGGCATCCTTGCCTCCACGGTCCATCCTTGGCCACTTTCGTTGGCCGCGCCCCGCTCGAAAAGCTTCGACGTGGCCTTCCAAGGCCCTTGCGTCCTCATCGCGCATCCTTATTACGCGGGTTGACTGTATCCTTCCCCTCATCCCCCCCCTCCTCCTCCTCCTCCTCCCTCCTCCTCCCTCCTCCTCCTCCTCCTCCTCCCCCTTCTCCTCCCCCTCCTCCTCCTCCTCCTCCTCCTCCTCCTCCTCCTCCTCCTCCTCCTCCTCCTCCTCCTCCTCCTCCCCCTCCTCCTCCCCCTCCCCCTCCTGCTCCGCACGTATCACTGCTGCAGGCGTGCACGGCGAGTGCGCGCGCGCGGCGCCGAGGCGAGGGCCCCGTTGCGAGGCGGTGCGGCCCTCCGTGCGCGCACGCGGCTATCGCGCGCCTGCGCGTTGGAAGGGCGAGCCTGCGCGGCGCCAAAGTTAGGTCGGGCCTGTCCCCCCTACAGGGGTGTTTTGGACGACAACCGGGTTCCTGTCCAAGGCGTGCTTTTGCAAGCACATCGTCTTCGGCCCCGCCTGATCCCGAGGCTGTGCCTCCTCCTGGCCTGGTCGTGCGGCCTCTCCTTCTGTCCCCCTCTCTCTGTTAATTCAAGCTTCGCGCGGCCCGCTTAGCTTCGACCGAAGAGGTGCGCTCTCGACCCGCGAATCAAACAAGTGTTTGGGACGACGAATTAAAGAACGAATGCCCCCAAACATATTCCAGAAATGTCCAGACATGGTCTAAACATGGTCCCCAGGCCATGTTTCTGCTATTTTTGAATGTGCCTCCTGTAGAGGGACAGGCCCGACTTTAACGCTAAGGCAACATCTCCATGTTGACGATGGCCCCCCTCCGTTCGTGCAATTGCTACCGGCTTGTAGGAGGAATGCTCGGGGCGCTGAGGCGAGAGCTCCGTGTTTGAAGCCTCTCCCCATTCTTGCAAGCGCTACCACGCGGGCACGACAGGGAGGAGTCACCTGCAAGGAGCTTGGATGGAGGAGGAGGAGGAGGAGGAGGAGGAGGAGGAGGAGGAGGAGGAGGAGGAGGAGGAGGAGGAGGGAAGAGGGAGCTGGAGTAGGGGAGGAGAGAGTATAGGGAGGGGCGTATGCTAGAGGAAGGAAAACGCGGAGACACTGTATGAGGCCGCGCCGTAGGGCGTAGGATAGGGATTATCGGAGGTAGTCGGAGGCGGCTGTCGTGGCCTGATACCGGTCTGCGCTTCTGTTCGGCTGCTGCTTCGTCGGCTGCGGCGGCGGCGGCTGCGCGGCTGCTCGGCGTGCGGCGGAGGCTGCGGCCGAGTCCGAGTCGGAAGGCGGAGCGTGATGAGAGGCGGAGGGGGAGGCCGGCGTGAGGTCGGCGTGCTTAGCGGCGCTGTTGCGTCGTAGGGCGGATTATGGCTGCTTCTTAGGATTCGTCGCCCGTGGCTCATCGCTGTTGGCGTAGTCGGGAGCCCGAAGAGTGGCTTTGAGGGGAGCGAGGAGCGCGGAGGAGGACGACGACGAGGACGAGGAGGTGGAGGAGGCGGCGGAGCGGGGGGACGAGGAGGAGGAGGAGGAGGAGGAGGAGGAGGAGGAGGAGGAGGTGCAGAGCGTGGGCGACCCGCGGGATCGCCCCGCGACCCGCGCGGCGGGCGCGGGGCAAATTTTCCGCCGACGCGCTCGCGGCGGGCCGACAGCCACTTTGGGGCCTCTGCCGGGCGCGCTCGCTGACCCCTCGCGGGACGTGACCGGGGCGGCGGGCAGGCCGCAGGCTGCGGGGGGGGGGGGGGGGCAGACCGCAGTGTGGACCCGGTCGGGTGTTGCCAGAAGTCGGCGTCACACCAACATGCTTGTATTATATGTGCGTGGCCCCCCCAGAGGCGACGCGCGCACCGAGAAATCTTATAGGATGTGCGTCGTGGCGGGCGCTTTCTGGCCACACCGCTCGGGAAACGACATACTACAAGATGGGTATACTATATGTTCGGGGCGGACGCGCGCCTCCAAGTAGGACATATAGTATTAGTATGTCCCTGTACGTCCCAAGAAGTGCCTTTGGCTCAATAATCAGGCGATCGCAAACATGCATTAAGGGGGCGTGGATTAGCGACGGGTCCCGTTTCCATAGGAAATCGCTGGTTCCCGCCGCCGAGCGAGGCGGCACCGGCCGCATCTTGGGGAGGGCGCCACCCCCGATCCATGGATTTGGCGACCCCGTGCCGAATTTATGGATCGCTAATCCATGTTTGCGCGCCCCCGAAATGAGACGAAGCCAGGACGAGGAGACGTTCGGGTCAGGACGAATCGAGAGTCTCTGAGAGCCGGCGGCTCATGAGGATGCATCGGGCGCCGCGGCCTTCTCAGAGCGGTCCGGAACGCTCTGAGAGCGTTCCCGAACGCTCTGGAACGGATGTATCCTCGTCCTAGTCCCGTTTTACCAGGGTGCCCCCAGGATCTCAAAGAAGGCCTTCACGGCCTCCGAGCCCGCACGAGGTCCAGAGGGCCCCCCGTGCTGCACGCGGGCGCGAAAAGCTGGGAGCGCATTGGGTCAGGGGCACACTTCCACAACACCCGATCCACGGAGGTCGGAGACGAAAAACGCCATGAGCATATATATATATATATATATATATATATATATGTATTCGGAGGTCCGTGCGGACTTCTCAGATCATCGGCGCTCGGACCCACCTAGCGGCGCCTCCAGCGCCGCCCCTGGCGCGCTCCGCGCGCAAAGGAGGGGGGGGGTCCAGCGCCCGTGCAAGGAATCATCGCGGACCTCGGAGAGTTCATGTTCGTGTCAGTATGTTTTAAACGGATATGCCCTCTACAGGATGAATACTCAAAAATAATCAACAAATAGTCTGGGGTCGATTTGTGGATTATTTCTGGACTCTGTTTTTCTGCTAAGTTATCAATCGCTTCGCTCATTCCGCCCGCCCATATTGTCGCACCGTTGTGGGCTAGCCGAGTTTTGGGGCCTCTTGGGGGCCGTTTTGGGGCCTCTTGGGGCCTCTTTTGGGCCTCTTGGGCGCCTCTTGGGGCGTCTTGGGGGCCTCTTGGGGGCCTCTTGGGGCCTTTTTTGGGCCTCCTGGGCGCCTTCTGGGGCGGAGGGCTCGATTTTTCAGTTCTCGGTTCCCCTCTTGAGCCCCTCTTGGGCCCGTCTTGGGGCCTCTTGGTCCGTCTTGGGCGGCACTTGGGCCGTCTTGGGGGCCCTCCTGGCCGTTCCGGGGCCGTCTTGGGAGCCTCGTGGGCCGTCTTGGAGCGGTCTTGGGGGCCTCTTGGGCCGTCTTGGAGCGTCCGGAAGCCGAAAAAGCCAGAACGCAAAAAACATCGAAAAAAAAACAATGAAAATCAACGATTTTGGCCTCTTGGGGCCCTCTTCGGAGGCCTCTTGGAAGGCCCTTGGGGCGTCTTGGAGGCCTCTTGGGCTGTCTTGGGGCCCTGTTGGGCGTCTTCGGGCGATCTTTGGCCGTCTCGGGGCCCGCTTGGACCGTCTTGGAGGCTTCTTGGGGACCTCTTGGCCCGTCCTGCGGCCCTGTAACAGGGCTCCGGCATCTCTGGCCCGACCTTGCCGGGGTACTTTTCGTCCGGGGACCCCCAGGGGCCGCCCCGCGCGCGCGAGCTAGAAATACTGTTAACCAGGTACCGGAGATCTTAGCACGCCCTGGCCCGTTGGGCCAGCGAATTTATCATTTTTCCTTCAGTACGCCGCCTGTAGGGGGACACGCCCGGCCTAATGCCATTCTATGTTCCTCGAGGGGAGGCCGCAGGGCGAGCCCACGGGGGGCACGCGCTTTTTGTTGCAGTGCTGCTCTCCGTGGGTCCGTGCCGCGGTTTGCCGGCCTGGGGGGGGGTCAGCAAATCTCGCTGCCCTCCTCCTCCTCCTCCTCCTCCTCCTCCTCCTCCTCGTTCTCCTCTCCCTCCTCCTCCTCCTCCTCCTCCTCCTCCTCCTCCTCCTCCTCCTCCGGCTCCTCCTCCTGCTCCTCCTCCTCCTCCTCCTCCTCCTCCTCCTCCTCCTCCGGTTCCTCCTCCTCCGGTTCCCTCCTCCTGCTCCTCCTCCTCCTCCTCCTCCTCCTGCCCTTCTCCTTCCTCCTCCTCCTCCTACCTCCCCCCCCTCCGCCCCCTCGCGCCTTCTCCACCCCCTTCTCCACCCCCTTCTCCTCCCCCTCGTCCATCTCTCCCTCCTGCTCCTCCCCTCCATCCTACCGATCCTCCTCCTCTCCTCCTCCTCCTCCCCTCCCCCTCCTCCTCCTCATCCCCCCCCTCCTCCTCCCCCTCCCCCTCCTCCCCTCTCCTCCTCCTCCTCCTCCTCCTCCTCCTCCTCCTCGTCCTCCTGCTCCTTTCCTCCCTCCTCCTGCACCTCCTCCTCCTCCTCCTGCTGCCTCCTCCTCCTCCTCCTCCTTCCTCCTCCTTCTCCTCCTCCCCCTCCCCCTCCCCCTCCTCCTCCTCTTCCCCCTCAACCTCCTTCCTCCCTCCTCCTCCCCTCCTCTAACCTCCCTCCTCCCTCCCTCCTCCCTCCTCCTCCATCATCCTACCGTCCTCCCTCGACCCTCCTCCCGCCTCAATCCTCCCCCTCCTCCCTCCTAATACAAACCTCCTTCCACCCTCCATCCTCCTCCCTGCTCCCTCCCCCTCCTCCTCCTCCTCCTCGTACTCGATCCTCCCTCCTCCCTCGCCTCCCTCCCCTCCTCCCTCCCTCCCTCCCCCTCACCTCCCTCCCTCCTCCCACCTCCATCCTCTCTCCCTCCCTCCTCCCTCCCTCCCTCCCTCCCTCCCTAAAAAACCTCCTCCCCCGCCCCCCCGCCCATCCTCCTTCCTCCTCCTTCCTCCTCCCCTCCCTCCTCCTCCTCCTCCTCCTTCCTTCCTCCTCCTCCTCCTCCCTCCTCCTCCTCCTCCTCCTCCTCCTCCTCCTCCTCCACCTCCGTCCGCCTTCTTCTCCTCCTCCTCTCCTCCTCCTCCTCCTCCTCCTCCTCCTCCTCCTCCGGCTCCTCCCCCTCGGGCTCCTCCTTCTCCTCCTCCTCCTCCTCCTCCTCCTCCGGCTCCTCCTCTTGCTCCTCCTCCTCATCATCCTCATCCTTCGCCTCCTCCTCCTCCTTTTGTTCTCTCGCCCACCTTCCATAACTTCCATCTCGCTGGAAGATTGCTACCTTGAGGGGAACCCGTTGCGAGTATGTCACGGCTTAGGCTTTTTTCCCGATGAGGCTTGCCTAAGGGGTCATGATTGGTCCAAGGTTGGTGCCTCGGACCGTTACTGTGCCCGTTGCCCAGAGGTTCTCCGGGTTTCTCGGGCTCCCCGCCCCCTGCGCCTTCTGTTGTTATTTTGCCCGTTCCTCGGAGGTTCCTCGGGTTCCCCGGGTTCGCCGGGTGCCTCATGCCAAGCAATGCCAAGCAATGCCAAGCATTGCGCCCATGCAGTAGGAAGCTGTCCTCTATCTGTCATTGGCCGCTTTTTGGGCGTCTGGGAGGCCTCACCCGGCATGGGGACCATCAAAAGACGGCTCCGGAGGAGAGGCCGGTTCCGAGGAGGTGGTCCAGACCTTTCTGGGTCGACGCCTCGAACAGGTCGCGGCGCTGGAGGTCTGGGTCGGTGGGCCTCCCGCGCTGACCCGGCTCTCTCCCCCATCCCTCGCTGCTCTTGCTCGCAGGCGCTGTCTCGCTCCTCCTCCTCCTCCTCCTTCGCCTCCGGCTCCTCCTCCTCCTCCTCCTCCTCCTCGTCCTCCTCCTCCTTCTCCTTCTCCGCAGCAGCAGCTGCCACCGAGCGCAGGACACAGAAGGGCAGGGGGAGCTGGACAGCACATGGGCCCGCGAGGGCCTCAGGGTGACCCAAGCTGGTAGCAGTTGGAAGGAGGAGGGGGAGGAACACTCTCTGGTCAGCGGCCGCAAGCAAGTCGGACGGCGGTCGGGCAGCGGCGGGGCGCGCCGGGGCGCAGAAGGCACGGGAGAGGAGGCGTTCGGGGTGGCGGGGGCAGGCCAGAGGGGCCGAGGGCGCGCTAGGTGCGCCAGCGTCACATTTGACGTCCTACCTCTCCTCCTCCTCCTCCTCCTCCTCCTCCTTCTCCTCCTCCCCCTCCCCCCCTTTTCCTCCTCCTCCTGCTCCTCCTCCAGGCGGCTCCGTGGGGGGGGGCCGCAGCCGTTTCGCCCCGCAGCTCTGGACGGTGCTCGCGGAGCACCACGGCAGCACCGCCCCCCAGATGGGACGTGGAGGGCGTTCCAAGGGCGGCCAAGCCTGGTGGAGTCGCGACTGGGACCAGCAGCCGCAGGACCAGCAGCACCAGCATCACCACAAACAACAGCAACACCAGCCGACGGCACACCACCAAGAGTACATCACCTGCAAGAACTGCAGAACCTGGTGGTGGAAGGAGAGCCTACCGGCCATGCAGTACTGGTGTACTTGTGGCAAGATGCTGCCAGGCTCGGGCAAGAAACACCAGCAAGGTCAAGGTGCAGCCACCAGCGGGCAGTCCACCGCCGACCTGGCCCAGGCGCTGCAGGCCGTCACCTCCGCGCTGGACAAGATGCAGCTGGCGAGTGGCGCGCAGACCCAGCAGCAGCTGGCAGGGGCCGCCAGCGCGCTCCAGCTAGCAGCAGCGGCAGCGCCCCCGCAGCCGCCGAAGTCGAAGGCCGTGAGGCTGGCGATCGCGGCAGGCGCCAACATCGCCTACGCGGCTGCCTTCAAGCAGAAACGGCTCGCGGACGAGGTGGCCATGAAGGCCAAGCAGACGCTGGCGCGGAAGGCCGAAGCCGTCCTGCTCGCAGAAGAGGAGATCGAGAAGGTCCACGCTGAGGGCAAGGAGGCGCCACAGGCAGGCCGCGGCATCGTCGAACAGCTCATCACGGGCGACGCCGACCACCTGGCATACGGTCAGTTGCTCAGCGTCATCGCTAAGGAGTTCGATATGAACGAGGAGGACTTGGATAACATATTGTGTGGCCGCCATGTTATGTGAGGGTTGCGGTAAGAAGAAGGATGGGGAGCGCAGCTGCCAGCGATCCAGGAGCCGTGGGAAGCCAGCGACCCAGGTGCCCCCGGACTTTATGGACCAGATTGGCACGCTGTCCGAAGAGAAGGCCAACAACATCGTCAACAGGATCGAGGAGCGCCAGGCCAAGAGCGAGGAGAGGACCGAGGAGGCGCACACGCGGCTGGATGACCAGGATACCCGCTTGAAGACGGTAGAGGCGAGGATCGCCTCCGGTTCGGGCTCGGACCCTTCGAGCTTCGTTCCCAACTACGTCGAGGTTAAGAACATCTGCGAATTCAGTGAGAAGAGGGAGAAGGGGATGAGCAGGGAGCAGGCAGATCGTTTGGCATCTACCTTGCGTGACCAGCTCCCTCCGAGTTTGCAGACTCATGCCAAAACGGTCCACCTCAAGGGTTTCAAGGTCCACAAGTTTAAGATCACGGTCGAAACCGGTTTCGCAGAAGACATCTCTTCGATCTACAAGGAGTTACTCAAGACCCCGGCCCACTACCAGAACGGGAGGGGCTCTACACTACAGTGGGTCGCCACCCTGACGTGCAACGAGTGTTTGCGGCGAGGGGCAAAACGCGGGCTTTCATCCAGTCGGAGATCGCGAGCCCCAGTGGCGTCGCGAAGTGTTCATGGGAGCCCGACTGGTTGCTGACAGTTTCTTCCAACGACACGTCCATTCTTGTCGGGGATGTCACGTCGAAGGGCATCGTGAACTGGAACCGGGAGGGCTGCCAGCAGGCGTTCAATGTCGCAGTCCCAGACATGCAGCGTGGTCTCGCTGGCTGTAGCCAGCGACGGGGCTCGGAGACCACGGTCAACATCGACAGTTTCACTATAGTAGGCTGGAATACTTGCAAGAAGGGGGCCTCTGCGGTATCCAAGGTCACCGGGGAGCTGCGCTCACAGTTGGGGTACTTTGTGGCGCTATTGCAAGAGATTCCGGCATGGGGGTCTAGGGGCGCGTGCGTCTGCCACCAGCACGTCATGCTCAGTAAATCGGGGTGCGATTGTGGCTGTATTATTCTTAGATGTTGAATGCCAGCTATCCGTCGCACCGTTCACCGTCGCTACTGGTCTGGTTGCGTTGTTGGGGGCGTCATATTACTAACAGCTCATATTCTAGATCATGCAGGAGAGGATGGTTTCGGCCAGACTGCAGTTCAAGAGTGCACCAGTTTTGTCCGACACACCCGAGAAGCCTACCCAACAATAGCCTTTGACATTCTTCTGGCGGTTGACGCCGGCTGCAGCCTACCTGCGAATCATGAAGGGGGTTACTGGAAATCGTGTTCTCCCAGGCGCCAAATCCCACACGACGCAAATTGCAAACATAATACTTGCATGGTTTGAAGCGCTCAACGCGCGCGCCCTGAACACGTTCAACAGCGCGCCTGCCTCAACTTCTGTGCCAGAGGACCTACGGACATGCGGCGCCAGGAGGGTGCTCCGGAAGCGCGCCCAGATCGATTTCATGGCCGTCGCGCCCAGGGTCTCGGGGTGTGCACGCTCGCAGGCGTTCTGCAGCAAGCTGTTCCGGGGCTCTGATCACAGGCCACTGCTACCCGAACTCCGCGGGCTCGCGCCACTGGAACGCGGGGAGATACCGAGGAGATCCCTGAAAGGTTGGACACCGGCGTCGGAGGAAGACGAGGAGTCTTTCAAGGAGAAGTGCGTCGGTTTCTCCGGCCTCGGCCTGGGGGGGCTTCGCGCGCCCGCGGAGGAGGTGGCATCAAATGCCAGGTTTACGACGACGTCGGCACGGCAGGCGCCCTCGCGCCGATCCTTAAACGCGAAGGTAAAGCAAGCTCGAATTGCATTGACGTCGGCGCCACAAACGGAGCACAGGTCCGCAGTGCAACGCCTTCGACGAGTTATGCGCCAACGCAGGAAAGAGAGGAACAGAACGAAGTTAGCGACGGTGCGCGCTGCCCCTCCCCCCGACGTTGCATTCCTACGCAAATGGAGGTCGGTGGGGAACTCGCGCGCGACCAGTCGGAGCGGTTGCAGGAAGCCGAACAATTTGGAAAGCGTCGTTCCCAGGATTTGGCGAAAGATTCAACCATCCAGTATGCCGGGTTGGCCGCTCTATCCAGCGCAGCCCAAAACTGCATTCTGGATGGTGTCCTTCCGAGCCGGCTCACGTTTTACGACGTCCTGCAAGGCCGCGCCAAGATGAAGCCGAACACAGCGCCCCGGATGAACGGCTGCCCCCCCCCGAGGTGCACAAGACTATTCAATTTTTCTTGATAGTTCACATTTGGCGCCTTTTCCTGCATCGGCAAACCCATTTCGATTCCGAAGACCCTGCAGATTAAGGGAATCGATTAGACGGGCACCCCTAAAGAGCCACACGCGGCGCGTTACGACAAATTCCGTTGGATTTCCAGCATCGATTGTTTTTGGAAGTGGTACGTGAGCAGCCTGATCCAGTGCATTCGGCCGACGCTGGCTGAATCCCCGTATGTTTGCAACTGCGGCTTCAAAGCGGGCCTCAATTGTTTGGACATCGTCTGCGTGTTACGTCAGGTACTGTTCCTCGCTCGCCGCTGGGATGTTGCAGTCTCGTGAGCTGCCCTGGACGTGGCGACTGCCTTCGACTCCATCGACCACGGCGTGATGTGCGACATGCTGACCAAAAAGGGCCTTCATGCTGAGCACGTTTGCTGTTTATTGCGGGAGGTGTCCGGACTCGCCGCATCCTCATCGGCGCCTTCGGCTGGCTCTGCACCTCGGTTTTCTTGGTCCCGGGGCGGGAAGCAAGGCGGAAGGGGATCCTGGGCGCGCGGAACCTGATAGTTGAAGCGGGCTTGGAAGATTTGGCCCGTAGTTGGTCCTCCAGAGGTTTCGGCCTGCACTATGGCATTGGCCAGCGGCTTGCGCTTTTAGTTTGGGCGGATAATATTTTCATCGCGGCAGCCCTCTGGCTTCTGGACAGATGTTGACTATGCGCCAGGAGCTGACGGATCTCATCTACACACTCAAGCTTTCATGGAAGGGAAGCTCGTTGCAGTACATCCGCGGGGGCCGAGGAGCTGATGAAACTGGGGACGTAGGCTTGAATGTGCCCGGAAACGTCACTCTGACGCTCAAGCGAGTAGATCACATGAACGCGTTAGTCGTTCTCCTAGACAGCCGGGGTTCGAGCACGCGCAGCTTCGATCATCGCCAGCAATTGGGTGAAGCTTGCTTATGGGCTCATTCGGCGGGTTTCCTGGGTCTCGGGACGGCTAGAGACCAGTTTCGGGCCTGGTGTTCAGGGCCCGCAGCTTCTTTCGCATATGGATCAAACTCGTGGCACGCAACTTCTTGTTTATTGCTGGCGGCTAAACGCTGGGGGTGCAGATTCTTGCGGAGGGCACTGCGCCTTCGCAGAAGGCCGGGAGAGGGCAGCGCAGTCTACAACCAGCGCGCGGCGAGGACAATCGAGACATGGGCTGGACGTTTCGCATGCCGCTTACTTCACCATCGGATCGTGTACGACATCTTCCAGCAAGCTTGGAGGGAGGAGCATCAAACATTTCCAGCTGGATTGAATCACCTTCACTCGGTTCGCAGATTCCGGACTCGGGAGTGGTGGTCTGGCGCCCAGCAGGTACCTTATCGCTCCCGTCGAAGTTTAGGCTTATCGCATGCGGCTCCAGGTCACGACACCGAATGGGAAGACGTTTTGGTGCTGGTGCATGGTGTGGGATGGAGGGCTTTCCACGACCAGTTTGGCCAGGTGCGGGACTGGTGAGCGAATTTAGAGTTCTTTGCTAATGAGGCGTGCGCTCGCTGGGACTTGCCGCCCCCGCCGGGCAGGCCGCGCGTCGAGGCGACGACGGCGTTAGGGGGGCAAGAGCCCCAAATCCCGTGGCCATGTTTTTGAGGGTCTCCCGGAGCCCCACACAGCGACTGAGCCGGAAGTCGACTTCAATTGGGGCGTCGCGCCCAGACGCCTTCTGTTTATTGTGGATTGCCAACTTCTGCAAAGAATCGCACGTGGACATGCGCCTTGCTTGGGCCCGTCCGCCGCCCCGCTGTTACGACGCACTTGCGACGACGTGGTCAACCTGCTATGCTCGGGATGGCGTCCGCCTCGTCTGCGGGGGGGCCCGGTTGCGTGGCGCCGGAGGCGTTTCAATGTCATGGCGGATTATCTGGCCAATTACACCATGGATGTGCAGAAGACGGGGTCTCTGGAATTCGATTGGCCTTGCACAGACAAATCTCTACGATAATGCAGCTCGATCGTTCACTCCGACGGCGGGGCACAAGGCAGGGCATGCGCCGCGTCGGCTTGGATTGTCGAGGCCATCTCGTGCAGTGGGGAGAAGCGGGCCTTAGCAATGGGGGGCGCATTTCACAGCTCCTGGATGGATTCATTCCGGTATGAGGCCGCTGCGCTGGCAGAATGCTCGACGTTTGTGCGAACGCTCGAGGGTCGATAAGGTGTCGTTCACGTTTAGTCTCATCGCCGGCAAGTCTTGGTAGACTTTGAGCCGTAGTCCAAGTCCAAGTCCAAGGACTTGGACGAGGGGGCTAAGCAGGCCGTCGAGGCGGCGAAGGCCTCAGCGGTCGAGCAGATGCAAGAGAACGCGTGCAACTTCACGGGGCAGCTTCGCCAGCAGTTGGCAGAGGCAAAGGAGAAGGCCCAGGAGCAGCGCAGAGTCATCGCGCAGGCGGCCAAGAAGAGGAAGGCTGATGGGGTCGGCGCAGTCGCTTCGGCCTCAGGGGGGGCGGCAGCAGCGCCGCCGACGGCAGCAGCAGCAGCGGTAACAGCAGTCCCAGCGCAGGACCAGGCGAAGGACGAAGCCGATCAGCTCTTGCAGGGGATCCGCGAGGCCAAGGGCGACGGAAAAGGGCACCGCCCAGGCCAGGCAGCGACGCCGAGCGCAGGGGCACTGCCGTGCACGAGGAGGCGGCGGCACGCCCCCCAAGCGCACCATCTTCAGCGCCAACCTCACCACAAGGGGGCCCGCAGCCACCAGCTACCGAGCGCGAGCATTACCAGGCACTACTACGAGGGCCACGACCATAGAGGACAGCCATCGCATGGGCGACGAGGACATGTGCGACTGGGCGCCAGTCACCTTGCACATGAGGGGCACGTCGATCACGGTGGTCAGCCTCTACCTGGACGCGGGCCTGTCCTTGAAGGAGGGTATCAACCGCAGGAAGCTGGCGAGTTTGGCGGCGTTCCTCCAGCGCCTGCAGGGCGCGTGGATCGCCTGCAGGGACTTCAACAAGGACCTGCAGGGGTTCTGGGCGCCAGGCTGGCCAGAGGCGATGGGCGCCTCCAGCCTCGTCGCATTGCCAGCAGGCACTACCACATGCCACCTCGGCGACAGCGCTACGAACATCGACTTCGCGATGGTCAACGGCGCAGGCGCCGAGCTCGTGGACGGCGTCGAGGCAGTCTACGACGTGCCGTGGAAGTTGCACATCGGTTTCGAGATCACCATCAACGGGGAGGCGCAGGCCACCATGGCGAGGAAGCTCAACGCGCCGCAGGCGTTCCCTCACCCGCCGAGACCGAAGGCGAGGCCGACACCGGGGAGTAAACGAACCCGTCGGCGCCTACAGCGAGCAGCCCAGGCACAATCATAAGGAGGAGCACGGCGCGTGCTGGCGCGGGAGCACGCGCCGCCATACCCAGAGGAAGAGACGCAGCTGGACATCAGCAGGTGGGGGGCGCTACAGCCAGTGACAGGCTGGCCCCATCACCCAGACCTGAGGCCCCAGCAGCTGGGAAGCAACTTCGAGGTCGGAAGCCCGCCGCTGTGGCCGTTGGGAGCAGCGGTTGAGCAGGAGGTCCTCCGCTCCAAGGGAGAGGTGCCGGGTGCAAGCCTTCGGGCCAGCACTGCAGCCCCCCCCCCCGTCCTGCAGGAGGTATTTCGTCGCCAAGTTGCTGGGCCAGGGGGCCCGATGGGGGACGAATCACCACCCTCGATGAGACCTTGGGCCCCTTCGATCAGCTCAGCCAAGAGATCGACTCACCTGCGAACAGCCCAGAAGATGCACCACCCACCGAGCTCCCCGAGGACGACGGCGCCGCCGACGCCGCCGAGGAGCAGGGCACCAACGTCACAGAGCCCCGCGAGCAGAGCATGGATAGCAACAGCGCGCAGGCGGACACCCCCCCCGCGCGACTACAGCACGCGCCTCATCGAAGACGTCGACACCACCGCGCAGGGGCACCTCTGGGAGTGCTCAAGCCAGCTGGAGAACGCGCTGGGCCGCACCACCGAGACCCCCGACCACATCAGCAAGAGCGCGGCTTACCAGGTCCTGACAGCAGCGGCCGACCAGCTGGACCAGCTCTTCGAGAGGACCATGGGCACCATCGAGCGGTTCTACTGCATGGCGCACAAGGTCGCCCTGGAGGACAGGCCGCGCTTTATGGGCCGAGGGCATGGGTGCCAGCTCAAGGAAGTAGAGAACAGGGGGCGAGGCGAGAAGCGAGAGCGCTGCAGGAACATGAAAGCAGACTGGTGGGCACGAGTGGAAACGACACTCGCGCTGACGGCTAAGCTGAGGAGGAGAGACAGAGGGCACCAGCAGCTGGAACGGTTGGAAAAGGCAGCGCGCGCGCTCGCCTACACCATGCCAGAGCTGAAGGGCCACGTTACCCCCACGGCGGAACTCCACCACCAGATTTGGAGGAGCAGGCTCAAGAACCTTGGCAACGTACCCGTGGACATCATCGACGGCATGGCTGAACAGGCCGAGCTGGAGAAGCACGCAGCGGTGAAGCGCGACTACAGGGAGAGCACGAGGCACTTCTGCCAGTGGCTAGCCGACACGGAGGCGAAGCCAAGGGTGCTTCACTTGATCACCAAGCCGCCCGTCCGGCGGGAGGAAGAGATCGCGACGCCAGCCAATACCACGGACTACCCAGTGGAGATTGCAGACATGAAGGCGGAGGTGTTCAGCAATATATGGAGCTGCAACGGGCTCCCCCACGAGCAGCACGCCGTCATCCTGCAGAACCTGCGCGCGCAGGCGCTCAGCGCGGACTACAGCGCCTGGACCGTGGAGGACCTCGGCGCGGCGCCCAAGGGCGAGCCCGACCGAGGACAGGGGATCGACAAGCTGAGCTGCTCGGACATCAGGAGGCTGCCACTCGAGGGCAGGCAGGCGATCGTGGACTTGTTCAACGCGTGCGAACACCAGCTGATGTGGCCGTGGCAGCTCCTGTGCTCGCTGGTTATGGTGATGCCCAAACCAGGCAAGGGTGACAGAGCTCTGGCATTGCTCCCTCAGCTGGTCCGCACGTGGGAACTACTCCACCGCCCAGCCGTCCGCAAGTGGGCCAAGGACCATGAGCAGAGCTGGGGCGCCGCCGTCGCGGGCAACAGCTGCCTTCGGGAGGCCATGCGCAGGATCATCACCGACGAGTGCTGCGACGAGACGCAGATCCTCCAGGGCTGCACGTTCGCCGACATCGAGAAGGTATACGGCGGCCTGAGGATGGACATCGTCATCCCCGAAGCCCTCGCCATGGGCTTCAACCCGCGTATCTTGACGCTGTTGATGCCGCAGCACTCCAGCACCAGGCACATGAGATGCAAGGGCAGCTACTCGCACGACCTGCTGGCAGACCGCTCCATCCTAGCGGGCTCCAGGCATTTCAACAGCATTGCCAAGACAGTCGTCTACGCGGTGATAGGCAAGATGCTCACGCGCACCTCAAGTACTCCAGCCCTGCTCCCGAGAGCATGGTTCGACGGCATCAGCATCAGGATCATGGGCAGCCAGCAAGCAGTGGAGGACCATATGGCCGAGAGCACGCACGCCCTCAAGCAGGAACTTTCGCTGCACGGGCTGAGCCTGGCCAGCAAGACGGCGACCATGACGACGAACTTCGCCAGTGCGAAGTCGATCGCGCAAAAGCTACGAGAGCGAGGAGTACGGGTGAAAACAGTCCGAGAAGGGCGAGACCTGGGAGCGGAGCGTGCAGCGCGAGGCACCACGACCAGGTCAACACACCACACAAGAGCCAGAGCAGCCAACCAGCGCTTCC